>CM032386.1:11708237-12043237 GCA_019049475.1 Eueides isabella | reverse complement strand
TTCTTGTGCCATGGCGGCCTTCATATATGAATATGAAGGCCGATTGATAGGATCCGATATGATTATTTCACAAAACATGCTGACTTTACTGTACATACTCTCTATACTAATAGACTCACTTTAAAAAGAAACATTTTTTTTCATAATTTTTTGAATAATCAAAACCCTGACTTTAATGTAAAACACACGTTGAAATATTTGAAGCTTTAAATTCGAAAGCTTGAGAAAATATATTTAATTATAGATATGTAAGAGATGATAAGGCCGATATTTTTTTTTTGCATAATCCATCCATTAGAGCACATATATATAATTATATCCAAACACAGTTCAACATTTAAATTCAAATTTATAAAGAATTTCATTACGAATATTTGTAAATTCAAGCAATATTTAAAATAGACTATATTTTAATTGCCTTATATGCCTTAGCGGATAAATGTAATAAATTGTTATTTAAGTAGGTATCCTGTCTCTGAGGTACGCCAAGATGGACGCCGTGCCTTTCTCGAGTATTGCGTGTCGAGGCTGACGGAAGCAGTTGCCCATTAACTCTAGTGATCTGAAATATTAATGTAAAAATAACAATAAGTACATGCAGTGGTCTGTTGTGGTGGAGTAATTGAAACACGCGTACTGGTCACCTGATGGTAAGTGATCACCACCGCCCACTGTCCCGTGTAGCACCAGAGGAGCTACAGGCGCGTTGCCGGTCTATAAGGTGTATGGGCACCGGGGCCCGGCACTACCCAATGCGAAACGCGGTTGCTGAAGCCACTACTTAACGCCGAGATTGGAATTGATCCGGTCGAGTCTGCCCTGCGTGTTGCCATTACTGGCAACGTGACTACCACACGCACTTTAGTCGCCTCTTACGACACCATCAGTACCAGGGTCATTATGTTCTAAGCCGGAATCACACGGCGAGACACGCGTGTGATGAAAAAGTAGTAAAAAAAATATGATGGAAAAGTGAGTGGTAAGAGAGGGAAGGGGAGACCTCAGTGCCCTTTTTAGAAAACATCTAATAATTTGAGCAACCATATTCTATTTGAACTCTACGCTTTTGGTAATATCTTTCTTTAAAATGTTAAAGTTCCAAAATCAAATCTAAGCAGCCATCTATTAACTTCATGGTGACCACGACTCGTCGATTACACTGTACTAATAATATTTACCTCAACTGAGTAAAATTGCCAAGTTCCGGTGGTACAGTTACTATGCTGTTGTTGGCCAAGTCGAGTACAGCGAGCCTCTTCAGCTTGGCGAGGGCATCTGAGGAGACATTTATTTCCGAAATCTGATTTTCCGCAGCCAACAATATTTCCAGGTTCTCCAGCTCGTAAACACATCGAGGGATTTTTGTAAATCTAAAAAGAAGAAAAGTTATTATATAAAAATATATTAAAATATAAGTACAGTTTCGCATAAAAAAAAAATCATAGAGGCCTGCCGTGGAGTAAGGGCACTGTGAACGCGACAGCTTGTGTGTCTCGATCTCCGTCGGGAAAATCAAGTATTTAATAATTTCACAAAGGCCCGTCGTGGCGCAGCGGCACAAGCGTGTGAGTGTAACCGACCGGTTGTGGGTTCGATCTCCACTCGAAGAAAATAAATATTAAATTATTTCGCAAGACGCAGCGTTGAGTTTCGCCACTCAACACGCAATGCCTCAAATTCGGCGAAAAGTGGGGAACGGAAGTGGAACGGAGTGTCTTAACACTAGATTCCCAAGTTCCCACTGCCAAACCTGCCATGCGAGCGATACAAGGAGTGTTAAGCTGAAGGAAAAATAAAAAGAAAGAAATATTATTTTATCGCATTTTCAACATTTTTTTTATGTTGTGACATACACATTGATTATCCTATAAAATCATCAACAAAACTGGATTTACCACATTTTCTTCTATTTAAAAAAAAAGGCAAAATATAAACAAGAAGATAAAAGAGAAAATACGTACTTATTATTGGATATGACAAGTTCTCTCAAACTCTTCAAACCGCCCAATTCAATGGGCAGATCCAAAAGGCAGTTCTTTCCTAGATCTAAAAACTGCAGATGCTTGCACAAACTTAATTCAGACGGAACATTCTCGATACAGTTGGACGATAATATTAATTGTGTCAGTGTTTCCTTCACGCAATGGATTCTGGATAAAAAATATCATACTAAGTAGTAGTAAATCATGTAAACGCATTGAAAGGTTTAGTAAGATAGTGCCTTCAATTATTTAAAATGTATTTATTAAGTAAAAGATCGCTTTATGGCTAATCCACGCAGGTAACTGTGTAAAATTTGAATCTAATTTTTTCTTTTCTATATATATATATATATATATATATATATATATATATATATATATATATATATATATATATATATATATATATATATATATATATATATATATATATATATATATATATATATATATATATATATATATATATATATATATATATATATTTATATATATATATATATATATATATATATATATATATATATATATATATATATATATATATATATATATATATATATATATATATATATATATATATATATATATATATATATATATATATATATATATATATATATATATATATATATATATGTATATATATATATGTATATATATATATATATATATATATATATATATATATATATATACGAGCGGGAAACAGCGTGAAGCTGAGTAGATTAGTATAAATGAAGCTATTGTAGTAATAGTTACTATAATCTACTATAACCCGGCCCCTAGAAATCCCTAGAAATTAATGCCTGCCTGAAACTATATGCGAGTATGCGAGTATGCGACTGTATGCGAGTTCAATTTAAGAACAAAAATTAGAATAGAAATTTAACAAACTGCTTACATATTACTATTTTTCATATTTGGGCAAAGTCATATGTTATGGGCAAAGTTCACAAATCTTATTATTAGCGCGGCCACTTCTCGTTAACCGCACTGTATAATGATTGAACTATAATAAAAAAAATCCACTCACCCGCTGGGTATAGCATTTAATTTATTCTTCGATATATCGACAATATGCACTTCAGCTTCAGCGGCTGCAGTGAATACATTTTCTGGTACACTTGTCAGATTCTTTGACGGCACCATTAATGATTGACTTTTCTTCATAGTGAACCTATAAAGAAAAAAATAGTTTTTTATATTAAATGGCGGAACACAACGCCGCGCTCGACCAGAGAGTCCATCCGCGTACAGCGACAGCACACATTTGCACCCAAATGAACTGACCTATACATTATACTATACTCAGCTTTACGCTATATCCCGCACACGGCAGGGTAGACAGAGGGAACTTGGGAACCTAGTGTTAAGACACTCTGTTCCACTTCCCCACTTTCCGCTGAATTTGAAGCATTTCGTGTTGAGTGGCGGAACTCAACGCCGCGCTTTGCCCTGTTTCCAGAGCGAAGAAATAAAAACATTAAATATTTAAATTGAAAATATTAAATATTTCATTTCATCGAGTGGTGATCGAACCCACAATCTATCGCCGCCGCGACAGGCCTCACCTATACATTATGTACAAGCAAAATGAAAAAAAATCCATACTTATCTGGCCAATTGTCTTCATTGACGCGTGTGTCGCAAACAACTTCCTCCGTGATGCGGTCCCGTAGGTACTTCATCATGCGGTCCGTGCCCCCTTTGATAATGTCCTGTCGCACGAACGACAGCTTGTTGCCCTCCATACTTATACTTTGCAATTGAGAGAGCAGGCCAAGGTTCTTGGGTAATCTGGGAATTTGTATTAATTAACGTATATATTTGATATATTTATGGCCTGCAACCTAACAGTAAATATATTTGCGCGGCGTTGAGTTACGCCGTTTAATCGCAATGTTCCAACTGCCTACCCTGCCACGGGTGGGATACAGGGGTTAAAAAATATTAAACAATGTATCAAAATAATATTTTTTATCCCGGCTGATATACCTTCAGAGTCCAAATACTTACTTATTTAAATTGTTATTAGAGAAATCAAATCTTTTAAGCTTCTGCAATAGCGATATGTTTTCAGGTAATATTTCTAATTTGTTGTCCCTTATATTGAGCACATTCAAGTGTTGCATTTGATCACAGAACTCCTCCGTGATTTCCTGAATATATAATAAATAAAGAAAATAAATTATCTATTAAAATGGTCAGAAATCCTGAACAAACGGAAGATTGATCAAAAAACTATTATATATTACCGAGTATATTGAATACTAAATGACCAAGTTCCCTTTGACCATCCTGTTCTTTGCAGAATACAGCGTGAAGTTACACAAATAAAAACAATAACATTTTTATCATTTTTAAAGTAAAAATCCATACTTTGTAAAGAAAAATATTTATTTAGAAAAGCTTTGGAAAATTTGAACGCAACCTGCGTCTCTTGGAATCCGTCCAAGCTCTCTCATCTCTCTCTCATCGATTTAAGTCAATATTTTTATATAATTATTACATCTTATTTACGTTGTTATCATCTCTGCTGGGAAATTTTCACAAATTTCCACTACTCAAAGATAACGTCACAGAATTATCGTTTAACAAAAGAAAATATTATATATGAAATAAAAATAATGTATTGATTTGATTATTCATAAATATTTAAATATAAAAAATGTCTTATTATAACATTATATTGTATGTATCTTTAATAGCTTAAAAGACTACGAGTGTAGCGAAAGTTGGCACTAGAAAGGCCCAACTTTCGGGACGTTGCATATTAAGCTGCAGAACTTAACGCCACGCTTCTCTTCGTCTTGATACCAGAGAGAAGAGGAAAAGATAATAATCGATAGCTCCAGGTGGGCATCGAACAAACAAACATCGGGTTTAGTCACACGTTTGTACCGATATGGGCCATGATAACCTCGAACATATTTTTATTATATATCACACTGTATCCTGCCAATAGCATAGCAGAGAAGGCAGGGGGAACTTGGGAACCTAGTGTTATGACACTCCGTTCCGTTCCCCACTTTCCGCCAAATTTGAGGCAATGTGCGCTGAATCGCAGAAGTCAACGCCGCGCTTTGCGTTGTTTGGTAACAAGGCAAAGCGCGGAGTGAGCGAAGAAATGATTACATTAAATATTTAAATTAAACATATTTAATATTTCATTTCCTCGAGTGGGAATCGGACCCAAATGTCACATTTATAGTCACATGCTTGTGCCTCTGCGCTACGACTGGCCTCACAGGCCAGATTCTATGTACATATATAATTCAATTAACAAAAAAATATATGAAATTCACCTCTCGACTGATAACAAACATTTACGACGATACAATAAAGATTATAAATTTGATAAGTTTACAACAGCTTTCCTAACAATCTGATCACAGAATTCGCAGATACTGCTTTGAATAAAATAGAAATATATTTTAATGGCCCCTATACAAATAAAAGATGGTCATAAGAAAAGATTGGTGGGAGCATGAAAGACAAAGGGTACATAAAAAGGGTTAATTTTGCTCTTCAAAAAATTAAATCGATTTATAAATATACAATATATAAAAATATATATATAAAAAATGTAAATAAATAGCATGTTAATATATATTGTAAAATAGTATAGTTAAGCTTAAGGTTTCTAAAATTTTAATTATTACTTTTTTTTATGGTAATGGAAGGGTGGAGTCTCCTGGTACAGGAAATATCAAATAACATGCTTAAAAGGAGGTTCCAATCACTAGCAGATTATGTAAGAAACTTGTTCAGTAAATAAATTATTATATATTTATAATATAATATTAACATGTTTATTAAATATAAAATGAGTTGTGTCATATACAATATGTTATTAGTGAAGATAAAAAAAACAAATATTTTCTAAACAAGTAGTAAGTGACCCGCGCACAGCCCGCCCGCTTTTATTACACTGTACTATTTAATAATCTCAATCAATTTGTAATTCTAATAACATTATAATTTTAAAGACAATATCTAAACATTAAAAACTAAAATATCAGCTAAATTAATAAAAATGATGTATCAATGTTATCGAACTTATCTATTTTTATTTTTTTTTTATTTTTTTTTCAGCTTCACGCTGTATCCCGCACGAGGCAGGGTAGGCGGAGGGAACCCGGGAACCTAATTTTCAGACATTAAAATACTTAAATATTCAAATTGAAAATATTAAATATTTCATTTCCTCGACTGGGGATCGAACCCAGAACCTGTCGGTTACAGTCACACTCTTGTGCCGCCGCGCCACGACAGGCAACATTATTTTCTTATTAATTGATTTGAAACCGCGTTTGAATCTTTTTAGCTATTCCGGAGGTTACAATGTATAAGCATGCAGACAATCATACAAAATAAATTAAAACTATTATTATGGGTCCATTACATTAATTAATGTTTTATAATTTTTAATATGTCTTCCATATACAAACAGCGATCAGTGTTAATATAAGATGTTAACAGATACTCTGGATGTAATTAAAGCTCTTGTGGAGTAAGACAGAACTAAATCTAAGCATTTCCCAAGCTCAATGAATTAATTCATATATATTTTCTAGGTCTAATAACTCATATAACTTATAGAAATATATTATATTAGTGTTTTTTGGATGTGTAGAGAGATTTTATTCTTTTTATAAAATAGCAAAGGTTAGGCTGACACAGGCTCTTTGTCTTGTTTATAAATACAGTCTCTAAAAATTCAATAAAAATTATTTAAGAATAGCTAACCTTTATAAAATTATTTGCCAAGTATATTTCCTTCAAAGCTGTACAACCATAGAAATCCGGAAGCTCTACAATATCATTATGATTGGCTTCCAAAATTTCCATTTTTCTCAATTCACCCAATGGAGGCAATTTTTTCAAATTATTGTTGTTGATGTTTAACTTTTTTAAGTCTAAGAAATATTTTTATATGATCAGTACTTAACTAAAGGAAGTAATATAAATATAATATAAGTATTAAATATACTATTTTATGTCTGTTGTGTCACATAAGCACAAGCATGTATCGATTACCAATTGAGGTAATGAAATATTTTCAATTCTACCATCTGGTAACAGAGCAAAGTATGGCATTGAGTTTCTCTGCTCATGAAATATATATAAAAAAAAATGAATACTATTTGAGAAGAGGAATATATTAGTAATATGTCCTTTCTATCTATTCTACTATAATAATATTTTTAAGACAATCTACATCTTTAAAAACCTACCTCTTAAGTTAACAATGTCTGGTGGCAACTCAGATAATTCATTATGAGATAAATTGAGCTCTACTAAGCGTACCAAATAGCCCATTCCAGGTGGTAGCACAGATAATTTATTATGTGATAAGTCCTGTATTCCAAATATAAACATAAATTATACCTATATATTAAAAATTATCAATTTTAACATAAAAACATGTATTCATAATTGATAATTATATATAAATAAAGCATTTAACTCACCAGAAATGTCAACATTACTAAATCACCAAACTCAGGCTCAATATTTTTGAGCATATTATGTGAAATACTGAGCCACCTCAATTCTGTTAATTTATAGAATTCTTTTGGCAGTTTTTCCAATTTGTTGTGATCTAAACTTAGGTTTGATAAATTATTTACCTCACCAATTTCAGGGGGAAGATCTTTTAAAGCATTGTCATGTAACTACAACAATTGAAGCAATATAAGACCTCATAATAATTTATACAATCTTTCAATAAATAAATATAAATTAATTTTATTTTCACAATTCATACCTTTAATGTCACAAGTTCTTGGAGTAATTTAATGTTTGGTGAAATATTATTAATTACATTAGAACTAAGATCTAACATTTTCAATGGTTCAGCATTCCACCAATTATTATGATGACTACGTGAAAAGTCTACATCTTTTGTTTCCTCCAATACCAGTTCGTTTATTTTCCATACATTTTCAGGCACTAATAATGAAAAAATGTAAATCATTTTTCTGAAATTTTCACGAATTAAGGAAGTTATGTGCGATTTATAAAAATATGCGAGTATATTTGTTGCTCACCTGTTCCTAGGCCTCTGTTACATAAGCTTAATTGTCCTGTTCTTTTAGCTGATTTAATCAAACCAAGGGATAGTTCATTTTCGTCTGCTTTTTTATCTTGAAGATGAAAAACTGATTTACTAGATATTTTCAATCTTGATTTAGTAGGTGTAGTATTTTTGCGAGACATGATATGGATGAATATATTAGTAAATAATTGATATGAAAATTTTAAATTAACATTGTATTCTGCAAAGAAGGCCTACGTCTAACACTAAAGTTAATTTAAAAATCTACAAATATAAACATCGTAGACGTATAGACGTAATTCTGTCAAGATATACTATACTCAATATCGATATGAAAATCCATTCGATATTTTCCCGACAAAATTTCGTATGACACGCTATTTTAAAAAATCTTGCGTTGATTTTACCTGTTTTCTGACAATAAACACAAATCACTTGTTACTTGAATATAATAATATGTGTTTTAATATATTTTTTTGAGTTATAAAAAACAAAAAGTACATAACATTCGATGTATCGAAAAGATAGGTAAAGAGCGAAATATCGTAGCACTACGACACTATTGACGTGCTTACGTTCAAAAATGGACAAACCTATCACACATATTACATTTTAAATCAGCTTTAAATTACATTAAATAAAACATTTTATAATATTATCACTCCTTATTAGAAAGTTAATATTTTGGAATTTCTGATTTGCTATTACAATACTATTTAATGAATTAATTTAGTGACTTTGAATAAAAGCAAACGCTTTGATAAATATCGTATGTGAAAAAGTTATTTTTATCGGTGACCGACCAAATACGATGGAAATAAGTAACAAGCTTGTTTGCTTTTATTCAAAGTCACTAAATAATAATAAATTGAAAAAGACTTAAAACTTGAATATTGCGTAATGACACGTATATGTACATATTATAATATTTATTTCTTAGCTAAGCGTCTTTTAAATATAGGATTTATCAGAATTGAAGTGCAACCCCACACGTTCTATATATTTATTGAAGTCATATAGTCAATTTCTAAGACACTAATTAATTTAAGTACAATTTATATCGATACTAGATAAAATATAATTTAAAAAATACGCGCACAACGGAAAAAATATATATCTACTAAGCATGCTGTTATAATGATATGATCGGAACTAGTTTTCAAATTTATTTTTTAAAGGTTACCTCTTAAAAATATTCTGTTCTCTGCCCTATCATTTGGTGAAAATTCTGCTTGTTCAAACATAACTTAAATAAACAAAGGTAGCATAATATATTATATCATGTCGATTGTAAATTCCAAATAAAATATGTTACTATAAAATATGTTACTATTTACAAGGCTAAAGTAGTGTTATTACCGTTTGCTTAAACAGACATGTCAAAGAATTGACATTTGATCATTTTAATTAATATTAACAAAATTTTGAACTAACCAGTATTAATCTATACATTAATACATATAAATGTAATTAAAGATTATGAAAGTACGGGTGACGATTGAATCATCATAGCGATAATGATGACGTCGGTCAAAGTACGTCTCATTGGACTCATGTGACGCAAGGGTATACCCCGTTTCATTACATACCATGAAGTTCTACTAAAACATGATTAAAAAATGCCCGGAATATTATAAATCCTGTGTAATATTATTGACATATTAATGATAATTTTCAGATATTCGGGATTCTAGGGACTAACCCAAGATTTGAAACATAAAATCCATCATCTCTTGCGGGCAGACTAAGGTCCGCTGCTTAGGCTGTTAGAAAAAGTGTGGCAGCTTACGCATGTTAACACTGCTCGGCTCGTGTACTTGAATTATTTACATATTGTTGTATTGTTTCATATTGTTATTGTTTCAAAAAAAGAGCAGTCTGGGCCATTTACAGCATGGGAGCTCGGGAATCCCGGAGAGAAAAAAAACGTGTATACAAAATAAAGTAATGCAACCTATTACAGTACATTTATTGTAATATATTATTTTTGCATAAAAATATTAAAATTACTTAAATACCAGTCATAGATATGATATTAATAGAAGAAGTAGATACAAGCTGATCACTCCTAGTTTTTGTTTTCAAAAAGTTAGTAAATCTTTTATGGGACATACACAAGTGTATAATAAAATTCTACAAGTGATATTGGGCTTGCCACTTAAATAATTTAAAGTAAAAGTTAAAAATATATTATCGGGCAAAGCCTATTATTCAATTCAAAACTATTATTATGATAAGAGTGCGTAGGATTAAATTTTGTTGATGCTGTGCTGACGCAAGAATCTAATTATTTTATACATCTACTTTGAGTTATATTTTGAAAAAATCAACTGTTGAATTTCTTGTCAGCTCATCTCAGCAGATCCGCCTTCCGCGCCGGTGGTAGCTTCCTGTAGGTCTGATACTACAGATATTTCTATGTAACTTGACGATTCAAAAGTGCTTGTAATGGCCAAATTGAATAAAGATTATTTTGATTTTGAACGCTAAGAATTTCTTGAATTATAATTTTTATTTAATTTAACTCTATTTAATTATATGTCAAAATAGAATCGTCAAATTAATGGGCAGAAACATAAAAATACACTACATTTCAGAATGCTTTTTTTTTTAAATATCTTTAAGTAAGTTTCGATTTCAGCCGAAACTAAGAGCGAGGTTTAAAGTTCGGCTTAGGATAGTTGTTCAATGCGTAAAAGTGTGAAAAATGTAACGTCAGGTGGCAACGACATGTTGAATGTGCTGTACTTGTGTTATTTTAAGTGCATATACTTGTTTGCATTTACCTTTATCTAAACCAAGAACAAACGATTTTAAAATTGTATCTTTCTGTTTGTCCGGAATAAATTTTGAAACAATATATATAGCTTTTATGGTTTTACAGGTTAATTGAATACAAAGACAGCTACTAGTACGCTAGTGATACCTACATTGATTCTAGACTTAATGTCGATATAAATCATAAATCTAAAAATGGCATTCGACATAGTAAATCATAATATACTTTTAGAAAAGTTACTGGTGTTGCACTAAATATTAAGATCTAAGTGGACAAACAGGACAGATTGATCAGTTACACTACATGATTAGCAAAGTAGACTTCAAATATTCACTTTCGTCGTTTCGTCGCTGTTTTTTATTTGCTTAAATAATGCTTACTTACTTATTTGCATTATATTCTTAGCAGGGTAGGCAGAGAAGACAAACGATAACATTAACTTTTCCTTCATAAATATTTTTTGCCATTCTTTCTTCGCTCATTCACTCGACGTGCCCAAACCACCTGAGCATGTTCTTCTTCATTCTCACTATGACATCTTCGCTAGTATCTACAATTTTGTTTATCTCTTCATTGGGTATGCGATCAGTAAAACTGACTCCGCTATCCTACGAAGAGATCGCATATCTACAGTATTCATCTTCTTACATTCTTCTTCTGTAATACCCACGTTTCGTATAACAGCGTCGGTACCAATACTGCATTATGTACTACCAAACGCGCAGCTATTGTGACGTTTCAACAATGCAGCTAAGGCACCGTTAATTCTATGACTGGCAGCAACACGCCTTTTCATCCATTTCGTATCTTCTGTTTCTGCTAACCATACCTCCCAGATATGATACCTCTTTCATTTATTCCAATATCTTATCTTTTACACTGATCTTGCATTCTGTCCTTCCTTCAAATATCAGAACCATCGTCTAATTCGCATTCAGGCTTAGACCATTATTTGCACACCCTTCTTTCAATGTAACCAATGCCTGTAAATCGCGTTTTGATGTTGCAATAAGCACTGCATCATCTGCGTGCAGCAGGAAATTTATATTTAAGGTACCTACTTTCACTCCCCTGTCACTTTGTATCACTCCTTAAAGACAACTGTCCAAATACAAATTGAACAACCAAGTTGACATGGCGTAACCTTATTTAATACCTAATTAGATGTCAAACCAAGGCGACATACCAGCTCCTACTGAGGCAGGCTGAGTGATCTCTGTAAAGAGACTTTAAAGCCTGTTGCGGGCCCGCTCACAATGTACCTGGGCAGTATCTCCTATAATATCTTTCTTATAACCTTGAAAACGCCTTTTCCAAGTCCAAAAGCACAGAAAACTTTTTGGCTTACTGCCAAAAGATTTTCTGTGATCATACGGAGGGAGGGGATCTAATCCATACACCCTCTTCGAGGTCTAAAGCCTCCCTGGGCCTCCCACAACAGTCTTCCGGATTTATCTAGCAATTTTCTCGCTAATATTTTAGCATACACTTTACTACCAAAGCTGATCTAACCGATAGCCGTATAGCTTGCGCAGTCAATTTGTGAACCTTTACCTTTATACAAAGGCACGTTGACCGCACTTTCCCATTCGTCTGGAATCTCCTCAGATTTCCGGCATATATTGCACAAAAATCAGAACAGGTCCAAGGCGCGTGGCCCACCATATTAAATATTTCATTTGAAATTGAACTTAAATATTTTACTTTTTCGAATCGGGCTTCGAGCCAACAGCTTGTGGCTCTTACAGTCACACATATGTGAAAAAAAATATATTTTTGCATTTATCGATAAAAGTTAGACTTACATAATTAGTTATTTCCAATTAATAATGTGTGCAGAGCCAATTAAAAGCTAGTAGGGTACCAGGGAAATAAGGAATTATTATATGTATATATTTCTTATTATTAAACGGAAGAGAAAGTATAAACGGAAAAAGCTTTCGTTATTTTGCTTTCATGGAGAGCTGGAATTTATATTTTAAATAACTTATGGAATATTTCCTGAAATTCATTTTCATTTTCATGATATGGTTACAGAAGAACTAAAAATTGACGTTGTATGGTAAAAACTAAGGAATATATAAACATGTACTTATATCTACGAATTTTTTGGAAAGGATCGAGGGCTTCAAGTAAATTAAAAGTACGTTATTTAGGATTATTATGTAGCTGTAGCGATTGAATTTTTTTACGAATATCAATATGCAAAAAAAATTACAGGTATCATTTTTAAGCTACCGTAGTAAAACTATGCAAATACATTCAAATGTATTCGGTATTTACTTATTTTTGTCCAGCGCAAAGCTAATGGCTTGAACACCATTGTGATGTGAAATGTCATGGAAATAATGTTCTGGCGCCTCCTCTGTCCCCTTATAAAACGAACCCGCACCGGAAATGTACTTAAACACAAGAAGGAAAGCATTGCGAAAAGAGTGATTATTAGTATTTGTTCAAAATAAAAGAGTTAAAAATGTGTCTTAGCCGACACAGCCGTGTTATATTTTTGTTGACGTGGATGTTACTTTGTTTGGTTGTATGCTATGCGCAGGCCCAATCAAATTCTCGTTGTAAGCTTAAGCGATACAATCATAAAGCAGTACAAACTGATCTAAACGGTCAGCGCTGTTGGGACGATGTGAAGATAAAATCGTGCTGGGGATATTGTTTATCTTATGAGGTAGGTACTAATTGACTAAAAGTTAAAATATTTAATACTGTGACCCTATGATTAAATTGTCTCTATCAGCTTATCCACCCCGTGATCAAAAAAATATTTATGATATATGACATCATCTAAATGTCCAAGGTTACTCTAGCCTCAAGTAGGAGAGCAGCTCAATAATTTGAGTTAAGTAGCTAGTGTAGAATATGCTTGTAGTCAAAATAAATTTCAATTTTCAATTTGGGTCAAACTCAGTTATAGTACACATTACACTATGTCAACAGACTGCCCACTGGCAATTTCCATACAAAGAGTCTTTTCATCCGGTCTGCGTGCACGGTGAAAGGAAACATGCATCAGTTAAACTAAGATTCTGTGATCCTGATGTGGAGCCAGGAACCGAAATATATCACTACGTTGAAGCTGTTAATTGCAAATGTCAGGTAAGCTTTATTAAGTGAATGTTAATTCGAAGTATAAACGACTTCTATAAAACTTTTTAAATGTTACTTTGTGAAAATCATATTAATTTATATAATGATTTTCTTTTCCAGGTCTGTTCTTCTGAAGATACTAGCTGTGAATGGCTGCCGCCAGATTATTCTTTGCTCAGTGACCAAATGACTAAAGACCAGTTAGACGATTTAGAATAGATTCGTAAATCGCTTGAAATCTCAACTCTCATGATGCTAATTTATTTAATTTAAAAGTAATTGCAAGTTACACTTTTATTTGACTCAATAAAAATATTTACTTAAAAATTGTTTTATTATAATTATAAATTGTAATCAGAAAATCTATTGCAAATATTTTACAATTATAAACGAAGCTTACCTTTTCATTTATAAAAGCTCACTAATATATAAAAAAATATGTTTACAACATAAATGTTTTTTTTTTTTATATATATAAATAACATTTTTACAGGAAATAAATTTGAACTTTATATATTATAAAATAAACATAAATGTTTTTTTTCAAATATATGAAGTTCAAACTTATTTCCTGTAAAAATGGTTACAAATAAAAACAAATATAATATTATTATATTTTCATATGAAATGCAGACATATTAAAATCGACATGTATACCTCATTTACACGTTTGTTGGGGTTTGGCAAACGTCTAGTTGTCCACCAAAACAAACCTCTAAATAGGCTGTTCGGCGTGCCGCTGATCCAGTCTAGTGTCAGTCTTTGAACATAAATCAAATGGAATATGGGGTTAGCGCATGTCAAGTCTCACTATGTGTTTGTGGCGAGCGCATATATTAAAATTTAAATTATGCAAATTACGTTATTTCTATATTTTTAATAAAGTAATAGCAATGTATTACTTCTTTTATGCCTTCCTTTTTGAAGTCATACTTTAAGGCGCGATATGAAAAAATGATTAGAGTGAAATTTTAGGATTCGTTTGAATAATAATTAGAAAGTTACAGTATGAAGTTGCAGCGGTTATAGTCGTATGAAATTGCAGCGGTCACCTCTGTTCACTGTTTTTATATTCATAGTATTTATCCAAATGTTTATAGTGTCTAGAATCACACAAGTGTTTTAGTTTTATATAAGTGCGATTTATATATATATTTTGATTAATATATTTACTATTCGTATATGTTAGTAAAAAAGTAGTGTTTATAGACTTTTTCAAGTGCTCCAATATAATTGAGGTTATCTATCCATATGTATTATTTATTCAATTGAATTAATTGAATTTAATTGTATTGTAATTTATTATTTACATACAATTAAACATTATTTTTCAATGAAGTCAAAGAAGTATAACTTCTCACGCGCGTACATAACAGTACACGCATTTCATTTTTTTACTGATGTTTAACTAATTCTGCGGAAAATATAGCTTACTTTTTCATGTATTATAAAAATATGTCAAGCTTTACGCCAAATCTGGAATTATTTAGACAACAAAGTCAGCCATGCCTGTGTCTCAGGCACAGTTTGGCTAGTTTGTAGGAAAGAACAGTGGTCAGCAACATAACTCCACAAGCGTGGAATTGACAGTTAAGTCAATCGGAGCTTATACACGTTTCGCGAGATTAGACAATCGTCTAAATGGCTTATCAAACTTACCTTCTTGTCAATGTCAACGTATTTATAATTTTATACTAATAAGAGGTTATGTAAAACAATAACATTGTTTAATTTGAATTTTATTTTATTATTTTATAACATATTTGTACTGAAAAATGTTGGAACCATGGAATGATAAATCATTATTACCTCCTCCAATTAATACGACTCCATGTAGTCCAAACATCACTGCTGGTGAGTAGGAATTTTAACATGTAATTGAAATTTATTTAATTGAAATTTTAATACAGAATAAAACAAGTCTTAATTGATTTCAGATATACAAAATCTCAAACAAGCTTGTAGTTCCATTGTCCGAATCTTGTCTAAACAATCTCCGCTGCATAAAGAAAGCGCTATTCTTTCACGATTTTTATATAAATATGACAAAAAATTTCGTTGCGACATAGGATATAGATATTTTAAGAAAGTAAATTCTGCGTTACGTAAATATTTAAGTCTATCTCTTATGAAAGATATTCATAATTTCATTGACATATTGCCAGATAAGGATGAGATAGAATACATTCCTACAAGGCAAATGCTACAATATATTCTAGTAAGATTAATGTCATTTTCTAAGATAATGTATAGAATTGCATTATGTTCTAAACAAGCTGCAATATTCTACCTTGACAGAATTAAAAGAGGAGAAAGCCATTGGATGTGTTTAATGCCATATGCTTTGTTGAGTAGAATATGGTCAATGGCACTTGTATTGTTGCAGCACTCATGTAATTGGTACCGACAATTACTTCCATTTATAAATAAATTAACTCTAAAGGGCTTGAACTTTTTACCTGATAAATACAATTTGCCATTAGATTTGGAAGAATGGGTAGATATGAAACACTTGAATGATGCACAAAGGTTTGAATGGTCTCAAAAGTTAGTGGTTAATTTTGATTCATTAATGGAAGAAGACAATGAAGGAGACTTATGTGAAAATATATTAAGATATGTGGATAACATTAATAAAAATAAAAAAGATATTGAGGAGGAGCCCGAAATAGAATTGACATTGCCAAAGTTTGATATAACTAATATTAAAACTAAAAATACATATATAGATATACAAACAGATTTTGGTGAAGCGGTATCTAGAGAGAGCTTCCAACTTTTAAGTAAAAATTTGCCTCCAATATTAAAAAACCCATCAGTTGGGAAAGTGAGAGAAGATCATTCTATTAAAAATGTTATAGACAGAGATTCACTGAAAGAATTTATAAATAATGAAGAATCATTAAGAAACGACTCAAATAATAAATCTCTTACAAGTCATTTAAGTTTTATGCAATGGCAGGCCTTAAAAAACACCTTATTTAAACTGGACTCTGCTTTAATAAACAGACGAAAATTTGAAAGAAAATTTCAACATATATGGGACGAGAAATGCTCAGCATATGTTTAAATAAAACAAATGTGTAGAAAAAAAATGTATTATATCTCTATTTCCAATACAAAAGTTAATTACACAAAAGCACCATTTATGTAGTAATTATAAACAATAAGATGTTGCAGATACACTGAACTGCCTTTAAACAATATATCAGGTACTTTTTTTAAAGAATACACATTGTGTATAAATTTTTCAAGAAAAGTTTTTAAGCTAATTAAAAGATTAATTATTAATAACTATAAAATATTTTTTATCATGATATACAATTCTTTTACACAACATTGATCAAGTTATAAATATGATTTACATGTATAAGAAATGTGTTTTTGCTTTATGTATGTATATATAAATAAGTATAATTCTTATACACAAATGCTCAAGAGAATAAATTATTTTTTATTTTTAAATGAAACACTTTTAACCGGATTAAACACGTAAATTGATTGTTAAACATGTCTACCTGTGACCACGGACTACTGTAAACTGTTTGAAATGTTGGGTTTCCAAAAAAAATGTTTAGTAATCAGTATACGCGATTAATCAGGTTAAAAGTGTTTCATTTAAAATGTGTAACAATCGCGAAAATCAAAGAAATTATTATTTTCATTTTGTTGTTTTGACAAGAGAAAACGCGGTGTTGTTTTCTACCATTAATATCTTGAAAATTAGGCAATGTATGAGAAGTGGCAACACTGGGTTTCCCACAATAAATACTGTAAAACTTAGCAAATTTCAGTATCTTCTAAATTATACCTATTTGTATATTCATTTTGATTAGTATAAGTATAAATTTATTTGAAGTAGGTACTTTATAACCAGAATATAACTATTTATTATTTCAACAATCACAGATTGCAATGTTTTTATAATTATTATTGTAAATTGTGAATTTTACATTTATTTATCTTATTGAGGGAATTACAGAGTGACTTTAACAAAAAACATCATATTTAATTTTCCACAGCCTTCTTATCCTAAATACAAATAAATATAAACAAAAAATATTGTTGTATCTTATTTAGGCATACCATTATATCCAATATTTTCATCCAATTATCCAAACTGTGGTTAAAATCTAGAATATTCATAAAAAAGAAACTTAACACTGAAAGAATCTCAATTAATGTTATAAGTCAAGGCAGTATTCATTTTCTAAATTAATTTGAATTATCGTCAGCTTAGAGTGTAAACCTGCTAAATCCGCTTTCTTGATCATACTCCTACATTTTTATACCATTCTAAAATCCTACTTTATTTATTGTAGTAGAAATAGAAATTAATTTTCGAAATTCTAAACAACTTCTGATTATGCACATATGTATGTTTATAGCTTCTGAAAAAGAGCTCTTTGGCTCCTGAGAAACCGACTGTTTGCAGGTTTTCACTCTAAGTGTACAATATTAATATATTGAGCGATGAAACTCTACATTACACTTTTCCAATTTTGATCAAGAATTAATAATATTCAATTACTAACTTCCTTATTCCATTTTTTTGTTCATATTCCAAATAAATCAAACATGTGCCAATCTTTCATTAAACAATTCAATTATTCAGTATATTCGTTTGACCTTATTTATTAATTGTATAATTAATAATTTTTTAATAGCATAAAAGCTTATAATATAAAGTTTTGCTATACATTTGGCAATTTAGAAATTTCGAAATATTTTGATCCATATAGAAAATGCCACCTAAGAAAACAATCTACTATTTCTTGAACATTAATGCTGGCATCAGTCTCCTCAAGGAAGTTGCTCTACTTAAGTATATATTTTATCAACATGTAAAGTCAAGAAAATCATGAGCAAAAAGTACATAATGTTACTTTATATATTATATTATATTTAAGACTGCCCATTCTACCTACTTTCCACCGTGTTTGAGGCATTGTGTATTGAGTGGTGATTCCACCAATCAATGACAGGCTTTGCCTTATAACCAGAGCAAAATTTGAAAATATTAAATATTTCTTTATACAATATTCAGGGATTCGAATCGACAACCTGTCGCGTCTTATCTGTCAATAGAATTATAGTGGTAATACTGTCTATTGTGCGTGCGTGTGTCTCTGTGTGTGTGTGTGTGTGTGTGTGTGTGTGTGTGTGTGTGGGGTGTGTGTGTGCGTGTGTGTGGTGTGCGTGTGTGTGCGTGCCTGTGTGTGTGGTGTGCGTGCGTGTGTGTGTGGGTGTGTGCGTGCGTGCGTGTGTGTGTGGGATGTGCGTGTGTGTGGGATGTGCGTGTGTGTGTGTGTGTGTGTGTGCGTGTGGGATGTGTGTGTGTGTGTGTGTGTGTGCGTGTGTGTGTGTGTGTGTGTGTGCGTGTGTGTGTGTGCGTGTGTGTGTGGGATGTGTGTGTGTGCGTGTGTGATGCGTGTGTGATGCGTGTGTGCGTGTGTGTGCGTGTGTGATGTGTGTGCGTGTGTGTGTGTGTGTGTGTGTGCGTGGGTGTGTGTGTGTGTCTGTATTGCGTAATATCAAAATTAATATACTGAAGAAATATTGCACTTGTAAGAAAGAGTGGGACGCATTTTCGTAGATAGCACTGTCTATACTTTGCTCTACTAATATCATCACTGGCCTGATAGTTCTGAAATAGCTATAAACAAAAGCGGTTTCATATTGTTATAAATAAAAAGGCAACATTTATTTTCTTATGCTTGATATCTTTTGGAGTCGCGCCTTGAGACCTCCCTCTTTCTTAGGTTGTGTATTCGCTTTCCTTTCACACTGCATTTTCTTGGTTTCTTTTAACCTGTAACAAAAAAATATTTGATCAACAATTCCAAAGTGGCATTTTACAATGAGGGTCAAAAAGAAAATATGTTTTTACTTCACGCTGTATCTCGCACATAACAGGGTAGGCAGAGGGAGCTTGGGAATAGGTTCCCATGTTTCCTCTGCCTTTAACTTGCCGTTTCTTTTAATACTAGCTATCGTGTTGAAACACTCCGTTCCATTCCTTATTTTCCGCCGAATTTGAGACATTGCGTGTTGAATCACAGCACTTAACGCCGCACTTTGCCTTGTCACAAAATCAACCAAATGAAAACATATAACATTTAATTTAAACATTTTAAATATTTCATAGTGGGGAACGGAAGTGAAACGGAGTGGCCTCGTGCGGGATACAGAGTGAAGCTAAAAAAATATTTCATTTTACTTAGTTGGGGGATCGACCCCACGGCCTATCAATACAAGTCTCAATCGAGTAACAACATACTTTTCTTTAATGGCAATCTGTTCTTCCTTCTTGTAAATATCCTTGAAATCACTACAGAACGCAGTCCACAGCGAGAAGAACTCCTTTGGCTCACAATCTTCAACTTTGCCACATTTTGGTGAATATTGATAAAACTTCACAGTGGCTATAAATTTATTTTGACATTCACACATATTCTCGTTTTCCGTTTTGAGTTTTTCCTCGGCCGCGTTCAGGAATGTTGTCATCTTTTCTTTGAACACCTCCAGTCTTTTTGTGTTTTCTACGATTTTTTCTGTGTCATTTTCGTCGTCGCCCTTCGGCGATACGTCAGATTCTATTACTTTCTCCATTTTATCTCTGCAATCTGCAAAAGAAATTATATTATTTGTTACTTTTTTCAGCTTCACGCTGTATCCCGCACACGGCAGATTATGAAGAGTGAACTTGAGAACTTAGTGCTAAGATGTTCCATTTTGACTGTTCACTCTTTCCGAATTTGAGGCATTATTGAGTGGCGAAGCTCAACGTTGTCCTTTGCCTTGTTACCAGAGTTATACCAATACATTATATATGTATCATTTCCTCGAGTGGGCGTTGAACCCACAACGGTTACAGTCATACGCTTGTATCCCTCCGCCACGATAAGCTTCTTGAAGATATTCTTATATTTTTGAAATGATATCTATAAATTAGGAACTACATCGTCTTTGAGTTAGTAATTTAAGCATAACATTTCCTAAACATTCCGATTTATATAAAAAAAATAAAAAAATGTATATTACATTTTACAGGAACTCACAGAATATTTTTGTTTATATCTAACAGGTTGTCAGGATTGTTACCAAACAGCAGCTCATAATTTTGACAGAAACAATATACATTTATTTAAATGAAATAATCTATAATAATAATAATTTTAGTATGCGCACTGACCGTCGAGGCGCGCGCGCAGGTCGGCGAGCAGGCGCGCCACGTCGGCGAAGTGGAGCGCGGCGGCGCGCTGCACGTCGCCGGGCTCGGGCACGGGCAGCGCGCACGCGGCCGCCAGCGCGCCGCCGCGCCCGCGCGTGTACGTGCGCACTATGAAGTGCAGCAGCGTCACGGTGGACTGCTTCGACTACACACACACACACACACACACACCAATGTACCGACAGTCGATGGCTATTTAAAACATCTATTCACTTATTTCTTAAAGTGTTATCCCACACTTAGGCCGGAACGAATGGCTTAGTTGGTCAGAGCGCTTGAACGGTTTACAAGAGGCGCGGATTCAAATCCTGCTTTGTTTCAAAATTTCTATACGCTTTTTAAATTTAAGTTTAATAATTTAAAACATCGTTCTCTTATAACATTCGTATAATGAAGGCTGTGTGGCGCAGCGGCCCTAGACAAGTTGTGAGTTCGATTTCTACTTGAAGAAAATTAATATTTAATATTTTCAATTGAATTTAATATGATAATATTATGAAGCCTGTCGTGGCGCAGCGGCACAAGCGCGTGACTGTAACCGAAAGGTTGTAAGTTTGATCCCCACTCGAGGAAATGAAATATTTAAGATTTACAATTTAAATATTTAATGTTTTCATTTCTTCGCTTTGGTACAAAGCAAAACGCGGCGTTGAGTTCCGCCACTCAACACACAATGCCTTAAATTTGGTGAAAAGTGGGGAACAGAAGTGAAACAGAGTGTCTAAACACTAGGTTCCCAAGCACCCTCTGCCTACCCTGTCATTTGCGGGATACAGCGTGAAGCTGAACATAATAACAAATAATAAATTTTATAAATATTAATCTTATAACATAAAACACTCTTACCTTTACATCTTTTAATTTTGATAAAATTTCCAAGCCGAATCCGTCTGCCTGTCCTCTTTGACAGTTCCCGCCATTCATATAATTGCCTAATGTCAAAATAATTGCAAACAACTGCTTCAGAGATTCATTTGTCATCAAGAACTGAAAATAAAAAAAAATATAGTAATTCAACAAACATATTTATGTATGGCCTGTCGTGGCGAAGCGGCACAAGAGTGCGACTGTAACCGACAGGTTCTGGTTCGATCCCCAGTCGAGGAAATGAAATATTTAATATTTTCAATTCAAATATTTAATGTTTCATTTCTTCGCTCTGGTAATAAGGCAAAAAGCGCGGCGAAAGTGAGGAACGGAAGTGGAACGGAGTGTCTTAACACTAAGTTCCCGGGTTCCCTCCGCCTACCTCGCCTCGTGCGGGATACAGCGTGAAGCTAAAAAAAACAGATAATAAATAATACCTCACAAGTGTGTTTCAAGTTGTCCAATTTGTGCATTATAGAGTAGACGGCGTCATCGAACTCCGCTTGGAATGTAAAACACGAGATCCTTTCGGCAAAACTGTGTATTCCGGATAAATCGTGCAGAAATGCCTCTGGCTTGTCCAATGGCACTTCCGGTTTGTTGGCTAGGTGCTCCTTGATGAGCATCAATTCTTCCTCTGACGCCCTCTGTATTGAGAAACATAAAAATTTATGTATGAAAAAACTCAAGTTTTATATGTAACTAGCGGCCAGCTAGCGGCTTCGCCCGTTTATTCTTCACATACATCTATTTATCAATATGAATTACTTTCATATGATAATAAACAACACTGATTTTTTTTTAGCTTCACGCTGTATCACGAGGCAGGGTAGGCAGAGGGAACCCGGGAACCCAGTGTTAAGACACTCCGTTCCACTTCCGTTCCCCACCTTCCGCCGAATCTGAGACATTGCGTGTTGAGTGGCGGAACCCAACGCCGCGCTTTGCCTTACCAGAGCGAAGAAATGAAAACATTAAATATTTAAAATGAAAACATTAAATATTTAAATTGAAAATATTAAATATTTCATTTTCTCGACGAGGAATCGAACCCAGAACCTGTCGGTTACAGTCACACGTTTGTGCCGACAGGCTATGAATTACTTTCATGTGATAATAAACAACATTGAAATAATATATAATATTGGTTAATATATAATATTGGTATTAAGAATTCCTAATACATACCAGTTCATATATTTGCTGTAGCGCTTCCAAACTGACCACGGACGTGTCAAAATTGTATATTGCGTTTTCAATTTCAGAAAACTCAACATGTAGACTTTGTGCCAAGATGCCTACATTCTGGGATCTCTTGCTGTCCAAAATTTTAACTGGCTGAATCTTAGTTTTCACCTCGACTTTCTTCTTAACTGGTGCTTTCACAACTTGGCGGGAGAATAGATCCGTGAATTCGTCTATATTGTCTAATTTTGCTTCCTCTATTTCTAGCCACAGTGGTTTCAGCCCCGATGAGTCTGGTTCTCCTTGTGGTTGCGTGGGTGTTGCCAGTATTCGAGTCCAATATAAAGGTTTCATTGGAGCAGCTGGTTTTATTGGAACTTTTCTCATAGCTAAAATTAAAAACATATACATTCTACTTTATGTAGCTCAATTATAATTGGGCAACAGGAATTTACGTGATAAAATACTTCGGAGCGAAGAGCGTTCCTACATTACCTTACCTTCGAGACATTGCTTATTGAGTGGCAGAACTCAACACCGCGCTTTCGCAAAGTGAGGAAATGAAAATATTTAAATCTTTCGTCACGTTTCCAATCATATGCTGTACGACATTCTGACAATGGCCACCATTTTATCAAAAGCATTATGAATATATCTTACTTGAAATAGTGATTCTAAAGAATTCTCTAATTTCCGACAACTGTAGGTCAAAACAAAATAATTGAAATATATCAACATATATTATTTAAAATGTATTAGTGTCCTGACTTGGTTGACTAAACTCTGGTTAAATCACACCTAATTATATATTTAAATAAGTTAAAATATATTATTTTAAATAGTCTTCTATATAATGCATATTATGTAAGCTTACATAAGCGAAACAGCATTACGTGCTATAAATAATGAATTAAAAAAAAATAATAAAAGGTAACTTACTGGCTCTTTGAGTATTCCAGCCCCCTACTGGCGGCGCGGGAAACGGCACAGGTCCTGTACTCGCTGGAGGAGGCGGAGGGGGAATCCCCGGACCTCCTCCGAAACCGGTCATAAGCGGTGGAGGAGGCGCCCCTCCGGGCAAAGGAGGCGGTGGAGGTCCCATACCGGGTATGGGAGGTGGTGGAGGACCCATACCCGGCATCGGAGGTGGTGGGGGACCCATTCCTGGCATCGGAGGTGGTGGGGGGCCCATTCCTGGCATCGGAGGTGGTGGCGGACCCATTCCTGGCATGGGGGGTGGCGGAGGACACATTCCTGGCATGGGAGGTGGTGGAGGACACATTTCTGGCAAGGGAGGTGGTAAAGGATCCATACCCGGCATGGGAGGTGGTGGGGGACCCATTCCAGACACAGGCGAAATGGTTGAAATTGCCATGTCGAGCATATGAGGAGGAGAAGGGCCTATTTCAGACATAGATAATGATGAAGACTCCATTGAAGATAGAGAAGGCACTACTCCATCTTGAGAAGGTAATGGTTTCTCTGTTAAATCTGGTATAGGCAGTAATGTAGATACACTTTCCGTTAAAATAGGATTTACAGACTCTTGACTGGAGTCAGACAATGGAGGTGATGTTTTGATTTGGGATGGAGTTGGAGATTCAGGTACAGTTTGAGGTGAAAGAGCTTCCTTATCTAAATTATTATAATCAATAATATGATTTACTAAATTTGATTCTGTGGGATGATTCTCTGTTCCCGGCATGGGGGGTGGGGAAGGCGACATTCCAGGTAATGGGGGAGGGGGTGGACTTATTGGTTGACTTAAACTATTTATAGCTTGATCAGACCCTTCTATGTTTGTGATCGTAACTTCTTTTACATTTACTACACTTGTTTGAGGTTCCGTAGACTTAATTTGTCGAAGAGGATCATCTATTAATTTTATTGGTAACATTTCTGAAGAATTTTCATTAATTAAATGTTTATCTTCTGTTATTGATATTGCTGAGTTTTTACTTTTACTGCTTAACAGTTCATTTGTTGTGCTTATGAATGATACTTCTGAAGAGCTTTCACTTGTCACATTCATTTTGGATTCTTCTACTAATTTGTTACTATTACACAAAATATCATTTACAATTATTGTTTCTATATCTTTATCAACATCAAATTTATTGTTATTACCATTATTATCGACCAACTCATCTTTCCAATATGTATTATTGAAATCTCGACTTTTGTTTAGTTTACAATAGTTTTCAATTTTTTCAGATCTTGTTTCACTTTTGTACCCTAATCTACTTAACCCTATACTGGAATCCGTATTTACATTTGTTCTTAAATGGTTATCGTCGTTAAAAGACCTCATCACAGGTAAATTTTCCAGACTATTGCTTTCCAAGTTGTTGGTTTGTATTTCTTTATGAACTAATTGAATCCTTTGCATTTGAGATAAATTACTATCATCATCCTTTTTACTAACATTTATATGAGTATTAATTTTATAGTTTTCTAACTGATACTCTAACTCTTGTAGTTTTTTCTTTAGTTTTGATATGACAAGATTGGCTTCTGCTATATCTCTAACAACTTCAATACTATGTTTATTATAATCATTTTCCAATGAATTGTTTATAATTTGATTTTGTTTCTTTTGTTGAGTTTCAGGTGGCCAAGAAGTTGTGTCCAGCTTGCCTGGTGTTACTGGTTGTGACACTGGCATCTCCATATGGGACCAATAATACATTAGGTTAGGCTGAAATTTGTTTAAAATTGCTCATTATCTTCACAGTTCAATAAAAACTTGTTTTTACAATAAATAAGTGCCAAAAAATATATGTAGCAATAAAGATTATACATTTTAAAATGTATTTATTATGAACAGAGTAATTTATGAAAACAGAGTAATTTATGAAATATAATGGGAAATGGTCACAAAGTCTTCAGAAAATATTATATTTCAGCTGTATCCTGCACATAGCAGGGTAGGCAGAGGGATCCTAGAAACTTAGTGTGAAATGGATATATTTAATATGTAATTTCTCTGAGTTGGATTCATCATTCACATCTTCACAACTTGTTACATTTACAGTTTTATACTTGTGTGTGCCGCAGTACAGTACAGTAGAGGCCTTAGTGGCCTCTAAATTTAATAATAAATAAAAAAAATATTATTTTTCTCTGGCTGTATGACATCTAAATTTTATTATAAATAATAATTGATTATTTCCCAAAAACAAAATATAAATTTGTACCTTAAATATATTTTCTGAAGGTGCATTCTTATCTGGTATTTGTCGAAGCACGCCTGCTGCAAGTAGGTGAGTACAGTACTGGATACCAAGAGTTTTCAGATCTTGAGAATTTAAGACGTTTTTTAAATGACTGTCTTCTGATACAGAAGATAGAAACCAATTTAAAAGCATCTGTCCTGAAAAGAATCAAATGTATAATAAACTTAACTACTTGAAAAAAATTAAATAATTGTCTTTAGAAACCTAAAATATTAAGATTCACAATAAAATATAGGTATATTTTATTTAAATAGACACTTAACGATACAAAATAGACTTTAATAGTTCTCTTAGCATTAAAATACATAATATTATCACATATTAAAGATACCTGTACAACAAAAATTTAAATAGCTTTTACTATATTAAAAAAGAAAAAGCAATTATAAAAAACACAAACTAATTTAGTAACCAAAATAAAATGTCAATATGTCACTTTGGAGGTTGACTGGTTGACGTTTTGTTTTAGTACTGGACAATTAAAAGTTGCCATATCCAAAGTAATCTTATAATTAATTAAATCATAAAAATATATAAAATCGTTAAACATTTCATGTAATTATTAAAAAATATAAGCAAGAAACCAACTATTTCATGTTAAAACAAACAAATAAAACGTATACAATATTTATTTGTCTTTTTCATTTTTAAGTATTTTTAAAATTTTTGGTAAAAAATACCATAACTTATTTTAATATAACTAACGTAAACGTTACAGCGCTGAAAATAGGTTTAAATTTTGAAAAAATGCAGGACAAAATTGGCTAACGCTACAATTAACAAATGAGTCATGATAATGATAAGATTAGGTAATGTTACAATAATAATATTTCAATAAATAATATTTTTTATAGATTAATCAAATGCATTTTAACATAGACTTACTATTACTAAAATTACATGTTCTATTAGTCAAAACGGTATCTGTTAAGCGAATTATCCAAAACTTTCCTCTTTCACAGTGAAATAAAAAATTTATCGTCCTTGTTTGTAAATCACACTCAACCTCAATAATTAAATATTCAGTAAACACATTCATTTGAAATTTTAGGCGTGACATAATTTTATTTGTATACTTTAAGGTCTTAGTCACATATAACACTAGTGCACCGCTTTTTTTAGTCCACTTTTCAAAGATAGAGTAGAAATTAACATTATTTTTTATAGGAGTAAATGGCTCCGGATCATCTGAATGTAAACCCAATATAGCCACTATATCCTGCACTCTTTTTCTTGCCGTCCGATTTTTACTTAACAACTTCACATAGTTATAATGCGCTACCGATGTTGTAAAAGTTAAACGATTCGACGAAAATTGCATTTTCAATAGAATTTTTTAGGTCACGTAGGTGCGTTAAGCGCGCTTATATCAGTACTGATGCGAAATGATTTCATTAAGATAGCAATAGCTAATAACGCTACATACTAATGGGCAATTCAAGATAAGAAACCATATTATCTATGTGTCCATTGACTTATTTTTAATAATCTAAGCCGCGGCACTATAAATCAAAAGAAACTTAGACGATATATAGATGACTCTTTATATGTATTTAAAACATATATATTTTATATTTTATAACTATTATATTTTAAAATTAGTAAAAAATTGTGTACAATTTAATTTAATTAAGCAGATAACAGTTTTATTTATAACATTAACAAGTTTAATTCATTACCTCACTCTGGTAACAAGGCGAAGCGTGGCGTTGAGTTTTGCCATTCAACACGCAATGCCTCAAATTCGATGGAAAGGAGAAATGAAACGGAGTGTCTTAACACAAGTTCCCAAGTTCTTTCTGCCTACCCTACCATGTGCAGACAGACACACACGCACATATACACAAACACCACAGCGTGAAGCAGAAAGAACAGAAAAAAAGTTCTGAAATAATATATTTATAAATAATTATCATTATTTATTTTTTATTTTTACATTCACCTTGTATTTGAAGTCTTTTTTAGTAATATTTATATCTAAAATGTATTTATTGTTCCGGTGAGTTAGACATATAAAAGGTTGGTTTTGGGTGCTATTACCAAAAAGTTATCAATGTAAACTTTGAACAAACACACAATTTTCAAATGTTTTGTAGTATAATAGAAATATATTACACGTATACACGTGCTGTGCTGAGTATAAACACATTTTTATACAAACATTGTTTGTATGAGAATTTTACTATTAATATTTCTATCGACAGTACGCTGGACGAGTCGTGGCTGCCCCTAATATTAGGCTTTCTGAAGCCATTATTTCGGTACTTAGGACGGTTATAGTCAAAGGAATAAAAATTTGAATACAAATCCGCGCAGCAATCTACAGTTAAGTTCAGTGCAGCCACAATTCGTAGTACTCGTACTGTAAAAGTGCTACTTTATTGATTTACGATCATTGCTTACCTTCAAATTTTTCATAAATTTGGAAATCCAATTTCTCGGGTACAAATTTTGGGCGTACAATTTTGGATTCACTGTGTTTGTCGAGTGTTAGTGATGCAACCTTCCTTAGCACATTAGAATCGGACATAGGCACGTCGCTAACGCTGGAGTGCCGAGAGCTTGGAGTATCTAATAATAAAAATATATATAATAATAAAAAATATATACAAGAAAATAGTTATAGGAACGAAAATTTTGAAATTTTGTCATGGGTTTATCTAAACCAATATTAAGGTAAAATTAGATTAGAATAAAGCCTAGTCAAAATTAATCTCAGATATTAATTAAAGAAAGTTATAGGTTATATTCCAATACCTAAAATCTACGAAAGAGAATATTAAAATAAATATTTCGTCTATTTTTTTGAACAAGTCTGCGACTGCAAACAAGAGGTTGTAGCTTTTATTCTCAGTCGAGGAAAATATTTAATATTTTCATTTCCTCGTTCTAGTATCTAGGCAACACGCAATGTTAAGTGAGTGATCCAGCTTGATGGTAAAAATTATGTATTAAGTATATCCAGTACATTTATCTTTAGTAGACACGAAAACGTGTTCCATTTCGCTAATTTAGTAGGTATATATGTACAAAGATTAGAGTAGTAAAAACAATTTGGATAAATCATATAATAAAGCATATTTTTTAGCATTATGCTGTATTAAAACACTTCATTACCTACTTGCCCAATCCACCCAATACGGTCCAATTTTAGTCATTGGTTCGTTGAGTGGTGGAACGGAACCCTTTGATACCAGAGCAAGAAAACGAAAATGTTTCAATCTCCCGATTGGGTGGATCAAACATCAAACATTTAAGTTATCATTCTTATTTAACTTATAAACTTAACTGATTGTGTAAGTAAGTGCCAAGGAAAATTTATCATACAAATATTTGAAGGGATTATAAGGTCTTACTTTGAAATTACATCAATTACACCTAAATGAAGTTTTACTCTTGAAATGTAATATTTGCATATTTCAGTATGTACCTAACCGTAGATTATGACGATTAATTTATGTTAATCTCGTTTTTTATTTCAATCTTTATTTAAGCATTTTTTACGTTTATCGTAAATTATAGTTCAACTAAATAAATGTGCAGGTACTTAAATATATAGATACTAAAAGAAAACGTAAAGAAAGAAAGAGAATTATTTATGTATGTTACACATGATATGTAACATATCAGCTGTTTATAGTCAGTATCAGTGCACATCTTTTATCTCGCAGAATTCGTACGTATTATATGTACATACGTATTGTAAATGTCAGATTATTTAAGATAAACTCAATCTGCCCGCTACATAATATAAAGGTGTAATGTTATATTGTATTATTAGTTATTACCGTTGTCTATAATATTAAGAGATGACTCCGCAGCGACTGGAGGAAGTTCTACTTTACGATGCCTTGATATAGTAAATGACGTCTGACCCGGGCAGGCTTTCAACCTGTTTTCGAGTAAGTCATTGCTGTACTCGAGCTCCTTAAGTAAGGACTCATCCCTTGACTTTGTTAATATCGCGCCCATAACCTTTTCACTGTTGTCCCTGTCACTTATGTCAACAAAAACGTCACTTTTAACTTCTTTTTCCAATGTATCGCGAGTCGACAGCGATGTAGCGGTGTCATCGTGCGGCATTTCTGTTATTGCCTGTGTAATGGTAGAGATCAGCTGCGCGGGCGCATCCCCGCGGGGGGGAGTGTGCGTGCGAGGCAGTTCCTCGTGAGCGCTACTGGACCCGCTCTCTGCGGAGTAGTAGCACTGGTTGAGCTCGACGGCGAGCGGCGTCAAGGGGTCCGTGAACACTGAATCCGAAGAGGATGGGTCGGCGGGCGAGGCGACGGACGCGGGCAACTGGTCGCGGGTCGGTGACCGCCGCCCCGTGCGCTGCGGCTCGCACCTGGCCGCCGTTACCTCTGAGTGCACACTCGGTCTCTCTCGCCCCACCTCACAACTCGATGTTTTGAAGTACTCGACCGTATCGTTATCGGATGCCTCGATGGCTTCATTGTTATCGGATTCAGATGTTTTATCGACTTCTTTATCACACGTCCCACGTTTACCGACAGTTTTATTACGGCCGTGCTTCTTACTTTCCTTGCCCGAACTCTTCCGGTTTAAATTTCGTATGAAATGTTTGCCCTTCGCTGGTGATTTACCGGTTTTGTGTTGTTTATCACCTGTTTGTGTGTTGCCCATTTTTGTATGAAACTAATTGGATAGTAAATTAAATATTGCACTGAATATTTTTTGTGTATATTCAAGAGATTACAATTCATTTACATATTAATAAATTATTTGGGCGCAGGGATGCAGCCTTTCATTTCACTTCGTTTCTTTGAAAATTTGGCGCAGTTGCGCAGTTACGCGCTGGGCTTTGATCAATATTTTAGGAAAGGTGTACATAGTAAAAATTAGAAAAAAATAGGTTTCCGTAGTCGTATATGCATACAATGTGATTTTTTTATCGATCAATAAGTTAAAATTAAATGATTTCGTTCGTTACGTTCATAATTTATTTTAAAATGTATTTTTAAACGAACAAAACAACATAAGCAAGATAGTAGAAGCATTTGTCTATAGATGGCGCTATAAACTTTTTAGTCGGAAAATTAAGTTTTCTCAATAATAATCTAAATAGGTCTATATATAAATGGTCATTTGACAGATACATTTTTTGGGCATAGTTGACAAGTACTAACGCATTATTATATAAATATGTAGATTTTAATTTTATATTTTAAATTTTTAACTTGCAGTACAAATATTTAAATTTGAAATATCATAATAAATTCTTTCAAGTATTCAAATCATCATTAGAGTAGTCTTAATTCTGTCCCTGTGTAAAATACTTGTAAATACACAACGTTACTTTATTTAATTTTATAATGTTAGTAGGTACATACAAAGTATATAAATTCAAAATGTAAGTCAAAATCAAATAATTTTATTAAAAACCTATTATCTTGTTCTAATAATAGTAAGTAAAAAATCTAATTCTAGTATATTTCGTCAAACAATTAGTATGGAATGTTTTTATTTAAATTGTATTGTTTTAGAAAAGGTATTGTTTTTAGGAAATAATGTAAATAAATAAATTAATTATTTCATAGTTTAAGTAAGCGAAGTCTAGAGCGATTTATAAAGTTATTGAGTTATATATTAATTTAAATTATGACATAACATTTTCTCGGATGTTTTCTCCTACACCAGTGGTCGGCAAAGTGTGGCTTCGGAGCCGTGTGGCTCTTTAGCTTCTTTGCGGCTTCTAAGCGATCTACACAATGAATCTTCAGAAGGCGCAATAATATTTTCATTAAAAAATCTTGCTAAGAAAAAAAACATCTTATTGTTTTAATAAATTAAAATTGTTCTGTAAATTTAGAACATATAGCTATATTTTATTAAATCATATCACACATTAAAAACAATTACATACAAACCTGTTTTACTAAAATTTTCCAGAGTTGTAAACACATTGTTCATATTAATAAATATATATTTAGTATGAAATTAAGTTTTATTTTGTGTACTACTTATTTAGCGTAATAAAAGTTTTGTAACAGATTTAGCTCACAATTTTTTAAAAGTTGTTGTAGTGTTCATATTTAGCCTTTCGGCTAATAACTTTGTCGACCATTGTTCTATACTTTACTCCTACTGGGAAGACGTACACATTGTCCCACATAAGAATAAAGGATTTGTGAGTTGTGATATGGCAAGTCTTTTATTATCTCCATATCTATATACTGTCTACTTTAAAACTAAACCTGCAAACACAAAAATCGATCTAATAACCATCTGTCTTTATGTGTATTATATTTTCTATAGGCATATTAACATAGTCTTACGACAACCTATTGCCATCTTTCGTGGAATGAACGATATCAATACGTAGAAAAAAGTAATGGCGTGTCCATTGTATTAGTTAAACCAATTCTGTTTCTATAGATGGCGTTAATAATGTTGACATTTTGATAAATACTTACTTAATTAGATTAAGTAGTTGAAATTTATTCTTACGTACTTAATAACTTTATTATATTTCAGCTTCACGACGTATCCCGCACATGGCAGAGTAGGCAGAGTGAACTTGAGAACTTAGTGTTAAAGCACTCCGTCCTGTTCCCCATTTTCCCGCTCAATCATTGCGTGGCGGGATTCAACATCGCTCTTTGAGTAGTTACCAAAGTAAAGAAAAGAAAATATTAAATATTTCTTTTGAAAATATCGTTAAGCGGGGAACGGAAGTGGAACGGAGTGTTATTATTTTTATTTATAGCTTCACGCTGTATCCCGTACGAGGCAGGGTAGGCAGGGGGAACCCGGAAACCTAGTGTTAAGACACTGCGTTCCACTTCTGTGGAACTCCGTTCACTTTCCGCCGAATTTGAGGCATTGCGTGTTGAGTGGCGGAACTCAACGCCGCGCTTTGCCTTATTACGCAGCGAAGAAATGAAACATTAAATATTTAAATTAAAAATATTAAATATTTCGTCTTCTCGACAGGGGATCGCACCCAGAACCTGTCGGTTACAGTCACACGCTTGTGCCACTGCGCCACGACAGGTCTTATTACAGTGTAGGTTTATTATAATGTGTTCGATGAGGCGCCACCTAGTATAATATTCATACATTGAACAGTGAAGGTTACTTGACTTTAGTAATAGGTGGGGCTGCACTATAAATTAAGAAAAAAATGTAAATTATAATTTTGCATAATTATGTTTTGGTGTTTCTTTGGTAGTCAGATCTTGTCTGTAATCAGTTGAATGATCTAGAATATTTTATTTTATCTTTTTCTTATATTAAAATATATTGTACTGTTGAGTCAATCCCGAGATGAATTAACTATTTTGAGATTTTCTTCCTACTGAAGACAGGTTTTCTTCGTACTGATTACTATCAATTCACGTAAGAAAATTCTACAAATCTTCCATTTGCTTACGTGTTGGGTTCCATTTACTACACAATAGTTTTATAGCGTGAAATTGATGCCTCTAGCTTACTAGCCAGGGTACAGGATGTGTTTCTAAGAATGTTTCTATTTTATTTCATTAAAATGTTTGTTTTACATGTGAAGTAAGAAAATAACTAATAAATAAATACAACCATTAATGAATACTACACTATGAATTATTCTTTAAAAAAATCAATTGGCAGCTATGATGTCACAGACACACATGGAGATAAGCATATACACAGACGCGGCAAATTTATAACATGTGTACGTCCGCAAACATAAGTTTGTCAATGTATTTTATACATTGTGATAGTAACTTACTGATCTACAATTCTGATTAATTCTGAAAATTATACTAAACCATCACTTAAATTAGTCCTACAAACACTTGACTGCGTTTTTTTAATAAAATGTTGTCACATATAAAAATAAAATATCAAGATCATACAAGATTGGAATATATAATGTATAATGTAAAATACTGGCTGGCATACGTGACGATTGCCTCGCGTCGTTTTTCTTATTGCAATAAATCGCAATTTAAAACGATTATTATGTGATTGATGTACGATTACGATAAAGAATTATTTTCTGTGAAATAAAATATATGAGAACACTAAGATTTATATCTCGGAAAAGAAATATTCAGTGTGAATATACATACAATTTTCAAAATGCTCAAAAATATGATAACTATCAAATATTTTTTGTATTAAAGAACTTACCTACTAAATATAAGTATAGTTATATGATTTTAACAATTGCTTAGTAAATTTTAACAATTCGTAATTTAAAAAAAATAAAAATAACTTATATTAACCTTCCAGATACCAGTACGTGTAGATTGCTTTCCAGCAAAGGAGTTTCCCACAAAGCGCGTCCCTGTGCCTGTCTGGTGCAGGTAACGCAGGTCCGTTATTATCTTAATGTCACCTTCCTATCATCTCCTTTTGTTTCTTTTCTTATATTTCGGGCAACACCCGGTTACGTCTCTTGACCATTTCTCTTTTTTACACTTGATCATGGGTCCTGCCCATTTCTGTTTAAGTTTTTTAATCAAATAAGTAACATTAGTAACTGTCGTTAATTGTCTTATAGTTTTTATGTTTAATATATCTTTATATATAGTGCCTTCCATGTTGTGTTTACAGGTTTCTACTCAATTGATGTATATTATGTTTCTGCTGAGATTCCATATTTGGAATCCGTAGGTCAACAGAGGTAAAATGCATGAGTTGATTGTTTTACTGATGGATTTCAATGGCACGAGTGAATTTTTCATGACCTCATTCAGGGACCAGTCTTTTCCGTACTAAGTTTATTCTATTATTGATTTCTTTACTCGTAAGTTCTGTAGGAGATATAACTTGTCCGAGGTACATATATTCCTTTACATATTCTATTGTATTTTTGTGTATAGGATATTTGCACTGTTTGTAATAACTTTGATCTTTGTTGTATTTATTGATAGGCCTACTTTGCTTTTGCTTTCTTGTACAAGTGATATTAATGTATCTGAAGGGTTCTACGGATCTTTAGCAATTAATGTTAATTAGTTGTCAAATATTAAGTTTATTTGCACTCCATTAACGTTTAATTTATACCCAGACGTCTATATGTTTAGAAACTGCTGACAAAAGTTTAGGAGACATTGGATACCCTTGGTTCACTCTTTTTTGTATTGGAATATATTCCCCGGTTCTCACTGTTAGTATTTTTACTGTCATAGTCACACATGCTAAGTGGAATGTAATAATATTATATAATTTGTATTTTTGAATAATTCGTTCTATTATATGTTGGAGGTCTATCGTTGAAAAATCTCTGCGAAAACCTGCCTGTTTCTTAGATTACTTTTAACGGCTTAAAAGTATCTTTGAGAATATTTTGGTATACGTTGAACATAAAGCCAATAGGTCTGTAGTTGCTTATATAAATCTTTCTGCCTTTCTTATGTAGAAGTATAATAGTAGACGTTGTCCAATGGTAAAGTATATAGTTCGTTTGCCGGATTTCGTTAAATAACTGAGTGACAATATAAACTATTACTTCACATGATATGCTACCCTTTAAAGTATTTCCCTGTTTTTGCGAATTGGCAGTCCTTATTATTGTTGTAATAGTTATTTGAGTATCTTCATATATCGTTAGATTATTTTTATATAATTTATGATAGAAGTTTGTTGCGATTTGTAATATTTTAATTCTATTAGGTAGTTGTGTGTTTATTGTTCTTGTGGAGTTTCATATTACCGAACCAGTTTGAGATCTCTCTTAATTCTAATGTTAGTGGCCTTTAGTGGACAATAAAACGATGCTTCTAAATAAAGGCAATCAAATTATACGAGCATTTATTTAATGTTTTTGCTAATATATAAATCTATAGGGTACTTCCTGTAGATTCACAGTTATGAAATTTGTCAAGAAGTAAGAATTTGCAGTTCAAATAAAGGAAAATATCTGAAAAAAGGAATATAATAAACCTTTACAAATTTATAAATGTAATTAATTTCATACAAGATAAGGGCATACACCAGCAAATTGATGTTTGTCAATTTTTTTATCAATTTCCCTTGGCAAATGGAACTGTCATTTGGCAATTCTGATCTCTGGTTCACCGGTCTTTGTTTACCTATTCAAATCATTTTTGTGTATAAAAAAGAAAGATTGAAAAATTAAAAATTGACCTTTACGCGAAAATCTTTTCATATATATTATTTATTATCAATACAATTTGGGTTTTTTCAATACAATTTTCATCATTAGGTACAATTTGGCTTTTTTTAATTTCTTTTTTTAACTTAGAATTTTAAAAGTTACATTGTTACTTGACCAGCCCCGCTTGGAAAATGTTGAGGTATGCCTGCCTATGATGGTACAGTACAATTTTTTTTTTTTTATTTTCATACCTACTAAATCATGTATAATATAATTCATGAGATCGGAAATCTTTTTTATTTTTTGTTGATGTTCGGTTTTATATTTTCCGTCTACTTCCAGCTTAAAGAGGTTCTCTCGCGTTATCTGGGGTCGTGGACGGCGGTGCTACCTACCATCAATTGACTCTAACACTAATTTACTTTGTCTTGTTATTTTATTTTCTTTTTTAGTTTCACACTGTATGCTGCTGGAGGGATAGGCAGAAGGAACTTAAGAACCTAGTGTTAAGACACTCCATTCTGTTCCCAGCTTCACGCTGTATCCCGTACATGGCAGGGTAGGCAGTAGGAAGGCATTGCGTGTCGAGTTGCAGAACTCAATGTCGCGTTTTTGCTTTTATCAGAGCGAAGAAATGAAAACATTAAATATTTAAAATGGAAATATTAAATATTGTGAGTGGGGATTAAAACTCCAAACCTGTTGGTCACAGTCACACGCTTGGGCCACTGCGCCACTACAGGCATTCTGTTCCCCTTGTGTGTTATTTAATATAAGTAAAATTTGATTTCGACTCTTGAAGATTTTTAACCCAGGATCTTACATTACGGTCATCCTAGCTAACACTGGATGGACAAGGTTATTTCCATACATATTATTTATAATAATAAATAGATACGTATAAAACGCCTTGACACATTGAAATATAACATGACAATTAACTATGTTTTTTATATATCTATCAAACTAGGCGCCATCACCTGCGCGGCGTCGTCGCGACTATATGACGCGTCACGCGTCCTGAATACCAATTGTGTCTAATTTTAAATACTACCTATGTTACTTTTGTCTATTTGTCTATATTTAGTTTATTTAAAGAACATTTAGCATAATATGCTCTTTTTTGTTTTTTTAGGGCTCAATAATCGTATGGGGGAATGAATCTTTTTTCATTTCTCCACTTTACTTTATAAGAGATTTAGGGAGGTGATTAATTCCTTCTATAGATTTAGAATTGGTAACTATAGTCCACATAATGGAAAAAATATTAATATTTTTGGTATGCAATCCATCCTGCGTCCTACGTATGCAATCTGGCGCCCGCGTAAGTTATTATGTCTACAATAGTTTCCACGAGGCGGTACAATATTATTAACAGGCGTCATGCTGAGAAATAGAATCACCTATTGGCATTGAGCATGTCGATTTCTTTAAAAGAAAATACATTATTTATATAATATATTCTTTAAAGATTTTATTAAATTAAATGAATTCAGTTATATAAATTATTTAATTAAATTGCAGGATATCTTTTAAAAGTGATTTTATTCTTTTATAAAATAACCCAATCATATTTAGGTACGATATGCATGTTTTCGATATATGCAATTAATCATAAAAAATATTTGTACATACCAATATGTACATTTGTCCATTTTGAATTCATGGAGTATATCATGAATTTAAATTAGTTTTAACTAAAGTTACTTAAGATTTATAATAAACAAATAAAATATTTAAGTTTTTTAATGTTTATATATTAAATACGCCTAAGAAAGAAGTGCTTAACTAATCTAATGTTATACTTCGTTATGAAAAATTATGACAGTGAAATTTTAAGATTCGTCACACAAAAGTTTAGTAATAAAAACAGTATTTATTTATACTGTACCGGTCATACTATAATTATTTATGTATATATTTTGTTATTAAAAGTACCAGGATAACAGTACACGATAAGATCTTACTTATTTATATGACCTCCAAAAAAAATACTTTTGATAGACATTTCAATGTAATCTGTTACAACAATACTAGGATAGTATCACGCTAAAGGAGTTATTTACGGTAGTTAAAGTATGATGTAAAAATAGTTAAGTAGTTTTCAGTACAAATTACCAGACTTTTTGTTTTATTGACCGTGTAAATATGGAACAAAAGTACCAGGGTTACATGAAACAATAGAAGTTCAATCCAAGAAATAATTTATGAATTAATAATATACAACAATCGTCTTTTACCTTAAGAGAAGTCAGTACCAGGGTACCATGTTATCTTAGAAGTTCATTTTTAATTCCGTTACACAACAGAGTATTAATTTCTTGACTGCTCAAGATAAGTACCAGGGTAACAGTGATTTATATATGTGATTATAAATTATATTCAGTAGTGATTTAAATTTAATATTTTGATTAATATATTTACTATTCGTAAATGTTAATGAAAAAAAAAATGTTTATAGACTTTTTCAAGTGCTCTAATATAATTGTGGTTATCTATCCCTATGTATTATTTATTAATGTAAATTAAAATATTATTATTGAACATAATTAATACTAAATATTACTAAGTTATTAATGTTAAATATTTATTATGGGTTATTTAATATTTTAAAAGTAAATACATACATTTAATAATAATAATATTTTAATTCATTGAATTTTATTTTATAGTATTTTTCTACATGCATACAATTAAAAACTATTTTTAATGATGCAAGAAGTATTTAACTTTGGTGCGGGATACAGCGTGAAGCTGAGTATTCGTAAATGTTAGTGAAATGTGTTTACAGATTTTTTCAAGTGCTCCAACATAATTGAGATTATTTATCCATATGTATTATTTATTAGTATAAATTAAAAATATATTATTTAATATAATTAATACTAAATATTATTAATGTTAAATAATTATTATTGGTTATTCAATATTTTAAAAGTAAAAAATTAAATTCAAATGAATTCATTGAATTTTATTTTATTGTAATTTATTACTTGTATACAATTAAAAAAATTTTTTTATGATGCAAGAAGTATAACTTCGTACGTCATTATTTTTGCTTTAAGCTGTATCCAAAGAATAAAACACTTTTTATTTAGAATAACGTATAAAAAAAAAAGTAGCGCTCTGCTCAACAAATTGTGGTGTTAAACACCACAGTTTGTTTTGTTACCAGAGTGACGAAAGGAGAATATTAAATAATAGGTACAGAAAAGTTTTAGCTTAGCATCTTCTCTTACTAATTTTAATATTTTAAGATTTCAATTTTATAATATTTTTTGAAAATGACACCGACTACAACAATACATTCAAATTGTATACAACCGTTCTTTCATTATATTTACTTAGAAGTGATTACTTTTTTTTACTGATGATAATTTTTTGTTGTTGTTAAATTTAATCAGTATTACACCAATATACAATGTATAGAAAAATGCTTTAAAATGAAGAGCAAATACTTGTTCATAAATTATTATTAGATCGTGTTCAGAAATATTTTAATCATTTTAAGTATAATTGTTTTAATCCTTTTAAGTACAATTTGTTTAAATCAAAGTGGTGACGTGTCCTTTTTACATTGTAAGCAAACGATACTTTCCGCCGATAGGGGAAAGTTAATAGTAGAACTTACCGACATTTGTACAAATGAGAGTTATCTAATCAACATTACGTATTGGAACAAAATAATAATAATTTTATTAAAAAAATATAGCAGACTTTTACAATGTTATATGTATGGTGTAATAAGAATTACTCAGAAATAAAATTTGTCGAATAATCAAACGCCATACATAATATATTTAAATTACAAACTCTCGCTCGCTTCTCCCTCTTCGCGAAATGTCATGTTTTTATTTATTTTTATATTTTTATGTATTCAGTTTACAATAGCAACTGTGTTTGATCGTCTGTAATATACGTACATACGTGTAAAATATTTCCTACGCTAAAAGCTGAATGCTTTCATCAAATCATCTCCAGATAATATTCGAATCGAACTACGCACGCGGCAATAACTTTAAGTAAGTTACTCGCCGCATGCTTAGTTGTTTGAGCTTCATTCAACATTTTTTTGTCCACGATGCTAACTTTATTTAGAGGGATAGTTGTATCGTTTTTGAATACATAGCATATATCAGAGACGAGTGACGTTTAATCTCGGAACTCTCGAATCCGTACCAATTTCGTAGAGACCCGCCCAGTACGGCTCGCCGTCGGCCTGTGTTATATAGCTATACATACAACATTTATTTTGGTAAAGTATATTATTTGATAATAATATTTGTATATTAATTAAATATTAAAAAAGAAAACAAAAGAAAAATGTAATAATAACGGACTAGAAAGATCTAGAGTCGCTCGACAAAAATCTTCTGGTTCTAAGACCGTCCGATTTCCAAAGCTCCAGTGGGTATGTAAACTATGAGGAAATTGGCCTTCTTATTCTAATGATACAATGTAGCAATTTTTCGTTATGGTCTCGATTATTTTCTCGGATAAAATGATATTTTCTAAATATGAAAGGTTGATTTATTGCCCCGAAACACCCTACAAACAATATTTTACAAAGATCCTTTGAGCCGTTTCGAGGTTAAAATTTTATTTATACAAGCATTGCTCATTTTAAGAAAAAAAAAAAATATAAATATTAAGGGAAACTTTAAAAATATTTAGTATAATGTGTCACTAGACCTTACATATAAACATGAATTAAACATATTTTACTTCTTTATTCATAAAGTGTTGACAAGGCCCACATTCAAAAACCTCTTGAGTTACATATGATCGAGCGTGGGCTCCATTCATGCTGACAAGATATGATCTCATTATAGACGAGTGATGGAAAACCTCCTAAATAATTCATCAGCCTGTATAGCCTTGAAGACGCCCTTCCTAAAGCAATATGCATGTATGTACCTAATATATGGAAATACACATGAACAAGAACGAAGAAGAGAATACTGTAATACGTATTATATCTTTTAAAATATGTAGATATTAAAATAATTTTACTTACATTATTATAATAATAGATATTCTACTTTTGTAACAAATCAGCAAATCCGTCCATTAGTTTCGAAGATTAGCGCGTGCAAGCAGACCAGCATAAAAACATACATATTTTCCAATATTTTCTCTTCTATTACTGTCTTTTCTAAAAAAATTTAATGTCCATTCACATTTTTTTTGCTGTTTTATAATATGTATTGATTACTTTATTTATAGCTATAGTAATGTTGATTCTTATGTTTAATTCTGGGTTATGTATTGTAAATGTTGTATGTTATGCCAAAATTTATAGTTAGTTACTTACTTAGCATCACGCTGTATCTCTAGCGGAATAGCCAGAGAGAACGGAGAGCCAGACGCTTTGGTCTCGGTATACCCCAGTATACCTCTTTCAAGGTCAACCGAGGTCACAGTCAGCTAAACCGACTTCGCATATCCTGCGAAGAGATCACATCTCCACGGTATTCATCTTTCTTACATAGTATATATAATTATTACGATTTATACAAAAAAACGACAACGTTTACAGTATGGGACAGGACAATAAATCACTAACACATTATTTTAACAATTATAAAATACATTGAGGTCTGTGCGCCACGCGCAGCGGCACAGGCGTGTGACTGTAACCGACAGGTTCTGGGTTCGATCCCCAATCGAGGAAATGAAATAATTAATATTTTCAATTCAAATATTTATTGTTTCATTTCTTCGCTCTGGTAATAAGGCAAAGCGCGGCGTTGAGTTCCGCCACTCAACACGCAATGCCCCAAATTCGGATAGTGGGGAACGGAGGTGGAACGGAGTGTCTTAACACTCGATTCCAGGGTTCCCTCTGACTACCTTGCCTCGAGCGGGATACAGCCTGAAGCTATCAAAAAAAATAAAAAAATATAAAATAAAATACTTTCGGAAATAACACTCTTTAGGTTAGGTTAGTTACATTTGCTTGTAAAAAATACTCGAAAATATTTTTTTTGAAGCGTTTTCTAGTACCTAACAACCTTTTCCTTTGTTATAAGCGATATAAACGTGGCCAAAATCAAAATAGAATTTGATTGTGCCAAGGATCAATGTCGAATAGCTAAAGATTGAAAGAGTATTATTTTTTACTTAATATACGACTACAGCCACTTTATTCTAAGGACTGGTATAAATAGCCGGTCTGTAGTGAATTTCGTTGTGCGTATAGCACAATGCGTCATGCGTACCGCAAAACATTTAATAGTACGGTTTCCTCAAACGTATTGGACTTTTCTTGTTTATGCAAAATCTAACCATACTTTCTTAGTTTTCTATTCCGTTCTCTGTTTTAATTGTTCGTCCTAATATATTATTGGCTTTCTATTATTGTAAATGCAAATCTTGTGAAATTTAGTGAATGAAAAACTGTCACTTTGCGCCTGAGCCGAACGAGCAAGTAAATATTCAATCACTCACTCATTCAGCTTCACGCTGTATGCCGCACATGTCAGGGTAAGCAGAGGGAACTTGGGAACCTAGTGTTAAGACACTCCGTTCCACTTCCGTATCCCACTTTCCGCCGAATTTGAGGCATTGCGCGTTTAGTGGCGGAACTCAACGCCGTTTTGCCTTTTTACCAGAGCGAAGAAATGGAAACATTAAATATTTAAATTGAAAACATTAAATGTTTTACTTCTTCGAGTGGGATTCGGACCCACAACCTGTCGATTACAGTCACACCCCAATGCCGCTGCGCCACGACAAGCCTCAATTCAATTTAATTCATATAAGTATTCATTTTAAATTAAAGTTTTCTTCTGAATGATATCACGTAAAATTATTGCCTGTCAACCGATATTACAGACAACAATAATTTTTTTTTTTTTATGTTTTCGATTGTTTATTTGGTAAGTAAATCGAATCGATAATATGAGCAAACATAAATATTCAAAAATATAAAATGATTACCTTGAATGAATCCCCATTTAAAGCTATTTACTAGAAACTATTTAAGATGTACAGTCTGGCATAGTCTTACTACAATAAAAATATAGATTTTTTATCGCATTTCCTTTTATATTTATACTATCTGCGATAAATGAAATTAAAACAAAATATTATGACCTGGTATAATAGTAAATATATATAATACAATCATAGCATTGGTTATTGTCTCATTTAGTGAATACAATAAATATCAAAGTCATAAGTCCTATACCCGATGTCAAAGCACATATTGATTCTTCCAAGACCAGGAGAGATATAAGAAAATAAAGCCTCTACGTTCTTTACGAGGCAAAAGAGTTAAACAAGAAAATTATATATATATATATATATATATATATATATATATATATATATATATATATATATATATATATATAATTTTCTTGTTTAACTCTTTTGCCTCGTAAAGAACGTAGAGGCTTTATATATATATATATACATATATATATATATATATATATATATATATATATATATATATATATATATATATATATATATATATATATATATATATATATATATATATATATATATATATATATATATATATATATATATATATATATATATATATATATATATATATATATATATATATATATATATATATATATATATATATATATATATATATATATATATATATATATATATATATATATATATATATATATATATATATATATATATATATATATATATATATATATATATATATATATATATATATATATATATATATAAATCCTAATCATAAAGACTAACACAATTGAAACTTTCTTTGCCAATAAATCTATATGAGTAACAAAAGTTAACTTGATCTCATAGATTTGCGAATCCTTAATGAAATAGATTGAAATAGTATAAAAATGGCTTAGAAATTATAAGATTCAGAAATTTGGGCATTTCATTCAGGACACCAGCACTGTTATAGGATTCTATGAATTTGGAATTATACAATGCTATGTAAGTTTTCAAATTCTGCAGGTAATAGGTAGAAATTGGAGAACAGTGTTCAACATTTAAAACAATTGATACTCTTTTTAATAAAAGATCGAACTATGTACCATTTTATGATTAATTTGTACAGGTGCCCATCGTATTGCAGAGTAAGGACGATCTGAGATTAGTCTCCCGTCAACGTTTAAGACGTCAATATGAAATGTACATTTACGTTCGTCCTTATTGACTGAGTTCTTTTCGACACTTGTTTATATAGCTATATATGAATATAATTTGTTGTGAGAGATGAAATCCCACAGCTTTTAGAATTTTCAATGCATACGAAACATGCCTCGTTTACTATACCGAGCTCGTCACACATTTTATATAATTAACATATGTTTTTGTATTATTTGCAAAAATGTGGGCGGTCCTCAGGTCATTCAATTCACATAATTGAATTTAAACAAAGAGTAATGTAGCCAGTCTTTATGGAGAAGTCCTACGCACAATCGTGACCATGTAGTGCCTATGGCGTAACGTAAGATTTGTTTTTGTTTTTATATTTTTTTTATTGAAACTTGTTAGTAGGCAGAGGGAACGGAAGTGAAACCTAGTGTTATGACACTCCGTTCCATTTCCGTTCCCCACTTTGCGCCAATGATTTGAGGCTTTGCCTTATTACCAGAGCGAAGAAATGAAACATTAAATATTTAAATTGAAAATATTAAATATTTCATTTCCTCGACTGGGGATCGAACCCAGAACCTGTCGGTTACAGTCACACTCTTGTGCCGCTGCTCTAATTGTGGATGAATTTACATGCGGTAAGCATACTATGGCTTATTTTTTTTTTCTATCTTGTGTGTATTAATTTATAACAAACCAAGGAATTTAACTGATATATTCAGTTGAACACTAGTTATTTTGAGTAAAATGGTTCTGTGTATATTTGAGCACGTGTTAAATAATAATCATTAAATTACAATTATTAGTTTCATCTACTGATATAAAAACCAAGCCGTGTAAGTAGAACATGTGGGTCAAATATATTATAGGTCAAAACAGCTGGACCAATCTTATAACAGATAAAACCTATTTTAATAAAACATGTAAGTTGCATTGTTAAACTATACATCTACTGAAGATTTCATTTCTTATTCTTAATTTTTTTAAATTAATTTATGGAAAAATTAATTTCAGGAAAAAGAAATTTTATAATAATTAATTAATATGTTAATTAATTAAAATAAACAGTTGAACCAGAACACAATTTTGACGGCTGAGAATATGCATGTGCACATATTAAGCTTTGCGTCGGAATGGAATTATTGCATTTTATTCGTTCAAATTTATCAATTGTATTTTGTTACATATTATAAATATCGAATTGATTTTTTAAAATCATTGAAATGAAATATCTTTTTTAACACGCCTTATTTACGACTAACAATTGGCTAGACAGTAATCATGATATAAAACCTAAGCCAATCAAAACTATACAGCTGAATGGGTGGTATATGATTGTTGTACAAGTACTATGTGTAATTGAAGTAAGAATAAGTAAGAATGTAATGACTCCACTATACCGACGGTTATAATATTATTTTAACATATAAAATAAATAAAAAAAACGACGACAACAACTACTTTTCTGTAAAAAAAGTTATATTTCTTGGTTCTATTTTGCATGAATCCAAGCTAATGATCAGTAGCGAGACTGGATGGAGATGATATTTGCGGTCAGACGTCAACATATTGAGTATATAGACGTGTAGAGAAAGGCGTGTGAACTGCATAAGGCAATCGACTTTGTGGGCTTCTAGCCATTGTTAGAATTATTAAGAATATTGCTTCGCTTTATATATATATATATATATATATATATATATATATATATATATATATATATATATATATATATATATATATATACCAGTAAACCTACCACCGTAGGAGCTTCATCCTCCACTGGCTTGTTACAAGTATCATGCCAAAACGGACCACCAAACATTTGAGGATGTCTTCCGATTCAATGACATGTAAGCCAGACTCAATCTCACCCTTCCTTTTTCCTAATGTCCCTTTTATTTCCGACATATCCTGGTACTACATTGGCAAGGACCTGGTTTTGGATAGTGGGTCGTATTGCGTTAGCGCAGTGTCCAGAAAGATCCGATGAAATGGTGCAACGCTAGCCGCTGAGTGGATCGTAGGGGACCCGAACCTAAATCTATCCCGGTTTGGAAGGCTGTCCCGCCATCACTGATAAAAATTTGTTGACCTATGGTCTTGCCAGAGTGGGAGACTGGAGTGGACCCGACAATCGGATCGGGGGCCCTGCCATCCCCCGCACCAGCGTCACACTAAGCCCAATTTTCAAATCAGGACATTTTTTAATATACTTTTGACTTTGAGCCTACCGTGACCACTGCATTACTCCTATCTTACCTTTTCTGTACACACCTAATAATCATGGCTCCAAATATAATAACAAGTAAAGTTGCTACAGCGGCATTCCCTTCCACATTCAATGTTGACGTCTGCAACAAAAGAGGACTTTATTTTAACTTAAACGCTGTTCACTGCCATCTTGAAACAGTGTAACCGGCCTTGCTCTTTCTAACAGAGAAGAAGTTATCTACCCCTGACGAGACATCATACCTACATTACCTAGGGTACATCCTTCAGCACGCTTTTATCAACCAGGCTGGCGTTAGGGGTGATGTCTGCTGTCAGCAGCTCGACAGGTTGGAAGCTCGTGATCTATCAACAGTGTGGGCACGCATTGACCTTGGTGGCATCATCTAAATTTACGCATCCATTGGTCCCACAGTGGTAACATCGAGATTGACCGCCTCTTTGATTACATGGAAAGGGCTACAGGTCACGTGCTAGAGTGTTACTCCGGTGGTGATCTGGTGATTCTCAGCGATTTTGACTCCCACTACATAGAGTGGCTTGGATCACAAAGAACGGGCTGCGCAGGTATAACTACGCATAGCTTCGCCCAGGCCCACGGTCTCTCTTAATTAGTATCTCATATTACAAGAATACCCGATAGAGAGGATGATAGGCCTTATCTACTGGATGTTCTGCTGACCACCCACTTGGAGGGCTATCAAGTATAAGTCAATGCGCCTCTCGGTACGTCCGACCATTGCCTGGTGCGCTCTGAGGCACTTTTAACCAAACTTCCTTGTACACTTCCCACCAAGAACGTGGTTGGTCTGGCATTATAAGTCAATCAATGCTGCCTTCAGATCCTGTAGGATAGAGGTTGCCCGAGCTAGGTCTAAGCACATTCACAGAATTGGCAAGAGGTTGATAAGCTTCCCATCTAGCACTCGCACGTTTTGGTCTTTTGAGAAATCCGTTGAACGTAACTTCTATAGGTCCTCCCTGTCAATCCGCAAATCAAATGGTTCTCTGGCTCATTCAGAGTACTGAACAAAGTGAAGCAGTTTTTTTACATCCGAGTATCGCCTTAAGCTTTACAAGGGTAATGTTCGTCCTTATGTTGAATACTGCTCCCTCGTATGGGCAGGTGCTACTCAGTATCAACTGAAACTTTTGACTCGGGCGGGCAATTCGAATTATCGATCATCTCAAACTAACATACGGCTTAGAACCCTTAAGTATCCCTCTCTCGATGTTCTGCCGTCTCTACTATGGGGATTGTTCTCGTGAATTATTCGACCTAGTGGCATTATCCTCTTTTTACCATTGTATGTCCCGCCTCAGGAGCAAATACCATCCGCACCACGTAAATACATTTTCGGCATCCAACGTGTGTGCATCAAGATCATTCTTCCCGCGTACGTGTAGACTTTGAATTGATCCTTTCAAGCGTCGTGTGTACAACCTATATATATATATATATATATATATATATATATATATATATATATATATATATATATATATATATATATATATATATATATATATATATATATATATATATATATATATATTCATATATATATATATATATATATATATATATATATATATATATATATATATATATATATATATACTTATTCATGTTGTTAGGATCTCTGTCTCATATTTACAGCTAGGTGAGTACGAATGGCTTAGTTGGTCAGAGCGCTTTAGTATTTTCTGCCCTAAGTGTGGATGATATTTACTTTAGAAAATAGTAAAATATTAATGAAATAGTATTCTCTCTTGCCAAATGGTAATTCGTATGAGTTGTCTTTGGGTAGCGGAAATTTGTAAAAACTACAGAGATTGTCACTACAGAGATGCTAACAATATAAATAAGTTGTAAAAAGCGTATAAGAATGGCTTAGTTGGTCAGAGCGCTTGAATGGTTTTCAAGAGGCGCGGTTCAAAGTTCAAGTTCAAATATTGCTTCGTTTAAAAATTTAACACGCTTTTTAAATTTAAGTTTAGTAAAAGTTTAGTAAGTTTAGTTTAGTAAAGTTAGCATAACCTGCACTATATTAATATTTAATATTACCAAGAATTTCTTATGTTCACATTATGCGAGTAAAACAAATATTAGCACTCTGGTCTCTCTCTATTGGTCGATTGGTTAATATAAACATTTAAAAAAATTTATTATTAAAAATGTTTTTTTTATTTAATTTTACTTTTTTCAAAATAAATTCTTACCGATATATTTTTCTAATTCCGTTTAGTGAATAATTTTACTACATAAACTTGTAGCCTGTATTCGTCTCGATATAATGTAAAATTATTATAATTCTTTTAATATATGTACATATATATACATATATATATATATATATATATATATATATATATATATATATATATATATATATATATATATATACCATACATACATATATCAGAGGAGGAGGATATATGTATGTCCTAGGCGCCATCCACGTGGGAAGATGGCGCCGGCGCTAGCGAAACGTACACAATATTTAGGTATAAATTTTATTGTTCATGTTAAGGCGTCATAACTTATTATTATATTTACAAACATTTTAGTTTTATACTTCTAAGTAATTATAGTAATTCCTGTTGAGTGTTGTGGTATAAATATGTTTTTCAACAAAGTTCTTTTTCGAAAAGGAGGAAGTTCTGTGTTTGTAAACTATACACTTTCTTTTTATTGTTGACCATTGATTATCAACGACAGATGTGGGAGCTGCCCTCCTTAATTGCACGCACGCTTGGGACAACTCACAAAATGCGGTCGGAGTGTCTGTGACTGCGTAGACCACGATACGTTATTACGCAAACTAAGCCATTATGGAGTTAAAGGCAGTACTCGTGATGTCATTGCTTCGTACCTGAGGAACAGGATTCAGCACGTTACTGTAAATAATGTGAAGTCTTTCGGTAACTTTCTGCGGATGGGTGTCCCACAAGGATCGATTCTGGGGCCTCTTTTGTTTTTAATCTGTATAAATGACCTCCCCTTTTGCATCAATAATTTATGCGATGTGGTACCATTTGCTGATGATACCTCGATAATTTTTAAAGTAGTTCGTAAGAAAGACAGCTATGACGAAGTGAATAGCAGAGCACTATTCACTTCGTCATAGCTGTTATTTCTACTTCACTGGTTTACTACTAATAATTTAGTATTAAGCGCACAGAAAACCAAATGCATAGAATTTAGTATGCCGCACTTTAGGGAAAAGGAGCTTAATTTAAACATTGATAATAAAATTCTCCATTTTTGTGATACCGCGGTGTTCTTGGGACTAACCCTAGATTCGAAACAACAATGGTTGCCCGCTCTGTCTTCTCTTGCGGGCAGACTGAGCTCCGCTGCATATGCTGTTAGAAAAGTGGGTCAGCTTACGGATGTTGATATTACACAGCTAGTCTACTTTAGCTATTTTCATAGTATATTGTCCTACGGAACATTACTCTGGGGCAATGCTGCAGATATTGAATCTATATTCGTAATCCAAAAAAAAGCAGTTCTAGCCATTTACGGCATGGGAATCCCTGAAAATTATTTTTAAATTAACGAATATTCTTACGGTGGCATCACAGTACGTGACGAGTATGATAATAAAATACTAGTTCGGATTTTTTTTTTCAGCTTCACGCTGTATCCCGCACGAGGCAGAGTAGGCAGAGGGAACCCGGGAACCTAGTGTTAAGACATTTTGTTCCACTTCCGTTCCCCACTTTCCGGAATTTGGAAAAATAGTTACAATTTATTAAAGAGCAATGACAGACATGATATCAATATAAGAAGTAAAAACAAGCTGATCACTCCTAGTTTTCGTCTTCGAAAAAATTGTAAGTCTTTTATGGGACATGGTACATGGACATGGATATGGTATAATAAAATTCCACAAGTAATTTTAAATTTGCCGCTTCAAAAATTTTAAGTGAAAGTTAAAAATATATTCCTAGGCAAAGCATATTATTCAATTCAATAATACTACAATGATAAGAGTGCTTGGGATTAAATGTTAACTCACTAAGCTTATATATTTACTTTAATTGATATTTTGAAATGAGCAACTGTTGAGTTTCTTGGCGGCTCTTCTCAACAGACCCGCCTTCCGAGCCGGTGGTAGCTCCCGGTAAGGACTGACTGAGTAACTTGATGATTCAAAAGTGCTTGTAATGAATAAAAAATATTTTGATTTTAATTTTCATTGTAATTCTTTCGTCGTGAGTAACCCAATGAAAATATTTTTTTTAGTGTAAAACAGCACTTATTTATTTCGTTCTAACTACCTTTCATGTGAATTCCAGGGCGTTATATTATTGGCTAGGCATTCTATGCCTGCATTAACAGTCTCCATCATGAAAACAGGACTTTCAGTGCCTGCTTTAAAGCTGGGATTATTGTAGACGTATGTATTTGTGAGCTTCGAGTACCATAGCCTGCCAGCTTTCATCCGCCATATGTTTCTCTGTATGAAATATTCTCCCATCTATTGCATTGAAGGAGGTGTACATAGCTTTTGCAGCTTAATGTTGAAATCTTTTTCAGTGTCTGTGCTCTTACTTATTTTGTCTTGTTTTTCTTTTTTTTGCCGTATGTGATCAATCGTCAAAAGCATTTTGAGCCACTTTTTGTATTTGAATGGGATATTCTGCTTGCTTGCTGGAGTGTGCGAACATTGTTTTGTTCTAGTCGAGTATTATAAATAGATTTCACTATTCGATAGCAATATCAACTAATTTTGTGGATTTATAGATTATTTGTTTTACTGGGATTTTTTTGAGTGAGTGTTTTACTCACTTTTAGTAAACTAAGTGGACTAAGCGATATCGCGATGTATTTATGATTTTTAGAGAGCGATACTATGCTATGGTTTTTAATTCGGGCTTTTCTCTTTTTATTATGTTGTAGCAACTAGAAAGTGGTGTCTAGATTTGCAGATTATGGATGTTTGTTAAATGATTGTTGGTTATGCTTGTTTGAGACATTGGTGTTCGTAGAGTATTCAAATCTCAATGGTTTCATTGTTCAAGCATCGAATATGACCTAAACAGCGTCGAGGTTCTGGTCATAAACAATGCTGAAAGCCCTTTCAACGAATCCGAGAAGAGCTTTCCTAAAGTCACATATTAAGAATTCATTCATTCATTCTTTGAAGATTCACTTCGGTCAGGCCTACCCCGATTTACTTGTAGGAGTTTTAAGTGACGACAACTTCGCTCTAGTACAACGACCCTCTAGTAAGGCATTAATTATTCTTTTGTTTTAAGCTGTGTATTAAATAATAATCTGTATAATAGTAATGTTTTATCATCAGCATAGGCTTGACAGTACACTATAGTGCATTTTTTTGTAGCAGTTCTTCTAATATGATTGTGACCAAAATGTGAATATTCCAGGGTAAGCAGTGAGAACTCAGAAACCTAGTGTTAAAACACACCGTTCCCATCAAGGCACGTTTCCTACTTTCTGCAGAATTTTAGGCATTGCTTGTTAATTAGCGGAAGTAAAGCCGCGCTTTTCCTTTTTACAAGATCGAAAAAATAAAAATATTAAAATATTTAATTTCCTCTAGTGGAAATCGAAACGACAATCTGTCACGTTTCAGTCGCATGATTGTAATTTTGCGCCATGACGGGCCTCACAATTTAATTTTTTATAAATTATTTTCGTGGAGCTGATGTTTTCATGTCAATTGTTTTCTCAGAAAAAACTCATTACAGATTTATCTTTTTAGTTCACTTCGTACAACTTACTTACTTACTTACTTACTTACTTAGCTTCACGCTATATCCCTAGCGGGGTAGGCAGAGAGAACGGAGCGCCAAACGCTACGGTCTCGGCATACCTCTTTCGCCTCGTCCACTGTCATCAACCACTTTATACATACCCTCATGCTTTTTACGTGACCTTCCTCCAGTATCGTCGATACTGTGTTTTCGAAGGTCAGCTGAGGTCTCCCCCTACCTCTCTTAACTTATATTCGAGGTATCTACTTTCACTCCCATGTCACTTTGTCTTACTCCATGAAGACAGCTGTCCAAATACAAATTGAACAACCAAGCTGACATGGCGCAACCTTGTTTAACACCCGATTGGATGTCAAACCAAGGCGACATGCCAGCTCCTACTTGCACGCAGGCTGAGTGATCTCTGTAAAGAGACTTTACAGCCTGCAGCAAGGGGCCGCTCACATTGTACCGGGGCAGTATCTCCCATAATCTCTTTCTTACAACCCTGTCAAACGCCTTTTCCAAGTTCACAAAAGCACAGAAAACTTTTTGGTTTACTGCCAAAAATTTTTCCGTAATCATGCGGAGGGAAAAGATCTGATCCATACAACCTCTTCCAGGTCTAAAGCCTCCCTGGGCCTCCCACAACAGCCTTTCAGATCTATCTTGCATTCTTCTCGCTAATATTTTAGCATACACTTTACTACCTAAGCTAATCAAACTGATAGCCCTATAGCTTGCGCAATCTATCTGTGAACCTTTGCCTTTATACAAAGGCACGATGACTGCACCTCGCCAATCGTCTGGGACCTCCCCCGATTTCCAGCATAAATTGCATAAAAACCAGAACAGGTCCAAGACGCGTGGCCCACCATATTTGATCATCTCGGCAGTAACTCCATCTGCTCCCGCTGCCTTACCACATTTCAAACTTCGTTAGCACTCTCAACTTCTTTTATACTGATTTCGCCATCCACTACATCAAGACTCAGCGTTTCGCTGTTACTTGAGGCAGAGTCGTCATCACATTCATACATCTCCTTGTAAAATTCCACCCATCGCTGCAAAACCTGTGGTTGTTCAGTTAAAAGTTCACCGTCTTTCGAAAGCACCCCTTTCATTCTACAGGTTAGCGAGCAACACCGGGAACCAATCACTTCTCGCCAGAAAAGCTTTGTGTTTTCCCGAAATTTGTTCGTTAACCTTTCATCTCTTTCTTTCTCAGAGTTTTCACGCTTCATCTTTATCAGTACTTTCGTTTGGTGTTTTTGCAGCTTATACTCTTTCTTTCTTATCTCTCTCATGCTTTTATCCTTACCCGAGGTTTTATAACCCTGCCATGCTTTCCTCTTTTTTTTTTTTCGTACAAAATAAGTACATATGCACGTAAATTTAAATTTGGTTACTTTAAATGACTTGTTATCTCCTATTAACCTACAAATACATTCCTGAAATTTGTACAGAACACTCAATTTGTACACAAATAAAAAATAAATGGTCCGTAGTCACTTATATAATACAGTACTTTTCATATAAGTAAAATTAATTCTGTAAATAATTTATGCAATCTTATCATGAAAGTTGATCATGTATTATTTTAATATCGTACATGATGATATGAAAGTGTATATAAGTGTGGTATAAAAGTATATGTGCATATGTTTTAGTGTCTCTTCTGCATAACAACTTCTCTTTAAAAACAAATGTATTATAAACTTATGAATCTTTTACAATATTCTCATAATAAAGTGTGTTGCGTGTATAATATATTAAAATTAAGACTAATATTTGGAATATATTATGAGACAAAAAAATCAAAGAAAATATTTTGTGTTTTGGCAAAGCTATACTGTTTGATGTATATTAGTTTTAATATAATTATATATTTTTCAAACGTTAAGTATCGTGCACAACTCACATACACAATTTTAATGACTATATTTGAATGCTTGTGTAACGTATTGGTTGCTGTGTGGACCAAGGAAATGTTTTTTATAAGCTTTTGTGCTGATGTTAAAACAATTGATAGGCTAACGGCTATTCAGAAACCAATGGAAGCATCGTCGCTTTATATTTTGTATGCTGTTATCGCATTGAAAATTATTCACTTCACTTATTATATTCTAAAATTTCACGATGTAGAAAATGGTGCGACTATCAGTTTATTTTTAATGATAATTTCAAATTATTTCTCCAACTTTACTTTAACAATTATGTTCAATATTTTTTGGTCAAAAATAAAATTAATGAGAAAATCATTACAAATTAAACTTAAAATAGCAGATACAAATGTAAATTTAAAAGTGAGAATTATTAAAAAGTATTTACACGCTTACAAACTTCACATGGACAACATTATTAATAATAGTAAGATACCAATGGCGTTCGTAAGTATAATACATGTATTTTTACAAAATTATCGAAGCATCAAGCAGTCGAATAGATTTTAACTTGTGTGTTATTTTTTTATTTCAGATGCTCTGTGGAATTATATATCATTGTTATAAATTGATAGTGTACATATCTAGCTCCTTAATAAGCATTAAAATTATGGTGAGTTTTTTTTATGGGAAAGACAAGACAAATGAGCGTACGGGTCGTCTGATGGTGAGTGATCACCGCCGTTCACGGCGCCGTGTGACACAAGGGGCACTTTAGGTGCTTTGCCGGCCTTTAAGCTTAGACGAGACGAGATGCGCCTATTTCGTCTCGTCTAAGCTTTTTGAAGGAACCCATATCGTATCGACCAGGAAATACTGCTGCGAGTAGGCTTTTCCACAGATTCGTGGTGCACAGAAGGAAATTCGCACATTATTGGAGTGCTACGTATCCAGTTTGCAAAAATAATTTTTCTATTGGACAGCCTTTTTATCGAGAAAGGAGGCTACAGTAAACTACGTTAATCGTTTAATTTTAACTGTACTACTGTACCTGTGATCTGAGCTATTCTGGACATTTAAAATACTACTTCATGAGTTCACAACTTCATCTGATTATACGTTTTAGTTGTGGCTCATTACTAGTTAAGCAACAATTTATGTATTTAACAATATTGTACAATACCATCACTATATTTCAGGGAGAAGATATATTCTTTTGGATACTTGTACCTGATTGCGTATTGGGTAGCGTTTATATTTTCACGTGTAGCATATACGCGGAAATGTCTGATGAAGAATATGAAAAGATAAACGCAATTTTAGGAAAACAACTTCTTCTTTGTGATAGTAAGATTTATTTTCTTCAACTAAAATATTCATTAGAATGAAATATATCATAATGCACAAAAATATCTATTAAATAACACAAGCGAACTTTTTGGAATAATTTCAGCTTTTATTATCTATATTTAGATATTCTGTACGTATTTTATTTCTTACAGATGAAATGTTACGTGTGTTAATAAAAGATGCTCTGGACTATTTGGAAGTAAGACCGCCTAGATTTACGGCTCTACGTGTCTTTCCCATCGACATGTATTTAATCAAGGGGATTTTAGGAGTATCATACACGTATATCATTGTTGTTCTTCAATTCTGTAATTAGTACAAAAATATTTAAATTTATTGGAACAGTACTTGTTATATAAATAATGTATTAGTTAATAAATATAATAATAATTATTATGTATTGCACGCGTGATAAACGAAATAGTATCTAACGTTAATAAATGATATTGTTAACTTAAAAGTATTTTATTTAATATTCATACAAACCACAATAATGGCACATAAAATGTGAAAAAATATTTTAAAATTATTATTTTAGTATAAATAGAAAATAAAATATATTTATGTTTATATTTGAATAGTAACTTCAAAAATACTTACCTAATAGAGTTAACGAGAGAAAATGATAAAATTCAGCAATGAAATTGTAGTGTGGCTGGTTATTTACATTGCATATTTGTTTATCATGAAAACGCTAATAAATATTGTTGATGCGTTGAATAGTATCCTACTATGTTACTGATGAACCTTTATACAAAATAGACTTGCATTTTTGAATTGTCTAATAAACATATAGCTTTTATTTTATGGAGAAGTAACGGCAAACGAGCGTACGGGTGTTGGTAAGTGATCACCGTCGTCCACGGCCTCGTGTAGCACTAGAGGAGCTTAAGGTGGATAGGCACCGGGGCCCGGCATTACCCAATGCGAAACGCAGTGTCCTAAGCCACTACTTAACGCCGGTGTTGAATGCCGGGGGTGGTAATGATCCGGTGCGAGTCTCCCCATGCGTGTTGCCATTGCTGAAACCGTGACTCTTACATCCGTGATCCTATTCTAAGCCAGAACCACGCTACATATCAGTTACCTACTGATATCTGCGACAGTTATATGCTGCTATGACCTATACATGAAATATGCTGAGGATCAAGAAAAAGCAGCTGCTGTAGAGATGCGATCTCTTCGTCGGATATGCGGAGTCAGTTTATCTGATCACATGTCCAATGAAGAAATACACAGAATGGCAGGTACTAGCGTGGATGTCACAGTGAGAATGAAGAAGAACGTGCTCAGGTGGTTTGGGCACGTCGAGCGAATGAGTGAAGAAAGAATGGTAAAAAAGATTTATGAAGGAAAAGTGAGTGGTAAGAGTGGGAGGGGGAGATCTCGGTTGCCTTCGAAAACACAGTATCGACGATACTGGAGGAAGGTCACGTAAAAAGCATGAGGACCCCCCGGAGGGCATGTATGAAGAGGTTGATGACAGTGGACGAGGCGAAAGAGGTATGCCGAGACCGTAGCGTTTGGCGCTCCGTTCTCTCTGCCTACCCCGCTAGGGATATAGCGTGAAGCTAAGTAAGTAAGTAAGTAAGTAAGTATCAAGAAAAAATAGAGATTCCATGTGTGCGCTGCTAAAACTGTCAAAGTTACGCAGAAATCATGATTAATGAAATTGTTCTCCGTTTAATGTTCTAAAAATAACTCCATAGTAATAAACATATGGTGTAGTGTGCTATTAATGAAAACTTATAATATGTTTTTTCTATCTAATTTATAATTTCATTGTCAAACTTATTCTACACAATACATACAGTGTTATTCCTTATCTCTTTAAATACGCCAGTTGGCACTTCCATAATGTAATTTGAATTGATATTTTAGAATATATCACAGTCTTAAGGAAGTGTCTTAACTCTACATCTCATCTAATTTCAGATCGAACTATTAACTTGCAGTAATGTGTTTTTCTTGATATTTATTTTTTTGCGAATCTAATCCAGCAGATTCTGAGTGTACGGCTTTCGTTATAATTCATACAGTTAGGAGCTATTAGGTATATGCTACACGCCTTGGTGACAGGTCCACCGCCCGCTTTCGTTGATGCCCACGGTACTGCGTACCAAGCTTGAAGCGACGATCACACTACTCTCGTATTTTAAACTGTGTTTATTTTTGACCTACATACATATAACGTACAACGAATGGGTGGGTTTGATTCTCACTCAAAGAAATAAAATATTGAATATCTTCATCGCTCTGGTAACATGGTAAAGTGCGGCATTACTTTCCATTTCTCTTTTATTCTTTCATTCAAACAATAATTATTTTAACTTTTACATCGTGTCTCAATTCTCTTACTTTGAGCATTGCTTCAAAGATTTGTGGAACGATATAAATCAATATTTGATGTTGTGGGCATGATACGTCAATAAATAATTATAATTATACTAAAAGCTTCAAATACACAGAGCTTTCGTTAGTACTATTTTTTTAAGCCTTACACTGTATCCCGGGCCAAAAGTAAAAAATAGGCCAAGGGATTTGGGAACCAAGTGTTAAGGCACTAAGTTCCGTACCGCAATTTCCACTGAATTTGAGGCATAGCTTAATTAGTGGCAAAACTGAACGCCGTGTTTTGTCTTGTACCAGAGCGAAGAAATGAAAACATTAAGTACTTAAATTGAAAGTGTTAAATATTTTCATTTCCTCGAGTGGGGATCGAACCCAGAACCTGTCGGTTACAGTCACACGCTTGTGCCGCTGCGCCACGACAACCCTCAAATATAATAAGAATTTTCTCTTGATGAGAAAGTATGGCTTAATTGGCTAGAGCGGTTGGACGGTTTTCAAGAGGCTCTGCCCCGGTTCAAATCCTGGTACGTTCAAATTCTTATACGTTTTTAAATTTAGGACATTTCTTTCTGTGTGTGTAATAACACTTTTAAAATAGTATAAAATAAATAGGTCTAATTTTTGACAGTAATATGTCCTAGGCAGCGCATATAAATGGTATCAACAAAAGCATACATTCCTTTTTCTATTCATTTTGAGCGTCTTCAATATTTTTTCTTTTATAATACGAAAATTATGCTAGCACAATCTCTTCTGCTGCAAATTCTTAACTACTTCGACGTCTGCTATCTAAATGTGACTGGGAGGAAGGAGTTATTTAATAAGCTAGAGCGTCTTCAAAATTTTACAAGCTTTTTTCATTTATACATCCTGTTGATCTTCTAAACAATTTTAAAATTTCGTCAGAACCCCCGGCGGGCGAATTCTTTTAATAAATACTCACTCACTCACTCAGCATCACGCTGTATCCTGCACATGGCAGGGTAGGCAGGGGAAACTTGGGAACTTAGTGTAAAGACACTCCGTTCCACTTCCGTTCTCCACTTTCCGCTGAATTTGAGGCATTGCGTAATGAGTAGCGGAACTCAACGCCGCGTCTTGCCTTGTACCAGAGCGAAGAAGTGAAAACATTAAATATTTAAATTGAAAATATTAAATAATTTATTTCTTCGAGTGGGGATCGAACCCACAACCTGTCGGTCACACGCTTGTGCCGCTGCATTTTAATAAATAAATAGTCCTTAATTACTAAAAATGTAAGTAAAATTAATTTTATAAATAATTTATTCATTTTATCATGAAGGTTGATCATATATTTTTTTTAATATGGTACATTACGAAATAAAAGTGTTCCAACTCATTTGTGTGTGTTGTCTTCATAAAAACCTATTAACATTTTTTTTTTAAAATGATTTGTAAAATTAAGAATCTTTTAAAATTTTCTCATAATAAAGTGTGTTGCGTGTATAATATATTGAAATTAAGACTAGTTTTTGGATTATATTATGAGACAAAGAAATCAAAGAAAATATTTTGTCTTTTGGCAAAACTATACTGTTTGATTTATATTGGTGTTAATATGATAATATATTTTTCAAATATTAAGTATCGTGATACATTCACATACACAACTTTGATGATAACCATACTTAAATGCTTGTGTAACGTATTGGTTGCTGTGTGGACCAAGGAAAGGTTTTTTATAAGCTTTTGTACAGATGTTAAAACAATTGATAGGCTAACGGCTGGTTAGAAACCAATGGAGGCATCGTCGCTTTATATTTTATATGATGTTATCGCATTAAAAATTATTCACTTAGCTTATTATTTTCTAACATTTCACGATAAAGAAAATTTTGCGACTATCAGTTGGAGAAGTAATTTGAAATTATCATGTTTCATGATAATTTCAAATTATTTCTCCAACTTTACTTTAACAATTATGTTCAATATTTTTTGGTCAAAAATAAAATTAATGAGAAAATCACTACAAATTAAACTTAAAATAGCAAATGCAAATATAAATATAAAAATGAGAATCATTAACAAGTATTTACAGGCTTACAAGCTTCACATGGATAACATTAATAAATAATAGTAAGATACCAATCGCGCTCGTAAGTATAATACACATAAGAATTTTTGATGTATTTTTAAAATCTATCTAAGCATCAAGTAATTGAGTACATTTTAACTTATGTGATGATTTGTTTTCAGATGTTCTGTGGAATTATATATCATTGTTTTAAATTGATAGCATACATCTCTAGCTCTTTAATAAACCTTTACTTAGTAGTAAGTTTGAGAGGATTCATGTTTTATATTTCCATATCATTGGTATATCGTATTACAAAAATCTTTAAATATTTTTGTCAATTGTATATAAATAAGATATTAATATAAGAACGTCCCTTTGATGGGAAAAAGGAACAAGCATAACTTTGGTAAAATCTATACTTATAAGAATGACGCAGGTAGAACCCATGTAATCTCAAGAGTACTGGCTTCGATAACACTTTCGATACCTATTACATAGACATTTTGTAAAAAAAACGTGGTTATATTAAAAATTAATCGCTTAAATGAGGCCTGTCGTGGCGCAGCGGCACAAGAGTGTGACTGTAACCGACAGGTTCTGGGTTCGATCCCCAGTCGAGGAAATGAAATATTTAATATTTTCAATTTAAAATATTTAATGTTTCATTTCTTCGCTCTGGTAATAAGGCAAATCGCGGCGTTGAGTTCCGCCACTCAACGCGCAATGCCTCAAATTCGGCGGAAAGTGGGGTACGGAAGTGGAACGGAGTGTCATAACACTAGGTTTCACTTCCGTTCCCTCTGCCTACCCTGCCTAGTGCGGGATACAGCGTGAAGCTGGAAAAAAAATCACTGTTCCGGAGATCTGAGCTGTTTCGGACATTTATAATATTTCAAAAAGCCCAAAAGCAATAAAGTATAAAAAAAAATATATGACATCACTATATTTCAGGGAGAAGATATATTCTTTTGGATACTTGTACCTGATTGCGTATTGGGTAGCGTTTATATTTTTACATGTAACATATACGCGGAAATATCTAAGGAGGAATATGAAAAGATAAAGGCAATTTTAGGAAAACAACTTCTTCTTTGTGATAGTAAGATTTTTTTATAATATAATTATCATAATATATAAACAATATTCAATAAGTAACAATAATGAGCTACCGCTTTATGAATTATTTCAGCTTTACAAATTTTATAATAACATAATTTTTTTTAATCAGTAGCTATATTTAGATATTCTGTTTATATTTTATTTCTTATAGATGAAATGTTACGTGTGTTAATAAAAGATGCTCTGGACTATTTGGAAGTAAGACCGCCTAGATTTACGGCTCTACGTGTCTTTCCCATCGACATGTATTTAATCAGCGGGTTTTTAGGAGTATCGTACACGTATATCATTGTTGTACTTCAGTTTTTATAAAAATAAAAATTGATATAAATGTCAGTCTTACATAAATTATGTAAAAAAAATATAAATAATAATTATTATGTGCTGCACGTGTAATAAAAGAAAATATTCACGTAAATAAATGATATTGTAATTTATATGTATTTTATTTAATTTTTATATATAGTATGATAAAAATATTATAAATTATGAATAGCAAATAGTGAATAGCAATGAATGTATATTTATGTTTGAACTGATAGTAGCTTCAAAGATATGTTATTGAGTTAACAAGAGAGAATGATAATCTTCAGCATTAAAACTGTTGTGTGGCTGGCTATTTATACATTGTTATAAATATACATTTTATTTTTATAATAATAGTGTTAATAAATATTGTATAATAGTACTATCTATCTATATGAGCGTGTTCCCTAGTCGGGGAAATGAAATATTTAATATTTTCAATTTAAATATTTAATGTTTCATTTCTTCGCTCTCGTAACAAGGCAAAGCGTGGCGTTGAGTTCCGTCACTCAACACGCAATGCCTCAAATTTGGCAGAAAGTGGGAAACAGAAGTAGAACGGAGTGTCTTAACAGTAGGTTCTCGAGTCCCTCCTGCCTACCCTGCCTCGTGCGGGATACAGCGTGAAGCTAAAAAAAAAATATCTGTATAAAGGTTCATCAGTTACATAGTAATGTAACTGATGACCCTTTATACAAGTAGACTTGAACATTTGAATTGTGTAATAAACATAATCTTCTGATGTGTGCGAGTTGAAAAATATTTTATATGCTGGGTATCAAGTGAATTTATCGAGAAAGTTTATAAGATATATAATATTTTGCTATGACTAATATATAAGAGAAGTAGGGAATCAAGACAAAAACGTGTGCATTGCGGAAATGGTTAGAGTTACGCATAAATTATGTACGATAAAATAGTTTTCTCTTTAAAATTATAAAAATAGCTACAGCAATAGACATATGGTGTAGTGGACTTTAAATGAAAATTTATAGTAACTATTTTTTCTCACAAATTACAAAAAACAAATGTATAATTTGAAACTTATGACTATGTCGTCCCAAGTGTGACGTTGGGCGACGCGAGAAACATCTATTCTGAGCTTTTAGGCTGTCCAACAAGGCTTTCAAATAAAAATCTCCTTTTGTTTTGCTTAATTTTTATATATTACTAGCTTTTCCCCACTCCTTCGCCCCGATGGTCGCAATAACTAACAGTTATGTGACCTGTCAGTGCCTGTCAGAGTCATCTGACCGCATATACAGAGGATTACAGACTATCTCACACAAAAATAATTTTGACAATCTTCTGGGTTTACATGATTTATAATAATATAATAAATATTGATAGTAGTAGGTATTAGGTACAAGCTACGAGCCGCCTGCACTGCGCCAGCGTACCAAGCTCTAAGTGACGTATAACCTGCTCCTGTATTTTAAGCTGTGCTATCTTTTGAAATATGCATTTATTTATATCAATCTCGACCTATCTAACAACGAATCTAGCTCATTTAATTTGATATGGATTCACATAGTATTGCTTAAAAAAAAAAAATATCCCTGTTTTTGGTTTCTATGAGTCTTAAAAGCCACAATAACTGTGGCTTTTAAACTTGAATAATTCCGTAATGTATAATTTTTTCGTAGCTTCAAGCTACGTTCTTTATGCTGGTACAACAGGCAAAGTCGAAGTTAAGTAAGTTAATAAGTTATAAAAAAAATGGAAAATCGAAAAAATATTAATATTAAAAATCAAAAAACCAGTCGGGTTTTTTGATTTTTAATATTAATATTTTTCGATGCCCTTAAATATATAAGGCATTGCCCTTAAAAGATATAAGGCAAATAGCTAATTAAGATTTACAATCAGTACCTAATCCTCAACCGATTGAATACTTGAGCCTTGTATAATTTAAATAGGTCGACGATATTAATGACCTACGAATATTTGTCAAATTTGTATCTTTTTAGTAAAGGTGTGCGAATACCATTCAATACGAATAGAATTGAATGGTACTATTTGGTTTAAAATTCGAATCGAATAAGCGGGACATATCTTTTTTTTTTATCAAAACTTTACATCATATATCTATTTATGTGACAATGATAAATTTGAAATAGCCTGGAGCGAGCATTTTATTCCCAAGGCGTGTTATCATTTATAAAATTGTTAATATGGTAATAACATACAGACGTCTTTTCACAACTTTTTTAAAATGTGAAATAGAAAATTCTCGGACGTTTTCTAAGATCCTATTGTAAAAGCGTACCACTGTCCGATAGAAGAATTACGGTTTCGATGAAATTGAGTTACAGGCGCACTAAGTTTCAGCCTACTTCTAGTATTAATATTATGTACATCACTGATTTTAGTAAATTTATTCATATTTTTCTTGACATACATAAAATTTTCAAAAATATATTGAGATGCAACGGCAACTATATTAATCTTTTTAAACGTTTCTCTTAAAGAATCATTAGGACTTAAGTTATAGATTGCGCGAATAGCTCGCTTCTGCAATACAAAGATTGACTCAAAGTAAGATGCCGTAAGACATAATACTATGGAAGTAGCTACAGTAAACAAGGCGAGCGATTTCCTCATCAGTCAATAATCTAATTCTTTTTACAGCGAAAGCTGAAGAGCTCAGTCTATTCGCCAATCTATCAATATGAGGTTCCCTGATTCTGGAACCATATGTCAATTCGAGAATTTTTTGTAAACTTTTGAATTATTCAAAAACTAACGATATCTTCGAATAGTCAAATTTTCAAATAATTCGTACTTTCGAATTAATCGATTCGGATTTCGAATCGAACAATTATATTCGATTCGATATGAATAATTTGTGAATTGGAATTATTCGCAAACCCCTACTTTTTAGTATTATGTAGTTAGAGGTTTTACTTTTTAATATATTTTTTTTTGAGTTAAGGATACTATTTTTAATGATGATCACTCAAGAACTCAAAAACACCTTCTATAGAATACTAAGAAGTAAACTTTCTTTCTTGTCTGTAAACGGTTAAAAAACTGTAGACTTGTAAATGAATTTAGATTTTTTTGTTATGATCATTTCCCGCAACTCGGAAAACGCTAATTGAATGAATTGTACCCTTACAGAAACATAAAAAGCACCTTAGCGTCACTGTGGCACGAAGGCTTCAGGCTCTGTTTCTCCTAACCCGTCATATAAGAAAATTAGTTACCCGGTGTACACCGCTTAAATTCAACATATAGATTCCTGGGGGAGTGCAGAAGTGAGGATGTCTGTAAATAAAACGGGATCTTACATTATTTTAAAAAAATTAAGCTTAGGGCGGTTAAAAGTTAATAATTTGTCCAACATCTAGCTTATAATCTTTATAGATTCTCATTTGTGATAAACCCCTTTACACTGCATAGAGTGCAAAATATATCCAATCGGCATCAATCTTATCAGCGGTTTTATATAATAGTATGTTACATATCAGTGTTATGTTGCAAACAATAAATAAAGGTAAAGTTTAATAATAATAAAGAGTTTTTATCATAAATAAAATTGGATTGGACTGGAATAATTTATCACATATATGTTTGACAAATTTGATGTAAAAGCTGTACAAATGAAATGATTTAATAGATAGATAACACAATGATTGATGGACGCACACGCAATTTGTTAGGTGCAATTATGTTGACGCTTAAAATTATTAAGTAGAGAAGGGCAAACAATGTTGTTGTTATCTCTGCTTTTATTTCTATTGAATTGATTGTATTTATTATAACATTTTTAGTCAAATATAGACATTCTACTTTCTATAGCTAGACGGCAACGTTCTGATAAAAGGAATAGAGGCACTAAAATGAAAGCGATTATTAACCGAATATTTCAACCATTGTGTGAGACGTTACGATCAGTAAAATATGTTATGATATTAAGAATACTTTTTGGTTTTTATTTTAAAATAAAAAAACATAAGATATTCGTATATTTTGTTAAGCTTTATTGTTTGATATGTACGACTTTAATTGTATTTTTTTTATTAGGAGTTATGTTATCATTGAACGTAATTTCTTATAGTCTTATCGATATATATTCTTACGTGGAAATTTTGTTCTATTCGTTATGCACTTTGTTTATAGAAGAGCACTATTTTATTAATTTTTGTTCTGGAATTCAGACGATACATAGATTATTATTGATGCCACAAAGGCCATTGGAAGCACCATCCCTTTATATATTGTATTTAAAAGTTCTAATTATAACCATTTGTAAAACATTTGAAATGTGGTTAGCACCAACATTAATTGTAAGGGTCGTACAAATGTGCCGTGGTTATTTATGGATATCAATATTTATGCACAGCGCGCCTTCAATGGTCACATTTGATTTATTTCATTCTACAATGAAGAGGATAAGAATATCTTTAGAAACAAAATTGAATGGAGCAGATTGGCCAAACGATGTGAAAGCCGAAATTATTACAAAACATGTTTTGATTTACAAACATTTATTAGATACGATGCAAAACAATAGCAAAATACTCAAAATTTTTGTAAGTATAAATTTTTTTATATAAAATTAATATCAAATTCGCAGCCATGGTTTACTATTAAATGCAGGTGCTTTTGTGCTAGATTAAATGGTATTACTCTATTAACGAAAACAGTATGTTTAATTGGTTATGAACCATCGACGCGAAACGAGGACTGATATTTTATTTTGATCCATTCATATTTTATTTTGATCCATACATTTAAGACATAATGTTGATTACGCAAGGTCATGGTTAGCGGTATTCACTTATTATCACCGGATAATAAGTGAATACCGCTAACCATGACCTTGTGTAATGCCAGAGTAGCGACAGGTGCTTTACCGATATTTGAACTTGCGATGACTGTGTGGTTAGAAAATTCGGAGATATGTCAATATGTTTCCTAGAACATTAATAGATGCGTAAGAAAACACGGTGTATATCTATGCAAAGCTAAAGCTATCCATCCAACATTTTACAGATTATTAAATCCCTATTGATTCGAATGGCTCTACGGTTTATGCAATCAAATGCTACGAGCTGAACATACGCTCTATTCCGGGTAAAATAGACATTTTGACGTGAAGTACTGTTTGTTGTGTACTTTCCTCCACCGGTGATACACTGGACTCATTTATTTTTAATGCAAATAAAGCAATGGAAGATTCAAGCAAACAAATATTTTTGGCTGGAGACTTTAACCTTGGCTATATCAAATATAATGATCTACAACATTATGTTTCTGACTAAATCGGCCATAATTCAATTAGAACTATTTCTTTAAAATTTTTAGCACTTAACGAGCTTAAGTAAATGAGATAGAAAACCAAAATCATAAGATTCTGGATCTACTTTTAGCAAAACCGATTTACTAAACATTGACACCACCTTAATTTTTTGTGTAGTATAGATCAGTATCATCCGCCACTATTAGCAAAAATATCTATCTGACCTACTATAATTAATTACTCTAATCTACATTGCAGACATATTTTTTTCAAAGCGGATTATGCAGTGGTCAAAAAGTTTTACAAAATACTTAATAAAATTATAAATATACCTGTTCCAAATACACGTAAAACTTGTTAACACATTAAGTTAACTTGAATTTGAATTTCTACGTAAAGACTGCGGTGTACTCATATTTGAATGCTATAATAAATATATATTTAAAATTAAATTGGAAATTGCTAGGCAACCAAAATATTATTAAACGCATTTAAAAAACTTGAAAAAAGGTAACATCTCAGATCTCATACACTATGTTTCTCGATGAATTCAAAAAATTTGAAAATAATAAATAAAATATGTGATCTTTTTATTTCATATTTTTCCTCAATTTAGAATAGTAATTCTGGGCCAATTACTATAAAGGGACCCAACACTGAGGAAATAGATGGCATAGTTATCATACGAAAAACTGCCGTTAAGAAACTAAAAAGACTTGACGTGAAGAAGGGCTGTGGGCCGGACAACATCCCATTTTTTTTGGTTAACTATCCTTATTACTTACCTTAATTTATAATGCGTCTTTTAAGTCACGAGTACATTTCCAAAATAATGAAAAAAGGCAAGAATAGGGCTCAACTTTAAGAGAAAATACTAAAAGAGGTTATTTCTAATTACAGACGGTTACGGACATGTCAAGAACCATTTGTCCTACCACCAGCACAATTTTATAACTAAGAGATCGACATGTTTAACACAAGTCTTGTATCTTTTGTCAACAATATATGCGAAAAGGTTGACAAAAAATTACAAGTAATATATTATTTTGGTTGCAAAGTTACGGGCTTATAAAGCTACAGGATATTTACTAAAGTGGTGCAAAAGTTACTTCTGAATCTACTGATGTTTAAAATGGAATAGCATTTAAGACATATACAGCGATTTTTGGAGTATCTCAAGGAGCCAAATTAGGGCCTTTATTCTTTAATATATTCATAAATGACATTTGTGGTATAATACAACATTAGTCTTTTTATATATTTGCTGATGATTGAAATGTATGTAGAACAATATATACAGACGACGATAGCTTGCTACTTCATATGACGTAGACAATATTATAGAATGGTGTACGAAAAATTATATGACTTTAAATATGTAAGTATAAACAAATGCAGCCATACTAAATAATAGTAAGAGAAATAGAAAACAGACATAGTATAAAATTGGTACACAAACATTTAATGAAGTAGATCATATTCGTCACCTAGGCGTTATTATTGATAGGCAGCAAAGATTTGTGCATCAGGTTAACAAAATGATCGATTCTGCTTATCTATCGCTTGAATTTGTGTTAAGGTGTGAATTTTAAACAAAAAATAAGTAAGTATATGACGCAAATCGGAAGCAAAAATTATCCTTAAAAATAATGATTTCATTTTCTTTTTCCTTTATTTTTTTTTTATGGAAGAGACGGCAAACGAGCGTACGGGTCACCTGATGGTAAGTGATCACCGTCGCCCACGGCCCCTTGTAACTCCAGAAGAGATACAGGGGCGTTGCCGTCTTTTAAGGTGGATGGGCACCGGGGCCCGGCATTACCTAATGCGAAACACAGTGTCCAAAGCCACTACTTAACGCCGGTCTTTAATGCCGGCGGTGGTAACAATACGGTCGAGGTCTGCCCATGCGTGTTGCCATTACTGGCAACTTGACTCTACCACACGCACTTTAGTCGCCTCTTACGACACCATCAGTACCAGGGTGATCCTATTCTAAGCCGAGATCACACGGCAAAAATTTATAATTGTATATCAAGTATATTTAATTAATTTATTTTTAGTATGACTTTGAGTCTTAATTTTTGTATGACTTTTATTTATGACATTTAATATATGAAATTTTTATAAGTTAAATCAATTGTATTACTTTTTAATCTATAATATCAATGGTTATTTTACTGGAACATATTGTTGTTTGTCTATAACTGGGAAAATATTTAGATTATTGTTTGAACTCGATTTATTTGACTGTATTATAATATTTCTTCTGTTTACGATCCTAAAAAATAAATTATCTTATTTAGATTCGATTTCTTGCTTCAAGTATTGTTTCGCATTACAATATTGTTAAATTTTTGAATCAGTGTGGTTTTCGTATTTGAAAAATCATGCAACGTATATTGATGATATATTTAAAGATCGTCAACGTAAAGGTGGTAGGGAGAAGAAAAAAACAGAAATAATTTATAAATAGTGAAAACAGGAAAGGAGCCAACATGCGACCTTGTGATCGCTTGGAAAAGGAATCTAGAAACTATACATGTTGCTTGCGACCATACCAGTAAGAATGAAACCAGTCAATCACTTTAGGAGATATGTTAAGAGAATATATAATGGCTTATAAGATTTCAAAGTCGTTACTAAACTTAAGAAGACGTTCCTAAAAACAAGCAAAATAATCACAGTAACTTGATATTAAACAGAACCAGATTGTGAAGAATTGAAAACTTAGCTGAACTGAGCGGTTTACTGAACTATCACAGGCATGTTGAAAGAAATGATTCACGTCTTCATCTTTATCTTATAGAATAAAGCGAAAATTTACTGGTTTAAAGATTTTACCATGTATGCAATATAATACTTTAAAATTTGGTTAACTAATATTTTTATATCCTCTTATGATTTGTTTTTTCAGGTTTCATAATATTGTACGTTATTTTATAAAGTTACATAATTTGAGTACAGAAATTCGATATCTCAGTTAAAATTATACCTATTTTGTGCTTGGAACTGTACTTAAACATATATATTAATGAAACTAAAAAAAATTCTGTTGTAGATATTCTATACGATTGTGACACATTTCTTTAAAAATGTTGTTTATATTACTCATCATTTCTTAATGTTACAGCTCTCAAGTAATGTAAGTTGTTCTAAATGTTTTAGCAAAGCTTTCTTTATCTTTATTATAACTTTTTATATATGTTTTTTACATTTAATTATAAATATATAAAGAACAATTTTTTACAATATTAAAAATTTTACAGATTTCTTTCTTTATTGCAATGAAACCCGTCTTATTTGCGGTATTAGAAAACTTACATTTATTTATGTGTGCTGCATTGGCTGAAATGACTTTAATTGAATTTGAAAATATTTCAGTAATTTTAGGAAAACAGCTTCTCTTATGCAACGACGGTGAGTTATTGGTTGGTGCGGTTATTATCTTTAGATCTGTGAATATTCAATATTCTTTATCGTTGTATATATAGGTGTCTTTGATGACCATTTCCAGTGTCTTATGCATCTGTAGCATGAAAATATTTTTTTTGGGATTTTTTTTTATTATTACTATTTTTTAAAGTGTTATTTCACACTAAGGACAGAAAAACTAAATTTAAATTTAAATAAATAAAAACTTTCTTTTCCGAACGTAACAGGATTTTAACCCGCGCCTCTTGCAAACCGTCCAAGCGCCCTAATCAACTACGTCGAAATTCTTATATGCTTGGTATAACTTACTTATGTTGTTAACATCTCTGCAGGAAGATTTTTACATATTTCCACTACCTTAAGACAATTAGCTAAAATTATAATTTGGCAAGAGATAATGCTATTTTATTTAATATGTTTACTATTTTTTAAAGTATTTTTAAAACGTTACTTATGACAGAAAATACTAAATTTAAATTCTTAAATTGGTTGGGAAAAATTGGAGTAATATTAATATTTTAAATATAATGTTCTTCAAAATGTACCCCTAAACCTATTATATTTATATAACACAGAAAACTTTTTGTCAATTACAATTATTATGAGATTGATATCTGTTACTTGTAAAATAAAGTTAAGTTAAGTAAAACCGAGATATACATTAAAAAGTGTACATTTTTTGGTTCATTACAGATAATCATTTACGGCTTATGATATATGATGCTTTGGACTACATGGAGACCAGGCCACCAATTGTTTCTGCTCTAGGTGTTTTCTCGATGGGCACCAATCTTATTACTGGATATGTTACGGCGTGTGTCACATATACAATTGTATTGTTACAAACTATACTTTGAAACGATAACATTGATATTACCATATTGTTACACGATTAACTAGTAACTAAAGTTTGTTTTATTAGTTTAATAGTAATAAATTAACAATCTTTTTTCTAACTACCATATATATTATCATTATTTCCATAAGGACTTATGATTCTTTTATATATTTTTATATGCTGATAATTTTATTTATTAGGTATATGACTTTAATTATTGTATGACTTTGAGTATTAATATCTAAGATTAATTGTATATATATTACATATTATTATTCATTTTTTTGTAATATTAGACATTTGCCTATCTCATGTAAGTGTTATTCTATAGAACTGTTGAAGTATAGCGTTTCTTTATTTATTAGTTTAATACTAATAAATTAAAAAACTTTATTACTTTTTGCATTATGTTACCATTATTTCTATATGGATGTATAATTATTTTATATATTTTTATAGCTTCACGCTGTATCCCGCTCGAGGCAAGATAGGCAGAGGAAAACCGGGAACCTAGTGTCAAGTGTAAGACACTCCGTTCCACTTCCGTTCCCCACTTTCCGCCGAATTCGAGGCATTGCGTGTTGAGTGGCGGAATTCAACGCCGCGTTGTGCCTTGTACCAGAGCGAAGAAATAAAACATTAAATATTTAAATTGAAAATATTAATATTTCCTCGACTGGGGATCGGACCCAGAACCTATCGATTCCAGTAACACTCTTTTGCCGCTGCGCCACGACAGGCCTCAATATATTTTTATATGCTGACAATTATATTTATAATATGATTTTAAGTGTTAATATCTAATTGTACATGTGTTACATTTTATTATTTTGTATTTATATGTTTTTGTAACATTACACATTTGCCTATCTTATGTACGTATTATTCTATAGATCGGTTAAAGTATAGCGACTAATATTATCCGTTACAATTATTAACATTTTAAAAATCTATTAAATGTACCAATGCATTGCAAATGATAATGCAATTTAGTTCTAATACAATTTAGTCCCATAATTGAGAATAAATATGTTTTTTTTTTATTTCAATAAATTTGTTTTTGTAATAAACATAACACATTTATAAAACGAATGTAATGAGCACAAACATATACCTAATATTAAGGAGCTCGAGGTTCCATTAGCCAGGTCAGCTCTATAGTATCATTATTTTTATGTTATCTAATCGTATATATTTGCTGACTTTTTATTATGACACAACAATTAGAAGTGCGTGTTGCTTAGATTTTATTATACAGTAACTTAGTTTCTTAAAGTTTGAACAAATAAATGCGTGGTTTTGGTGAGATCTGCTTTTATTATTCTCCTTTAGCCTAAAATAAATACAAAACTTTAATAAGAAGAATTTACTGATTACAAACTCGATACGTTTACTAATAGTCCCACACCTTAAAATCCCATTATCAGCTCAGTTTGATGGTAACATAATAAGCTGGCTTTGCTTAGTAATCTGATCAACTAGAAAAACATTCCATTTCATGTTTAAATATCACTATAAATAAATAAAAATAAATATTGTTCATGGTCATAAAAAAAATTGGTAAGCAAATTTGTGTTCCTGCACATTTCCAGACTCATTCATTCTCATCATATTGCAACTCTCGTAACTGCTGCGTGCAATTCCTATCTACAACGTCCCAGACAAAATTTAAAAAACTTCAAGGGTAAAATTTAAAAATTTCTAATGCTCCAAGAATTAAGTAAGTTAACTGACTAAAGAAATTTAAACCCGACTGCATACCACAAAAAGAAAACAAGCCAAATTAAGATTGACAATTAGGAGGGCTATTCTTCAAAAAATTTTAATATTGCCCTGATTTTAAGCCCTGATGTTAATGTTATATGAACTATTTGCAGTGACAAATAGTTCATATTATATTAACAATTTTTGTTATGAATTGTTTTTTTTGTGTCATGCAATCGGGTGTCTAATTTTTTAGTATCCTGCACGTGCCAGGGTGAGCAGAGGGAACTTAGGAACTTAGTCTTAAGATACTCTGTTCCGTTCCTTACTTTCCGCCAAATTTGAGGCATTGCGTATTGAGTGGTGAAAATCAACGCCTCAACAAAATTGTCACTTTGGATTAAAATTTGTCAATATAGGTCTACGGGAAGTGTACTTTCCAGTTTTAATTACGCGGCGAATTCGATACAAAATGTAGCGATGCTACATGATGCTTGTATCTTTTAAATTGCGCCAACTTATTAAAAGCTTGATTATTTAAACTTGAATATTTCATAATAATTTAGCTTGGTTTCCACTTGATGGTCTATAAGAATTCCGTTTTTTTCCGTTTGCGGTATGGAATCCTAAAACGATTAATTTAACATATTATATAATAATAATAAAAAATAAAGCTTTAATTTATATTCAAAACACTTCATTGATATATTCACATAAATACCTATATCATTAGTAATTAATTAAATTTAATTGATATTAGTGCTATTTTATGTCAATATAATATAAATAATGTATATCTCATCTCTAGCTTCACGCTGTATCCCGCATATGGCAGGGCAGGCAGAGGGAAATTGGGAACATAGTGTTAAGACATTTCGTTCCACTTAAGATCTCTATTTTCCGCCGAATCTGAGGCGTTGCGTGTTAAGTGGCGGAACTCAACGCCGTGTTTTGCCTTGTACTAGAGCGAAGAAATGAAAACATTAAATATTTAAATTGAAAATATATTAAATATTATCAATTTAAATATTTAATGTTTTTTGTAATTAAATATTTAATGTTTAATTTCCTCGAGTGGACATCGAACCAACAACCTATCGGCTACAGTCACACGCTTGTGCCCTTGCGCCACGACAGGCCACAAGACATAATGGATACTATAATTTATTTAAATACACTAAAATATAAAATTTTATATTTTAGTGTATTTAAATAAATTATAGTATCCATTATGTTTATTACGTAAATTAACTACATGCAAATTCTTACATTGGATAATTTTAATTTTCATCATTGTTTAGTAAATTACATTTCCATTATCATTTATTTTAATTGTATAGACACACTATACAGTGGCGTGCGGAATCTGAGGAGGAGTTATGTTTAATACAATTTCTTTCTAAATAAATATAATTCTCGAAATTATCTTCCAAAATAGAACGAGATCCAACTGAGACCAGGCTAATAAATTATGCATAAATATTGTATTCGTCTATTTAAATCTTGCATAATTCTCATTCGTATAGTTAGTATTCACAGCAATGAAATGTGCTACATTTGCTGGCGCCGCTCGTAAAACAATATATTTACTCGGACCACTCAGACCTATTAGTATTGTCTCATTTCATTAGAGATACTCATTAACAAAACCGTACAGTCGTCTAACTATTTAAAGTGTTGTAACTTGCATTTGTGGTGTCACATTAATTTAGAACAAACATATTTTACTTCGATTAATGTTTACATATTGAAAGAAGAGTTTAGTTACGAAACGGTTGGTTGGATAGCCATACTAAAAATATTTGTCCAATTCGCTTTGGTCATGCACCCACCTATCAAGATCAGGGTCAGGGGGTATGCCATCTCACACGTTCTCTCCTTTTAACCTATCCTAAGTTATCCAGTCCCTTATATGATTTGTTTCCGCATAAAATTTCCCGTCCTCTTGATATTGAATGTTTATTTTTTATTCCTCTACGTAAGTTTTTAAGTAAATATATTAGATATACTAGAATTATATTACAAAATATATTTTTTATATTATTTATTTCTAGCCCTATATGTATATTTTTTATACGTCCATTGTTGTGTTTTTTATAGGTAAAGATAACCGAATTTATTATATACATACATTCTCTTTATTCTATAATTTTATTTCTTTGATAACGTACTACGTCTTTCTTGTTTTCTCCATGCAACGTGGAGTTAGCGAAGTGATCCTGTGCTCTACTGGCACGCTCGAAACGCCGTTACTAAAGAACTGAACTGAACTGTTAGTAATATTCGAGATTATAGTGAGAGGACTTAAAATAGATTTATATGTTTCGACTGTAGCTGAGCAATTAATTTACAATTTATGCGTGTGTAGTACAAAATAATAGAGCTTATTAAAAACATTGTTGTTACTTTTAGATATTAATTTTGAAATCGAATAACACAATTATCTTTAAAGCTTAATAACTCTTATAGAAATAAAAGAGTAGGCGTATAGTTTGCCTAAATTTATAAGTACTCAACCCAGCTTTACGCTGTATCCCGTTCATGGCAGGCGATAGGCAGAGGGAACTTGGGAACCTAGTGTTATGACACTCCGTTCCACTTCCGTTTCTTACTTATCGCCGAAATTGAGGCATTGCGTGTTGAGTGGCGGATTTCAACGCCGCGTTTTGCCTTTGTACCAGAGTGAAGTAATGAAAACATTAAATATTTAAATAGAAAATATTAAATAATTTATTTCCTCGAGTGGGGATCGAACCCACAACCTGTCAGTTACACGCCACACGCTTGTGCCGCTGCGGCACGACAGGCCTTAAATTTATAAGTGTTAGAATTTATGTTATTTTGCTTCCAATACTAAATTTTACTACAAATTTTATACTAATGCTCGTTTTACGATATGATGAAGGAGAAATGATAAACATATTTAATGTTACACATCATGTAGGTAAAACGCATTGACCTTGCAACAAATTTACCCTACTGCCACTGAAGTTAAAGCAAATGGATTGTTACAATTTAATACAATTATTTCAATTAGAATTCCATTGGAATATTGTACTCTGTAATTGTTTTATATCCTTGATGTATCACATCGTGGCTGAGGTGTAAGTAATATTATTACATATAAATGTATGACGTTTTAGTAATACTATAAGTAGTGCACATATTAAGAACGACACAACAAAGACATTATATTTTCTTCTATAAATTAAAATTGAAGAAGGTGGAAAATTTTGTGTAGAAATAGATTTTTACTGGCGTTGATTTTTACCACTCATCACGCAATGACTTCAAAATTTCGGCGTAAAGTGGCGAACGGTATTGTCGTCATTAGAACGTGTCTTAACACTATGTTACCTCTGTCTATTCGGCTATGGGCAGAACACAGCATAAAGCTAAAAAAATATATTATTTTTTACTTACTTACTTATATTCACGCTATGTCCGTAGCGGGGTAGGCAGAAAGAACGGAGCACCAAACGCTACGGGTTCGGTATACCTCTTTCGCCTCGTCCACTGTCATCAGCCTCTTCATATATGCCCTCCGGGGGTCCTCATGCTTTTTACGTGACATTCCTCCAGTATCGTCGACACTGTGTTTTCGAAAGTCAACCTCTCTTACCACTCACTTTTCCTTCATAAATCTTTTTTGCCATTTTTTCTTCACTCATTCGCTCGACGTGCCCAAACCACCTGAGCACGTTCTTCTTTATTCTCAAATTCAAATTCAAATTCAAATATTTTTATTCAAAATAAGAAGTTACAACTTTGTTCTTTGAACGTCAAACAATTTACCACCAGTTCACAAAAGTTACTACCTCAGACCTGAGAAGAACCGGCGAAAGAAACTCAGCGGGACATGTCCATTCTTTTTTTTTATCAAAAACTTTACATTATATAATTAAGTGACAATGATACACTTGAAACAGTCTGGAGCGAGCATTTTATTCCCAAGGCGTGTTATCATTTACAAAATCGTCAATATGGTAATAACCTTTAACACACAAACGTCTTTTCACAATTTTTTTAAATTGTGAAACAGAAAATTCTCAGACGTTTTCTGGGATCCTATTGTAAAAGCGGACACCCTGTCCCATAAACGAATTACGGACTCGATGCAATCGAGTTACAGACGCACTAAGTTTGAGCCTATTTCTAGTATTAATATTATGTATATCACTGATTTTAGTAAACCTATTAATATTTTTCTTAACATATATAACATTGTCAAAAATGTATTGAGATGCAACGGTCAATATATTAATATTTTTAAACATTTCCCTTAAATAATCCTTAGGTTTCAGTTATAGATTGCGCGAATAGCTCGCTTCTGCAAGACAAAGATTGACCTAATACCGGCTGCATTACCCCAAAGTAAGATGCCGTAAGACATAATACTGTGGAAGTAGCTAAAGTAAACCATTGCCATGCCATTCTGTGTATTTCTTCATTGGATATGGATCAAATAAACTGACTTCGCATATCCGACGAAGAGATCGCATCTCTACATCTTTCTTACATTCTTCTTCTGTAATACCCACGTTTCGCTGCCGTATAACAGAGTCGGTACCAACACTGCATTGTGTATGGCCAAACGCGCAGCTATGCTGACGTTTCGCCGTCTCAACAATGCAGCTAAGGCCCCGGTAAAACTCTGTTACCGGCAGTAATACGCCTTTCACATCCATTTCGTATTTTCCGTCTCTGTACTTCCCAGATATACTACCTCATTCACTTGTTCTAATATCGTATCATTTACACTGATCTTGCATTCTGTCCTTTCTTCATTTCTTTCAAATATCAGAACCTTCATCTTATTTGCATCAAGGTCAGACCATTATTCGCATATCCTTCTTTCAGAGTGGTAACCAACGCCTGTAACTCGCTTTCTGATGATGCAATAAGCACTGCATCATCTGCGTAAAGCAGGTAATTTATATTCAAGGTCAACCTACTTTCACTCTCATTTCACTTTGTCTCACTCCATGAAGACAGCTGTCCAAATACAAATTGAACAACCAAGCTGACAAGGCGCAACCTTGTTTAACACCTGATAGGATATCAAACGAAGGCGACATGCCAGCTCCTACTTGCATACAGGCTGAGTAATCTCTGTAAAGAGACTTTACAGCCTGTAGCAAGGGTCCGCTCACATTGTACCGGGGCAGTGTCTCCTACAATCTCTTTCTCACAACCCTGTCAAACGCCTTTTCCAAGTCAGCAAAAGCACAGAGAACTTTTTGATTTACTGCCAAAAATTTCTCTGTGACCATGCGGAGGGAAAAGATCTAATCCATACACCCTCTTTCAGGTCTAAAGCCTCCCTGGGCCTCCCACAACAGCCTTTCGGATCTTTCTTGCATTCTTCTCGCTAATATTTTAGCATAAACTTTACTACCTAAGCTAATCAAACTGATAGCCCTATAGCTTGCAACCAATCTGTGAATTTTTGCCTTTATACAAAGGCACGATGACTGCACCTCGCCAATCGTCTGGTACTTCCCCCGATTGCCAGCACAAATTGCACAAAAACCAGAACAGGTCCAAGACGCGTGGCTCATTATATTCGATCATCTCGGCAGTAACTCCACCTGCTCCCGCTGCCTTACCACATTTCAAACTTTGTAGGGCACTCTCAACTTCTTTTATACTGATTTCGCCTTCAGCTACATCAAGACTCTGCATTTCGTTAATTGAGGCAAAGGCGTCATCACATTCATACATCTCCTTGTAAAATTCGGCCCATCGCTGCAAAACGTGTGGTTGTTCTGTTGAAAGATCATCGTCCTTCGAAAGCATCCCTTTCATTCTACAGGTTACCGAGCAACTCCTGGAACTACTCACTTCTCGCCAGAAAAGCTTCGTGACTTTAACCGACAGTAAAAGCGTGTGACTGTAACCGACAGGTTCTGGGTTCGGTCCCCACTCGAGGAAATGAAATAATATTTAATATTTTCAATTTAAATATTTAATGTTTTCATTTCTTCGCTCTGGTGCAATGCAAAACGTGGCGTTGAGTTCCGCCACTCAACACGTAATGCCTTAAATTCGGCGGAAAGTGGGGAACGGTAGTGGAACGAAGTGCCTAGTGCACTAGGTTTCCAAGTTCCCTCTGCCTACCCTGCCATATGCGGGAGACAGCGTGAAGCTGAGTATATAAGGAGAATCAAAGCTAAAGTACAGATAGGCGACTTCTCTGTGCAATTAACTGTGGTAACCAGCTGTTGCGTTGTAGTAACACATTTTTATTATTATCTGATATAGGCCTACATGTATTGAATCTGTGTTATAACGAGATCCTTGATAGATTCTAAATAGAATTTTATCTGCCAAATTTAATTGAGTAATCTTGTGGGTGTTCGTACAAAATTGCATAAACATTTATAAAATAATTTATAGCAGTGGGTGACTGGCTTGTATTTTGAAAAGTGCTTTATGATTTTCCCTATAAAATTTTATGTAAAGCACTTCTCTTAATGTAATGGCGACGTAAAATGTGTACAACTTTATTTAAGTGTTGATAAAACTGATGAGGTTTTAAATATTTTAAATTGGGTTAATATTATACTTTATATTATAACTATTATAGCGAAGTATTTCACACTGATGGTGGAATTTTAACACTAATCGTGCGTATTCACTACTTGAAACACCATGTGTACAATTTTGATATCACCAAATTGTACTTACTTTTTATGTTTTTCACCATAATATTAACAGTTGTTTTCTTCATTACTGAAGGTCAATACAATCAATCTTTCAATTTTATTTTTTTCAGTTTCACACTGTTTCATGCAAGGCAAGATAGACAGAGGGAACTTGGGAACCTAGTGTACCTACTCCGTTCCGCTCCCACAATTTGAAACACACTTTTCCTTGTCACCAGAGCGAAGAAATGAGAACATTTTATTTGAACATATTAAATATTTAATTTCCTCGAGTGGGGATCGAACCCACAACCAGTCGTTTACAGTCACACGCTTGTGCCCCTGCGATGCGCACGACAGGCTTACCAATTTTTAAATTAATCATCATAATGAAATCATATACCAATATTCGACCTAACTCTTGCTGTCCTATTGGATTTACAATAAGCACACATATATATATCTGATGCCAATACGACATTTCATACTATGAAACTTTTGTAAAGGATTGAGAAGGAAATTTTAATTTTTATTTTATCGCTATGCGTAGTAAAAGTTTTGATTTGTCTTCATCTTTCTTGTCAAAAGTTTTAAATTACACAAATAACAAGAATACCATGCTCTTCTGTCTTGGTGTAATCGGTAATACTAAAATAAGATTCAACAAAAAAAAACTTTTTAATGCAAGAATTTTAAAGCAACATTCGGTGAACTCCTTACGCGGTTACATCAGACGGAGCGTAAGTGGAATATGTAATTGAATTGTATTTTAGTACCTATTGATTCATATCATCAATTTGTGTTATTTTCCTTAAAGGTTTCCGTAATGATTAATAAGTGATTTATGATGGTCGGACGGGGGAAACACGCGGCCACCCCATTGTGTTCTAAGCGGAATGCAAGCGGTCTTAATATTGAAAGAGCGGTAGTATAAAATTATTAAAAAAAAATACGTATATAAACAATATTGCGTGGAATTTTCGGTTTCCTCTTATCTAAAAAAAAAGAGAAGCGGTAATGTTTTTTTGTAGTTATTTACATCAAATTTCAGCAGTTATGAATGAATAGCTTTTAATACTGTAAGGAAGGGTTACAAAGATTTAATTTTTCCTTTATACTTTTTTCTCTTAGGTATCGGCAGGTGAGACTCTCTTTTGACGGACGGTTTTTTTTCCAAATTAAAAAATAAAACTCGTCAAATACGAGTCGGACTCGCCTAGTGAGGGTTCCGTCAACCTTAAATATAAAAATCAATATCAGTGACTCGAGGAAAATAATCGTTTGCAAGCGAAAGACGGAAGTTATCGTTTTTTTTTTCGCTTTTGAGATACGGAACCATAAAAATTATTTTTTTTGACTGTGATGTATGTTTTATTTAATTATGTACAAAATATTATTTATTTAATTACTGTATAATTAAACAACATATATGTATTTAATTATATACAAAATATTATTTATTTAATTACTATAGTATTAAACAATATTATTGTTATATATATTTTCAGTATTTTTTTTTTTTTAACTATATTGACCGTGGAATGCCGACGCTACATGAGTTTATGAAGGATCGAAGCAAAAACTATTTCATAAATTATATCAAAAGGTGACGCAATATTGAATAATCGGCATCTTCAAAGAGTGATGTCTCGTGACATAATTATTACAGTGACTAATACAGGGAATAAAAGTTACAGCATTAGTGGATGCTCCACATTGTATAATAAAATGTTTTCTCTTCTTTCGTGTCATTTCATGCATATATTCTTGAAATGAAAATCTTGTCAATTTCAGGTTAGCCTCTAGTTCTCAATTTCCTTCTACAATCACAGGGTGTTTTCTACTATATATATCGCTGTGATGATTCAATTGGTTTTATGATTTAATTGATTTCCAATTAAATAAGCAAGGCTTGCATTGTATCAAATATTTCTAAGTTAAACATATTCCGGCCAGCCCAAAATATCTAAGTAATAAGTGTAACATTATACTAAACTTAAATTTAAAAAGCGTATAAAAATTTTGAACGTAGCAGGATTTCTGTCCTAAGTGATGAGAGATTACACTTTAAAAAATAGTAAAAATATTAAATGTAACATTATATTTCAGCTGAATGTATGTAAAATGTTTAAAAAGTTTTAAGGCGTCAAAGTCTCCAGTATTCGGCCAATCTAATAGGTACGTTATTATGATTTATACAGCAATTGAATGTGATGTCATGAATAGATATATGTCTATTATTTATGTTGTGGTTGTGATCGTTAATTGGTGTTTATTTGTAGATACAATTATAGTTAAACAGCAAAATCACAGCTGCTTCAGTATTTGCTTTACCTGTAAGTCGCACATTGTACATTGTATTTGTATTTATATGAGTAATACGATTCAGAGAATGTTAATATTGATTTTTTTCTATTTCTTTAGTGATCGTATCCCAGAAGAAAAGCGAAAAGCACAAAAAGAACCCTTATATGAATAATTTGGATCCGAAACTAAAATTAATCGTCAACAGTACCTATAATTATGAAAATTGGCAATGAAACGAAGAGAACATACGGTTGAAATAAAGAAAAAAATTAAAATAAATGCTGATATACAATTCAACGAACGGCAAACTCTACTAGTAGAACTATTAGAAGACGATATTCCCAATTTTTCCCAAAAATCACCAACATTTCTTCGTTCACTAATTGAATTTTGGCACTCCGGATAAACGCAACGTTCTAGTTCAAAGACTCGTCAATCTCAACTTCTGTGTAACTCCAACCACTCCACATATTTTCTTTAGGTGAAGTTTTAGATATTACTTTAATTTAATTTAACCTTCCAGCGGTCGCGCGCGGTCTGTGAGTCCGCAAAGACCTTTTTTTAATCAGTGTACTAAAACTATAAACAAAAGACGGTTGAGCTTCCGCGGTATCCTCGCGGCCCGCGATAGTCTGTCTATTAATTAAAAGGAAACATTCAGAAAATTTCATTTTATTTTGTTTTTGTTGATTTATAAATTTGTTTTGAGTCTGTTGTTGTTTTTATTTTTATTCATACAGCTAACACTTCATTTAATTATATATGTTCCACAATGACTTGAATATTTTTTTTTTTAATAAAGACACGGAAAGTTGTGGAATAACGGACCGCGCGTGACTGCTTGTGTTCGGCGCAAGGGTGCGACCGCTGGAAGGCTAAGAGATAATATTTCTAGCTTTTGTATTATGTTGAGGCATAGTCTGATATTTTTTTATTCGTAAATCTACTAGGATGACAATTCCAAGTAATCTTTTCAATAAAATAGTAATAGGCTGTAAATAGTGATAGGATAGAATAATTTTCGAAAATAATATAAATAACATTATTTTTATAAGAAAATCGTCATGCTGGCAATACCTTTAGATGATTGGCATAATTTTCATAGTGACAGGTCATAGTAAAAGGGCACAAACGACATCGTGATCATGTTTTAAATGCCGGTATAGTAAAATACGCCACTATAGTTGAGCTTAATTGTCGATTGGATAAAGCTTTATACAAACTACAGTATATTTCCTAGCTTTGACACAACTTTCTACTATAAAGGGTCAATTTTAAAAACTTTTTCACCTATAAACTGATAACGTGGCATACATTGTCACCACACAAAGCTTACCGTATTAAAAACTAAAAATAAAAATATATAACTATTTTATGAGCGAGCTGTCTAGTTTCGTGGCCTGACCATTACTTGGAATTTTAAAAAGTAAAAAACAGAATAATTTTTCAGTAATATACCGACGAATTATTATAATATATGAGCAAATTATCTTAATCTCTTTCAATTCTTATATTTTGCAAAGAATTCGTATTAAAATTATTAGAATTGTCGTTAATAAGTATTATTTTAACATACTTCTGAACGATTTAGGAGAAAGCACTACTAGAATTATTATGGTGCTTACTCATTCATTTTATGTTAGAAATTATTTTATCTATTATAAAAGAAATAAAATGACATTGGGAACCGCGTGTTGAAATACTTCGTTCCCATTAAGACACTTCCATTTTCCACCTCAGTTTCAATTCAGGGAAAGGAACATATTAACGTTTTCACTTTTCGAATGAATTAACGTTTTCACTTTTGTCATGCAAAATTTCATTTCAAACCAAATATATTATGATATTAAATTATAAAACGAAAATTGGGATATTAAATAATAATTACTATTTGGTCATCGTACCGAAAATTGGACGACTCAGTGTAAAACACATGGTTGTATGTTTGATACCAACTCAGGAAATTCATTATTTATTCCCATTACTACTATTATGTCCCTGCTCTGTAATGCCAATGTTAAAAAAAAATTGTATGTGATTATGGAGTATCTTAACACTATTCTCTTTTTTCAAAATAAAGCAGTAGTAAATTAATCTAACTTTAGTTATGCATTATACTCGGCCTTATATTTAGTCACGATAAATCAATAACAAATTAATAAGTCATTATTAAGCGTTTTCGAAAGGCAGCTAATAAATAAGTGTTGGTATTGCATGATTCGGTCGCATTTAATTTGTATTGATATGGAGGCGTGTCCAACTAGTGAAGAAAACCCATGTGAGTAATAGATGTTATCTTAATTTTTATAGCTAAGGATGATACAGTGATTTTCCGTTGTTTCTTTCTTGCGTTGCTTTTAATGTTCGGTGTTTCTACTGTCGTGATAATATTCTGTAACGATTTTGGATTGATATCTAATTAGTGAATGTTTATGTCTTTATTAGACCAAGAACATGAAAGTATTTCTCGGAATTGGATATTAAAATTAATTAATAAATAATTAAACAGTCTTGTTTAATTACACAGCTCAACAAAAAATATATATTTTTTTGTTGCCCTGGATATTTCTGCTGATTTATATATTTTAAGGACACTGTTTGCGAATCTATTGAGTAAAAATATTTCATTGGCTCTAGTTTTTTTTTAATTTGGTTTATCATAAATTTAAAACTCTTAACAGTTTACGTCGGTTGTTTCGAACACGAATTATTAAAAAATTGTTTTCTGCGATTGGTTTCGCGTATACATGCGCAAAAAGCAAACTTCTTACTACCACGCATGCTTTCCTGCATTTTTCTTTGTTATTCGAAAACATCGGAGGACGCATGGAACGAATTTCGTAAGTTGGTCAATGTATTAAATGAGCCACTGTTATGTAGAGAAATAAATCATACTCCCGCCATTACACATTAAGTTGGTTTATAAATTGTATGATAAAACAGTTTGTCAAAGCGTTGGACAAGGAAGGAGAATGTTTTAAATATATTTGTACAACATTTTTTAAGCTGAGTACGGAAAAGTTAAAAGCTGGAATATTCGACGGTCCTCAAATACGAACATTCATAAAAGACGAAAATTTCACAAAAGCTATGACTGATGCTGAACGTGAAGCATGGAAAGGTTTTGCTTTTAAGGTAACTATAAAGCACCAAATTATATAGAAATTTTGCAACAGATGTTGGAAAGTTTCAAGAATTTAGGCGCAAATATGAGAATAAAGCTACACTTCCTCCACAGCCACCTGGATAGATTTCCCAACAATCTGGGAGGTTACAGTGAAAAAAAGGAAGAATGCTTCCAACAAGACCTATAAGTGATGAAAGAAAAGTATCAGGACAGATGGGATTGTCACATGATGGCAGATTACAGCTGGTCCTTAAAAAGAGATTGTTGTCCCCAAATTACCTATAGACGCAAAGCTTATAAAAGGCATTTCTTTAAATAATAAATAAAGTTTAAAAGTTTGTTCTCTCTTTTTATTTCTACGTTAATTAATTAAAAATTTAAACAAAAAATAGTGACACTTTGGTAATAAATAAATGAAATTAAAAAATATACTAACTGTTTCATTCTGTGTTTTGTAGTAAAATAGGAAAATAAAGATTAAAAAAAAACTAGAGCCAATATTCCAAAACCATTCACAGATTTATAAATTGTATGCATAAAATTATTCGAAACTACTTTCACATCAAGGGCAACAAAACCGTTGTTGACCAGTGTTATTAATTACGTAATGAAGTGTGTGACTGTAAACGCGATAGGTTGTATGTAGAATTGATCCTCACCCGAGGAAATGATATATTCTATATGTTCAATTAAATATTTAATGTTTTCATTTTCTTCGCTTTGGTAACAAGGTTTTAGGAAGAGCGGCGTTAAATCTGCCTCAAATTCGGCGGAAAAGGGAGAACGAATCGGAGTGTCTCAACACGATACCCAAGTTTCCTCTGCCTACACAGCCATGTGCAGGATATAAAAATAAATATTAATAATTAAACAGTTAATAGTAAGTTTTTCAATTGATCGTTAATTAGCCATTCCAAATGCAATGCCAAATATGTAAAGCGTAGTGTTTAGTATCTCATATATATCATCATGTTTTATTAAACTACTTAACAAAAACGCCTCGATCTTGCATTTTAGCTTGCCACAATTTTTTCTACTATTTGGCAAATTAACGTGTCTCTGTTTCAAAATTTCGAAATAAAATGTGCTGGAATGTTACTGACTATTATTTTAAGCTGGATACATTTATTTTAGCTAGAAATTTAATATACCATACATTTTTTGACTAGTCAGATACTACCGTTATCAATTTACAATTTAAAATTTCTGAAAATATGTTCAAATATTAACAAATCTTTCACCCATCCAAATCATCGTTTTAACTTGGATATTTCCTACGCCACGACCGACAGCGACCCAAAAAATGTTATTTGGTGCTCGCCTATGATGACGAGAATCTCCAATCTCGTTACAATTTATGTAGAGTCACTGTCGTATACAGATAACAAAGTAGATAATAGCATGAGATCACGAACAGATTTATCTCCACTTAGGTACCCACTGGCTTTCTGTTTGTTATTACAACTTAATAACCGAACCAGTTTAGGGGATAAAAAAGTGATGACTTCATTTCCGTATTTAAAATACACTATATCGATCACCTTTGCCAACCTTTACCGTTTTTATCTTTATGAGCTTGCAAAATGTCAAATTCATTAATATTTTTTTTTAGTTTGTTTTTTTTTATAATTATAACTTTTATTTGTATATACTTTCATCGTTTTCAGGGAACCATAAGAATTTAAGAGCTTTTATGTATGTTAATTTTAGGTACTAGAGAATCGCTTCTGGCTTCGCCCGGGATAACTACGGAACAATTCACTATAAGCAATGGATTCATCTAATTAAGTCTTGTGTATCTGTCTACATATGTCAATATCTAAATATATTAAATAATGTTAAAAGTTGTTTGTGATTTTAAAACTTTTTCGGAATTTAAATAAGACTTAAATTAATTAACCAATTTTTCCTAAACACACTAGAATAAATATTCATATTGTAGAGAGAGTACAGGAGCACTAACTTATTTATATACGTATAAATAAGTTAGCGACCCTGGGATGTTAATAGTGTCCCACAAAAAATAATATAATACCATCGATTTATCTCATTTCTTGTCTACAACCCTCTTGTTTTTAAAGAAACTGTAATTTTTATAAATCAAGATTTTTTTATAAGTATATTTAGCTTTGAAACTGAATCAAAATTTACTTCTGTTTTAGATTAAAAATGAAAAATTATTATCATTAATTACTATCACTTTGTATTTACTTTGTAGAAATCGAGGCTCAATCGAATCCTGTCGATAGTAATTGAAAAATATACTTTACACTAAAATACATTGCAATATAAGCATTCTTTAGAGACTACTCGAGAAAATTCGACAACGGCGGTTCTGTCTATACATTTTAAGAATCTGAAATAATAATAAGTAGCGTTATTTACACTATGTGTTTATTCTTCATACGAAAAACACAAATAATAATAAAATAATTCATATGAAAATAATTCATATATGAATCAATATATAAAATTATTTATATGATTTTTTTAATGTATATTATGGTAATTTCAACGTAGCTTGATGAGAACGTATGGCTTAGTTGGTCAGAGCACTTGGACGGTTTCCAAGAGGCAATGGTTAACATTTTTATACGTTTTAAAATTAATATTTTTCTTACCTTAGTGAGGAATAACATTTTAAGGATAGTAAAAGTAACTACAATGATTACCGGTATGAAACCTAAAAAATATGTACCTCCAGACACTTATTTATTACCATACCGAAATTGTTTATAATTGTTATTATATATGATAATTCACTTTCTTTCGTATGTAGAATAAATATAATAAGATAATAAAATGTCCGTCTGTCTATACCTAAATATGTAAATATATTTATATTAACTAGATATTAATATAACATACATACATCTATTAAAAAAATATCAAGCTTACAAGCTTTTTGTTTTGGGATGAAAGAATTGCTATTTATGAACATGTGATCATCATAATTATGTAAAAAAACTACTCCAATAAAAATAAACTACACAAAAAGTTGTAATGTTAATTTATTTTAATGGCATTTAATTAATACGGTATATTTCACATGGTTCGGTTGTAAAATATAATGTGGACTTGTCGTTCACGATTTATATATAGGGTTAGCAACACATAGTAAGTATATGTATAAATATATGTTAATGTTGTAATATTTACAATTTTTGAACCGAATTTCTCTTTTTTTAATTTATATTATAAGCGTATAATAATCAATTCAATCTTTCGAGTGAACATCGAACCTGTAGCCGTGATTAATAAATTTCAAAACATAATAAAATTTCTCACATATATCGAACAAAGCGTAGTGCAAACATTTCCAAGAGCTTTATAAAAACTTGGTTTTTTTCAATGGTGGAAAAAAAAAAATGTTTTTATCATGTCTTCCTCATACTTTCTAAATAAAGTATGATATTTAATAATATTTGTACAGATAACATAAATTTATTTATAATAATATATTCTCTATTTACATATATAACATAAATTTAATGGGTCAACCCTATTTTCTGTTTTTGCTTTCATTTAGAAGCGTCCAAAAAACAAGTAACAACCGACAAAAAAGAGGCTCTCTTTTAAATTAAGCACGTGGTAACTTTACACTGCTGTTATAGAAAAAATATATATTATGATGTCATTTCTAAGCATGGATAGAGAGTGATCTAATATTTCAATTGCAAGGTCTAATTATAAAGCTACTGGTTTATTCTACGATCGTTTATACGAGTATGTGTATATTGAATAGAGGCGTGCGACCGAGTGGGCTTCGAGTAGTAATTTTATTTTTCTAATAATAATCAGTGAAGCTGGAAACCTATTGTTTAGACATTCTATTTCCATTAAGAGAATTCCGTTCTTCACATACGACCAACCTTCAGGCATTACGTGACGGAACTCAACGCTGCGCTTTGCCTCGTTATCCGACCGAGAATGAAAATATTAAATATTTCTTTTACTCGAGTGATGGGACTTGAATCCACGACTGTCGAATTTACACCCAGCACAACGGCCTCTCTCTAATCTAATTAGTTGTATTATACAACACTATAAGGTTATTTAATAATTTTAACAAAAATAGAAAAAAAATATTAAGGTAAATATTAAAGGCAGAACGCTGATTTCTTATAAATTGTTGATTAATTGTTCTTGTCTATTAACTGAGTTGCTGGAAGCTGAGTGTCCCTAAAAATACATTTTTAGGGACACTCAGCAAAACAAACCATTAGAGAGATTTTTTATTGCTATGTGTCATGGAAACATAGAAAGCTAGTGTTAAAACACTCCTTTTCCATCAATCCACTCCTGTTTCCCACTCCCCGCTAAATTCTTAAGGCAATGTGTGTTGAGTGGAGGAACTCAACGCCACGCTTTGCCTCGTTACTCGAGGAAATTAAATATTAAAATAATATTAAATATTTATTTTTCTCTGGTGATAATCGAACTCACAACCTGTTAGGTTTACATTGATTCGATTATGCCTCCGCGCCAATACAGGCCTCATATTACAAATTATTAAATTTATTTAAAACATAATTTTATATATAACATCATGACGTCATCTATACAAGTAAGCAAATCAAATATATTAATATTTTAATCATATTATTTGTGATAAAATTCAAAGAAATCAATTTTCACCAAATTGAATTTAATTAAAGTGCTCTAAAATTAACTGTAGATGGCATATTTGACTGTAGGATTTTGTTGAAAAGCTCGTGTCAACCACAATCGTTGACCGTACTTTGTTATACATAACATAAGTACATGTTACACACAATATTAATTTTATAAAACAGTTAAATACTCGACCTACCTGCTAAATGGCTATAAAAGGTACGTTATAAATAATTAATTTATAATTGCGGTATGTAATTAAAATTTATAGATGTCATGTCGATTTATGCATGTGTCACAATATTTTTATTAATTTTCTAGCACTGATATAATTATTGTGTTCAATCACCACTCTAAGAAAGAAAATATTTAATGTTTTAAATTTAAATATTTAATATTTGCATCTCTTCGCTCTGGTAACAACAAAGCAATGCGTCGCGTCGAGTTCCGCCACTCAACACGCAATGCCTCAAAATCGGCGGAAAGTGGGAAACGGAACGGAATATCTCAACACTACGTTCCCAGGTTACCTATGCCTACACTGCCATGTTCGGGATACAGAGTGACGATGAAAAAAAGAAATATTTTAAGCATTGTTATTCGTTTAAATTTATTTCATTTAAAATGTGTAATAGTCACGAAGATCATAGATTTTATAATTTTGTTGTGTAATATTGCATTAAGAGAGGCTAGCTAGCGTGTCTAGCGAAATTAAAATACTGAAAAAGTGCAAAGTATATTGGCTACTTATGAGATCTTTAGAACTCACGTCAACTGTTTGATGATTAACTAGATGCATAATATTTAGCATTTATAAATCCTAATTAAAAAGTATGTAATATTTCAACAATTTACTTCTGATAATTATAGATATTTTATACTTATGGATTTTATAAAAGACATAACCACTTTAACACGACCCAAAACTCGATATTTGGTACCTAGTATGGTATTGGTATACATATACGAGTAAACAGAAAATAAAATTAATAATGGTGAATATTGATAATTAATAGTTATTTAATATAATCAAAATATTTACTAAAAGTATATTCCAACAAAAACATACATGTAAAATAAGAGGTTTCCTTCACAATTTATCGACAAAAGAATTGGAGATCTATATGTATCTGATCTGAATCTGAGTTGTGTATTCACTTGGAATAAAATCCAAGCCCTAAATTTGGCTTATTTATACTGCCAGGCGATAAATTAAATATCAACCTAAAATATTTTATAAGACGTATTTTACTATACATTCATTATATTTAAAAGGTATTATATAACTACTAACTAAAATCGAATATGACTTCATTGAGCAAAAAGTGCTCGAGTATCTATCAACATTGATTGACGTGTCATGGATCAAAGAAATCCCGATTATTCAAAGAATATTAAAGCAATTGGAGTTGACTGTCTTGTAAAGGAGATTGATTATCCTATACAAGAAGAATGTTAAAATTTTTGGTTTAAGCATTCTTATTGTATATGATAATTAATCTCCTTTATTGCAATATATTTCAACGGCGTTGAGTTACGCCATTAACATCAAATGAATTGTCTTAACACTAGGTTCCCAAGTTTCCACCTACCTACTGGCAGGGTAGGTAATGCGGGATACACCGTGAAGCTGAATATATTTTGTTCACTAACTTTTAACAATTATGGGTATCAAACTGTATATTTTCCAAAACATTTGTATTCTGTCCATTTTTTATTTATTATGATTGGCAGAAGGCCTGTATTTATTTAAATGTTTGTGTATTGGTACGTAACTAAGGTAGAATATTAAGTTATCGAAGCGGGTAGCAACAACAACGTAATAAATATATGAAATTACAAATACACACAATGCACCCGCTACCTGTACCCGCACCCGCAACTGTCGTCTGTATGTACCACAAAACGCTGAATTCCATTTTTGCCCTGTTCTCATTGAAATTTTGGAAAATCATTTCTAGTAATCCCTTATGTACCCGATATACCAAATTTCTTTTATTAATAAAATTTCAATTTATTCTTGGGAAAGCCTCATAAAATTTAGTTCAGCTGTTTTAGTGATCCGCTAACAACAATAGAAAGATAGACAGCCAAAGTAATAACAAAATAAAGCCATATATTGTAGTATCATGTAAATAACTACATATCTACACTTAGTTTCAAAATCTCAAATCACAGACAGAAATTTCATTTTTAATTACATGTACAGACGTATTGATGTAGATTTTAAAGTTATTTAATATCTTAAAACAGAAGACTTTTTTTATTATTTGTGTGAACATTGTTACTCTATACGATTAAAGCTCATATCATATCAATCGATCAATATGTCACATGTTTATAGTAATTCAACCTTTTTATAAACATTTTTTTATGAAAAGTATTTTATTGTGGTATTGGACACATTTTATTAAATTCAACGTTTCACTAGTGGTTTGTGGTAATAGAAGAGGCATGTCGTGACACAGGACAGATTGTGGGTTCATTCAGCACTCCAGGAAATGAAATATTAAATATTTTCAAATTACGTATTTAATGTCGTAATTTCCTTGCTCTGGTAGCAAGGTAGAACGCGGAGTTGAGTTCCGCCAATCAACACGCAATAGCTCTTACGTTATTATTATTTTCTTTTCTTATAATTACTTCCTTTACGTTATTAGTTTTTTTCTTATAATTACTTTGTTTCTTACCAAAAACTTAAAAGTTACCGGTAGGAGATTGTTTGGCCACCTTAACATAAATGTTGTACATATATGATACACATAATACAAAGTAAAAGAATAAGATATATTTTTATTATTTGTGTCTTTTGTGTACAGTAAAGAATAAGTATACTTATCTATTTTATACTATTGTATTCTAAAGTGCAATAATTCTATCATAATTTAATCTAGACTATTTTATTCAAAAAACGTATCATATATCGTAATATATGTTCATGCGATGTTGCAATTTCTATGGGAGGTCACTGTTGAGATTTTTGCCGGCTCAGTAGAACTACCTTCTTGGCTGGTGGTAGCTTTTTGTGTGTGTAGCTTTTTGACTGTATGATTCAAAAGTACTTATAATAAATAGACGATTTGAATAAAGAATATTTCGAACTTGAATTATTCAGGGGTACACTCGTATGTATATGAAATAAGTATATATATGAAATAAGTATATATATGAAATAAATATAATATTTAAGTGTACCCCTTTTTTTGTTCAGCTAAACGCTTTGAGTACGATATTTAAGTATGTAGAGTTAAGTGTGCCTTTCCCCACTTTACAAATTTCCAACGAATTTGAGGCATTGCATGTGTGGCGAAACTCATCACCTCCGTTTTCTTTGTAACCAGGGCGATGAAATATAAATATTAAATATTTTATTTGAAAATATTAAATATTTCATTTCCTCAAGTGGGAATCAAATCCACAATCTGTCGCTTTTAAGGTCACACGCTATTACCCCTGTGGCACAACAGGCCTCACTGTGAACCTAATACTAACTTATAGAGCATACATTATTTATTATTATCGATTTGATTGAATAATAGGTTAATTTATATGTCAAGTCCCTTACTATACGGTATCTGTACCTGCATTGTCTAACTGGACAATTATCCTTCTAAAGTGACAAATGAATGAGATCTAATGGTCGATTATTTTCGTTTCAGAAAATCAACTTTAATTGCAACATATTTAGGAATATTGTTACTTAAATACATAATAAGACAATTTAAAGCTTCAAAGACATTTAATGCGATAAAATTGTAATGATACCTTTATTACAATTATGACATGAAATTTATTACTTTATAATTCATTCATTAGACATATATTAAATGAGGCCTGACGTGGCGCAGTGGTACAAGTGTGTGACTGTAAACGATAGGTTGAACACGCAATACTTCAATTTTGGCGGAAAATGGCGAACCGCAAAGTGGAACGGAATGTGTGTTTTAAGACTAGGTTGCCAAGTTTCCTCTGCCTACCCCGCCTTGTGCGGATACAGCGTGAAGCTGAGAGATATTAATTGAGTCATTGAAACCAAAATTTGAAATCGTTTGTTTTGTTTAAAAAAAAAAAAGTGTCGTGTACTCAAATGTTATTATGTGAGAAATATATAGGTCGATTACAGCTATGCCATACATTATGTATTTATCCATAATAACTCAATATAATGTGTTATATTTAACATGAAGGTCTAATGGTTCCTGTTACGCTTACATTTAGTACTTGTTTGTGCACAAAATACGTTATAAATTTCATTTTTAGTTCAATTTATTGACTTATTTAGAAAATCAATCAATCTTCATAGTATATTGATACCACTATTTAATAAGTATACTAATATAAAATGTCCCATAAAAAACCTTGCCTTGGTTGATTTATTAAAAAAATATTTTTTATTTAAATTCCTGAAAACTTAATCGTACTTCCTGAGTAGTTCCTTCGAATCGCATTTCCTTGGTAGTTCCTGAAAACTTAATCGTACTTTGTTAAAATGTCCACGTGGAGCACAGAGAAGTACCGTTGAAGCATGTCGTGGCGCAGTGGCACAAGCGCGTGACTGTAAGCGACAAGTTGTGGGTTCGATCCCCACTTGAACAAATAAAATATTTAATATTTTCATCTTAAATATTTAATGATTTCATTTCTCTGTTCTGGTACAAGGCAAAATGCGGCATTGAGTTCCGCCACTCAACACGCAATGCTTCAAATTCGGCGGAAATTGGGGAACGAAAGTGGAACGGAGTGTCTTAACACTAGGTTTCCTCTGCCTACCCTGCCATGTGTGGGATACAGCCTGAAGCTGAGTGAGAGAGTGAGTGCAAATTATATCGCACACTCACTCAGTAAAGTGTTCTTAATATTTACATTTACCTTTTTTTCTTATGTCTGATTCGTTTAATCAATTATAAAGTGACGAGCAAAGTGTAATTGTAAGCGTAAGAGCATTTTAATGCACGTTTTAACTTACAAAAAGCGCTTAATAGTTTTTATAGGCCATAATCATACATATTAAAGCTTTTTTCACCGTTTTCCGCAAAAGAGTTGCGCGGTGAAAAACATAAATTATGTAATTCTTCAGATTAATACATGACTATTGAATAATTAAACCGAATGACAAACAACGAAGCTATGCGTTGCAGAATGTCAAAGACAATTTTATAATAACAATTAATTGTAGTCGTATATTTGTTCAAACATGTAGTTTGTAGTTATAATTTCAATAGTGAATCATCATATTAGTTCTGACAGACATATTGACACCGCGGTACGCTTAAATGTAAATAAACAACCCGCGCCTTCATTTAATTCAAAACTAAATTAGTAATTTGATAAAGATTTATCAGTTTTAATTGCATTTTTTACAATTTATAAGTCAACTTTTTTTTCGTTGAATTTGAGTTGCGTTATGTGTTGAGTGGCGGAGTTGAACCTCGCATTTTGTCTTGTAAGAAATAAAAATATTTAATATTTAATTTCTTCGAATGGAGATCAAACCCAAAACCTGTTGCGTTTCCAGTAACGCACTTGCGCGTCACGGTAGGCCTCAACGATAAGAATAGTAGAGAGTAGTTTTTTTTATTTCGATATAGAACCGATGTTGAGATTTGTGTGGTGAAATTGCTGTCGTGGTTGAATTCGGAAATATATATTTCCTATGTGTATTTCCTTGGCTGATAGATATGTATGTATACCTACATGCAATTACAAACGTAAGCATTCCGTCAATGTGATTTCAATTCGCAATAATCATGAAAACCAGATACGATAAAGCCGTGATACATCTAGTATTACAGCTTAATCTATATTACTTATAAAATAACATTAGATTATTAAGGTTTAGAATTTTAAGATTTTATCAGAAACAAATGATATTGTACGTAGGTTACCTTATATTTATGAACATTATTAAGAAAGTTTATTATTAAAAATAATCCATACAAAAATATGTACCTACTCAATTGTATTAATATTTTTTTATCTTCAGCTGTGTGTCGTTAAAGTGTGCAAAGTAATAACATCTATACGTAACAACAAATTAAATAAATTAATTAATTTTTAATCAAGATCATTATCATAATAATGTCTTTGATTTTCGCTATTATTACACATTTTAAATGAATATTGATTGTTAAACATGTTTTTCGGAAACCCGACGTTTTGAACACTTTACGGTAGTTCGTGGTCACGGGTAGACTGAGTCATTTGATATAATTATTATATCAAACTACCGTCAATGATTCCTTAGTTGCCTCGCGTACTGCCCTGGATTCTTGCATGAGCTACCTGTATCTGGTCCTCTAGTGTGGTGTACTTGAGACTTTAATTTTTTTAATAGTTGTAGAAAGTTTCCAACCATCTTCTCTATTGAAATTAGGATGCTTTTGTATTTGATTAATCCGGTTAAAAGTGTTTCATTTAAAAAGATCGTTATCATCAAGAGCTACTAAAAATAACGAACTGAGTGATATTAATCAATTCTAACACATCGCAATAAATAAAATGACTCTAGACTAAACAATGGTAAAATGTATTTTAGTGTATTTTAGTATATAATATACATATACATAACGTGGATTCACCAATTGTTTACTATTTTTAAAGCGTTATTCCACACTTAGGAAACAAAATACTAAATTTAAATTTAATTAAATTAGCACAAGTTCAATTTTTTAATTCATAAAAATAAGAATTTCGACGTAGCTTGATGAGAACGTATGGCTTAGTTAGTCAGAGCGCTTGGTCGGTTTCCAAGAGGCGCATTTTCAAATCCTGCTAATTTTAAAATTTTATAGCGTTAAAAATATATGTATGGAGAGACTAAACTAGATATAGACTATATAATTAGAATATACAATTTTAAATAAATACATTTCAAGTAGGTACAAAATCGTCTAAAATCAAATTTTTAGATTGAAGTGCAGTTGTCTATTTCTGTCTGCAATATTACCGAATGAGCTTTAATATCTCATCTATCAGACGGATGTGTGTACCTACATTGGAACTAAAACACGGTTAAAATATAAACACTGACTCACCAAATTGAAGTTAGAACTAATAAACATATACATGTATTTGATTATAGATTATATATTTGATTATAGATTATATATTTGATTATAGATTATATATGTCTGACCAAAGAGTCATGGCGCAAGAGCACATGCATGTGACTGTTAACGCGATTATTGTTGGTTCAATCCCATTCAGGGGAAGAAAATAGTAAATATTTTCATTTCGTCGCATTGGTATCGAGGTACAGCGCGTGAGAGAATGTCGACGAATTTAGCGGAAACTGTGAAACGGTAGTGTTTTTATGAGAACGGAGTTCTTTAACACTAGGTTCCCATGTTTCTTCTGCCTACACCGCTATGTTCGGGATCTCAAATATACACTGTCTATGTTTACTATATTATAGTGACATCAGGTGTGTCACAATTAGCTAGATTTACAATTACTTTTATATATCGATAGGCAAAATATATTTTTTCCCATCTGCACAGAATAGATTAATCGGTATATGTATCATATAAAGTGGCCTTCAGTCTTGCCACTCAATGTACAATATCTCTGAAATTGGCAGGGAGTAGAGAATGGATACTATTAACAGTAAGTTCTTTATGCTTATTTTGGTATATGAAGATAAATTTTATCTATCTATAACTTTCAATACATACGGTAGCTTTGTTTATAAGCTTAATAAAATTCATACGTGAATCAAATTTAAATGTAAAATATTATTTATTAAATTCACCGCGCGCAGGTCTGCACCACATTTTATTCTGTTAAGATTCTTGATCAATTTAATAAGCTTTTATTGTTAGTATTGTTGATCACAATAAAAGCAAATATTATGCATATGTAGACATATTTTCTATATACACGTAGTAATATTTTTCCGTGAAATAACTACATATATACATATATGCATAACTTTATATTAATAACTAAACTTTGGTTGTTCTAGAGAAAGTGGCACGTTTTAGCAAATGCATTAGTGTCATTTTCCAAACGTTAACTCTAAACATGATACCGTTTAATCTCTCCAGCTTTGAAGTTTATCTGTTTGTCAGTCTGTCTGTCTGTCCCATAAAATTTTAGCTCACGAATTAAGCTAACATAGGCAAAATCGTGAATATTTTATAAAGATAAAATAATAATGTTTTAGTGTGAAATGAAGAGTGAGTGAATCAAAAAAGAACTATTTATGAAATAACTTTCAACTTCACGCTGTATCCCACCCCCATGGGTGGGATACAGCGTGAAGTGAGTTGGCAGAATCAACTTGAGTAACAAGTGTTAGGACACTCCGTTTCATTTCCCACTTTCCGATGAATTTAAGGCATTGCGTGTTGAGTGACGGAACTTAAAGCCTCACTTTGCCTTGTTACCAGAGTTAGGAAATGAAAATGTTAAATATTTTATTTAAAAATATCAAATATTTTACTACTTTGAGTGGAAATCGAACCCACAATCTTTCTATAACAGTCACACGCGTGTGACCATGAGTCTACAGATACAGATGTACCTCATAAGCAGCAATCTACAGTAACCACTCTTAAATTTTGCAAATTACAAAATAATTAAGGGATATTTTCGAAACCAAATTAGTTTAGTTAGACACGTGGTCTTTTATAGGAATTATCGAACAAATCATACTTTAGAAGCTATTACAGGTTTAAGTGGAGTGAAGTGGGCAGTGTGATCGTCGCGTCCAGTTTGGTACGCTGTACCGGGCTTCCGAGGGTTTTAAAGGCGCTTAGTGGGTACCTATAATCTATACTAATTATTATAAAGGGCGTAAATTCAAAATCTATGGGATTCACAAAATCTTCTTGTATGAAATTATCAATTTATCTAAAAAGCCTATAAGCTGTATTACTACACGTCAAAAGTTTAGATTTTTTAGCTAACAAGCAACAAAAATGTGTCCTATTATCACTCTTAGTGATTTCCGTATGCAGACGGAGCCGTACTTAAAAGCTAGTTATAAACATTAGTTTTAAAATAATATTATTATTATAATTGGAAGTAATGCCGATTAGTCAAATAAAAGATAAATAGGGTGAAGCCGCGAGCGGGTCGCTAGTTAATAATACATTTATAGAGAAGTTAAAAATAATTTGAATTTATAATCCAACGTTTGATTTTTTAATACTACATTTGATTGTACTACTTAGATTCGTTTCAACAACACCACGATCCAACGGCACGACCACTTGGTCCAACTTATTCTTACACTCATTGATGCCAGCAAGCGGAACTATGAAAATATTTTACCACTTAGCACTCACTGACCTTTTTCTCTTTCGCCTATATAACCTTTTTTTTAACTTCACGCCATATCAGCAAGATTGTGTCTTGAGTGGCAAAGCGAAGCAGTTTGTTTTGTTACCAGAGCAAGGATATGAAAATATTAAATACTCAATTTCCCCCAGTGGTAATGAAACCCGCAACCGTCGCGTTTACAGTCAGTCAGTCAGTCACACATTTACCATTTCTGCCACTGCGCTACGATGGCCTCAATATTATCGTTTTATAGATACCTATTTTTAGTTTTACATTACACCGCGTTCGCTACCGGCCGATCCACAATCCATCAGACTTGAACTAAAACATGATAGCCGATAATCGAATATAAACATTGTGAGTCATCGCGGCGTCTATTGATGTCAATACGTTAAAATCACTGTAGCAGATCGATTATTCTCTTTCATTGTTTGAAGATGCACTTCATAAGTGTTTATATAATTGTATGGGCAATTTTGAATTAGAACGCTTATTATTAATTCAACACAGTAAAACCTTTATACTATTTAATATCACAGCAATATATAAAACGATTTCAATAAAAGTAAGTAGGTACTTATCATTTTTTGATGCCTTTTTTGTCATTGCCGTACCGTTTGCCTACCCTGCTATGTGTAAAATATATTTTATTATGCTCATTATGCATTATTTGGAATTTAAATTTTTAAATCATTATATTGTTGATTAACGTTTTGTTTACTGTTTTCTAGTTTAATAGTTTGAACAATAATATTAGTAGCATAACTAAAAAATATATTACTTATTTCATTTAATTACATTAATTAAAGCCTGCTTGTCGTGGCGTAGGAGCACAAATGTATGACTGTAAACTCATCCAGTTGAGAACTCATCCAGAGATGTGGGTTCGACCCACTCAGAAGAAAATGAAATATTTAATATTTTCATTTCTTTGCATGTTCTAATGGTAACATTGTGTGGCATTGTGTTTCGCCACTCAACACGCAATGCCTCAAATTTGGCGGAAGGTGTGTAGTGAAAAGAAGTGTCTAAATAATAGGTGTCCAAGTTTTACTGACACGTGCAGGCTGCAGCTTAAAGCTGCGAAAAAATTAACAGAAGCTGTAATTTGCGATTTTGTTTATATACTCATCTTTACGCTGTATCCCGCGCACGGTAGGGTAGGCAGAGGGAACTTGGGAACCTAGTGTTAACACACTCCGTTCCACTTCTGTTCTCCACTTTCCGTCGAATTTGAGGCATTGCGTGTTGAGTGGCGGAGCTCAACATCGCGTTTTGCCTTGCACCAGAGCGAAGAAATGAAAATATTAAATATTTAAATTGAAAACATTAAATATTTCATTTCCTCGAGTGGGGATCGAACCCACAACCAGTAGGTTTATTTTCGATTTTGTTTATATGATTATATATATACTATAGTAGTTTATATGATTATATATACACTATAGTTATATGATTTTCGATTCTTAGTGCCCTCTTATCTTCTGACAAAACTTCTGACAAAGGGCGGACATTAAAATCAATCAATTCAATTACTTAGATAAATTGCATAGTAATTCCAGCGGTAAGATGTCTTTTAGATAAATTTTCAAAACAATCAAGTATACACTGATACTTTGCTTATGGTTAGCGAACGAAACTTTTTATAACGAGTAAGGAATAATTTATCTGAGAATGGATATCCTCCAGTCCTTGAACATATACATACATCCACTTCCGGGAATTGCGAATGCATTGCTGGCTTTGAAGGCGAAGGTGCTTATGGATATGACTAATGACTACCTATACTAATTCATGTCTATGAAGTGGATTACAGTACATTTTTATTATTATATTATATTTCTGTTTGTTTAACTCGCAGTGATGATGCAGTAGACATGTTTAGATTAATTATATGTACTTATTAAGCACAAAAAGAAGGCTGTCGCGGCGTAGGGACAGAATCACGTGAACGTTCTGTCCTTACTCTAGAAGATTTAATTTTTTCTTGAGGTCTGTCGTGGAACAGTGGCATTAGGGTGCGACTGTACTCGACAGGTTGTGGGTTCGAATACCACTCGAAGAAGTGAAATATCTAAAGTTTTCAATTGAAATATTTAATGTTTCCATTTCTTCGCTCTGGTAAAAAGGCAAAACGCGGCGTTGAGTTTCGCCACTTTACACGCAATGCCTTAAATTCGGCGGAAAGTGGGGAACGGAAGTGGAAAGGAGTGTCTTAACACTAGGTTCCCAAGTTACCTCTGTATATCCCTGTCATGTGCAGGATACAGCGTGAAGCTGAAAAAAATAAAAAAATAATTTGACTATTATTACAATAACCTGTCAGTTATAGGGATAAAAGCCAAATAAACGATAGAATCAACCGACGTCATTCGCATAGTAAAATTTGGCAAATGATCGTTATAATCTAACTCACTTGATATGCTGCTATTAATCTGCCTTTTCAAGTTTGCTCTCATTTGTATCGACCCAATTTTTTATCTTTTTATATACATTTGTACAAAGTATTACAAAGCGTTTAACAGCTCATAACCAAATAATCATATATATTAAACATAAGGACCTCCTATTGCTATTGACTATGCCCGCTTGAATAATTAATACATTTCCTCGATAGATTGATTTTTCAATCCATTTATGCTACGTGCACACGTGCGGAAGATCTAAAGATCAGCATTTATTCGTATTTGACATATTGTTTCAAAAAGGATCAACTATAGTGGATAGATTAAAATACAAATTCCTTGAAGATGCTTTCTCCATCTAGAAGTGCGAGCTTAGAAGATATCTCTGAAAATTCGAAGCGACTAGAGGATAAGTGCGCTCATAAGTTCTTACAAATATAAATATACTAAATAAATATTTTTTTTCTAAATGTGTAAAACTTGATTGGCAAATTGATTAAAATAACATGTACGAATACCTAAGCCATTGTCTGTAATAAAATTACGTAGCAATTAATTAATGAACAATTTTTTAAAATTCGCTCATAAAAATACATGTAAAATAAAGAAACGAAGTGAGAGCAAATGTTTATGTAAATTAATTTTAGCTAACAGTTGTGGGTTCGATCCCCACTCAAAAAAAAAAAATATTTCATATTCTTTGCTATAATAACAAGGCATTGCCATGTGATACACTGTGTGTCGCAGGATACAGTGTGAAACTGAGTGAGTAAGCATTTTATTAGGAAGCACAGTAAAAATATTTTTCTAGGTCACTGCAATCGAAAGATACGAGCGTTACTGATTTTATATAAAATTCGCCGCGTAATCAGTACTATAAGGTATCAGCCTACCTAGTTTTCGTTATCCTTTATTTATGAAATTTTGTCAAGAAATTGAATTCACAGAACAAGTGAAGAAAATGGCAAGTATCACAATAAACAGCGAGCAGACCATTTCGACTCGAACTTGACCGGTTTTTATATGAATAATACTTGCTCTACAATTAATGTCGTTTTATTTTCCTTGTGTTATTAAACTTATATTTTTTATAAAAAAGAAAATATGATATTATAAAATATTTATATTCGTGTACTACATGAATTAAAAATGAATGCATGAGAAGTTATTTCGACTATTTTGGTAAAAATAAACTTAAAAAACCTTTAAAAAAAACATTAAGTTGTGAGTTAAAAGTTTTGAAATTTAAGATAAAAGTGTTTTCCCTGAATAATAAACTCTCGAGTTTCGGGCCGCATCTTCTCAGCAAAACGATCTTTCGAGCTGGTGGTAGTTTAATGATAACTCAATGATGCAACAGAGCTAGGAAAAGTCTCTTCGAACAAAGTATATTTTAAATTTAAATAAAAAAGCCGCAATGTAAAGTTCCGTCCCTCGACACAATATTTCGAGTAGAAAATGGAGAATGTGCACCATAAACTGTCTCTGCCTACCCATTCAAGTTAAAGGGTGAAGCATATTATGTATGTATATACGAAAATATTTCAAAGTTTATGAAGTCGATAACAGCTATGTAACTCCGACAGAATGGCGTCGTTGATTACTATTCATAAATATTAATACTTATATATCCAGAACTAAATATAGTCACTTCTAGGCAAGTTGTCACATACAAGTATAATTGCTAATTTTCAAAGTGCAAGATCTAGTGACAATATAAGACATAAATTACATTACAAATTGATATGAATTGTAAACGATAAGGAAAAAAACTATAATTTTATTGGAGTCGGAAAAATCAAACGCATTGTAAATGTATTGTTTTGTTTTTTACTATCATGCCACGTCCATTAAAAGGTAATGATATTAAAATATACACTTACATATGTACATTGTACATGTTCTTTTTACACTACACGTTGATTTCTTGGGCTACTGTTGATATACAATATTATCAATCTAATAAGAGTAAAAATATAATAAAAAAAAGTATTTGATTTTCTTGGTATCTGGTAAAGAAGTAAAGTGCAAGTATGAATTTCGTCGCTGAAAGTTGTTATAATTTAAATTTGACAAAAAGTTGGGAAGTAGCACGCTTTAATGGGAACACCAGATTTGCAATTTTTCTCTGCTTACCCTGCTAGCAGATACGTTTTTTGATATTTGATTTTTGATATGTTTTTTGGTATATAAGGTATTAAGAAATATTTTTATTTATTTAATTTAATAACGAAATATGGCAAGAAGTAACAACTTGCAAAACCAATAAAAAAAGCAATCCAGAAAATGGTCACATAAAACACACATAACAGACAAATTAAACTAAGACTCTTAAATGCAAACGTATGATTGTAGTTAATTTCATACAAAATGAGCGTATATGTTCGTAAGTTTAACATTTTTACACTTTTACAAGTTGTACTTCCGTTGCAGTATTTTATACGGAACGGAATTTATACTGAAAGCCTTAGTTGGTGAGTCTGACTAGAAATTGCCGGGTTTTTGTTTTTATAATTTAAATATCATATCAAATATAATTTCAGTTAAAATAACCATATTAAAAGCACTTCCATTCCATTCGATAAACATTAAAGTAACAGATATCTAGTATTACATTAATGAGTGATAACAATACCTTACTATCCAAGGTCGATGCGTCTGGACATACGCCAGATGAGCAAATTTGATTCAAATGTGTACCAATATAAGATCACTCAGTTTTGTTTGTAAATAAACGTTTTAAAGCATACAAAGACAGATGTATAGTAATTGTTACATTGGACAGATATGTATGTAATTTTGACTGTTTTTCTTATATGATTATCATGTATTTGTGTGTGTATATTACATTTATTTATAATGGATTTAGTGGCAGACTGGCAGAGACAGACCCATCATCGTCCAGCTAGCATATGTATGCTTACGCAATGTATTCAATTTTCTCATTACTATCGACAGGCTTCAATTCCTAAAGAATACAATGTAAATATTAATGTAGTATTAGATCCGTAAACTGCCGTTTGGTATATGAGGAACAAAATGTAGAAAAGTTTTTGAAATAATATATTTATTTAATCAAAGTATGAACCATTGTTTTATATGCATTTTCGCCATTTCATAGGTACTTTATTGATGCCTTGATGAATTAAAAAATATGATGGATATGGATGGGAATGAATTAAAACTTTGAAGGCAGTTTGGATTGCTTCCTCGCAGTTAATGTTTTCCGTTGCAAGGGAATAAAACAACTGCAAAGGATCAATGTTCTGATTATGAACGTCTTAGAAATTCCAATTGAAGCTTTTCTAATTTAGTAGCCGCTTGTTGTGCAGTATTTGGTTTAACGCTGTCGTGAAACAGCAGTGGCGTAAAGCGATTGATTATCTTCAGTTGCTTAGAAGTTAATTTTTATTTTATGGTTTGCAATTGCTGACGATAGACTTCTACCGTAATATCTGGCCAGACTTGAGAAAACTGTAATGAACGATACCGGCGCTAGGACAGAGTCCATCCATTGCATGCAATAAGCGCTTCCAATTGTCGTGGAGAAACCATTTCTCATCTGAGATATATATATATATATATATATATATATATATATATATATATATATATATATATATATATATATATATATATATATATATATATATATATATACATATATATATATATATATATATATATATATATATATATATATATATATATATATATATATATATATATATATATATATATATATATATATAGTTTTAACTTTGTGCGTATGGTAGAGTCACGTTGCCAGCAATGGCAACATGCATGGGCAGACTCGATCGGATTGTTACCACCCCCGGCATTTAAGACCGGCGACCGGCTTTGGCCACTGCGTTTCGCATTAGGTAATGCCGGGCCCAGGTGCCCATCCACCTTAAAAGACGGCAACGCTCCTGTAGCTCCTCTGGAGTTACAAGGGCCCTGGGCCACGGTGATCACTTACCATCAGGTGACCCGTACGCTATATATATATATTGAAGCTTTTCTAATTTAGTAGCCGCTTGTTGTGCAGTATTTGGTTTAACGCTGTCGTGAAACAGCAGTGGCGTAAAGCGATTGATTATCTTCAGTTGCTTAGAAGATATATAGAGATATATATATATATATATATATATATATATATATATATATATATATATACATATATATATATATATATATATATATATATATATATATATATATATATATATATATATATATGTATATATATATATATATATATATATATATATATATATATATATATATATATATATATATATATATATATATATATATATATATATATATATTTAAGATCACTCAGTCAGTCCATATATATCTATCGGAAGTAACAATTACTAACACATATGTCTTTGTATGCTTTAAAACGATTATTTACAAACAAAACTGAGTGATCTTATATTGGTACACATTTGAATCAAATTTGCTCATCTGGCGTATGTCCAGACGCATCGACCTTGGATAGTAAGGTATTGTTATCACTCATTAATGCAATACTAGATATCTGTTACTTTAATGTTTACCGAATAGAATGGAAGTGCTTTTAATGTGGCAATTTTAACTGAAATTGTATATGATATAATATTTAAAATTATTATTAAAGCAATATTTTCACTTTCGAGAATAAAAACCCGACAAATTCTAGTCAGACTTACCAACCATAGCTTCCGTATAAATTTCGTTCCGTATAAAATACTGCAACGGAAGTACAACTTGTAAAAGTCTAAAAATCTTAAATTTACGAATAGATACGCAGCTTTTGTATAAAATTGACTACAATCATAAGTTTGCAATTAACAGTTTTTATATGTTATATGTGTTTTATTTATGTTATGTTTACAATTAACATTTAATCTAAATATAATTTTTTGGATTGCTTCTTTTATTCGTATTCGTATTTTATTTTATTATTTTTTGCCAAACTTCATGATTATAAATGAAATAAAAAAATATATTTATTAATAACTTAATATATTAAAAGAATTGTAGGTGTTTATGATTGGAGGTGTTATTATATTACCTATAGGTTGTGATTACACTAAGAAGGAAGATCGTATTTTTTTTGAAAACTTCCTATAAATTTTCACGTTATTATATTTTGCTTTATTTGTATTATTTGCGGTGATCAAGCGTTGAAATTTCACATAAAATTTAGTAAAATCCGACCGCTTGATACTTCCACGGTTCTTACGGACGGAAACATGAACGAGTAATCTTATAAAGGTTCCGTGTTAGACTTTTGTCTAACGGACTTCTTAAAAAATGTGAAATTAGTAATAAATATTTACAAATTGTAACTATGATTAATTGTATATAAAAGGTCCATACAAAAAAAAAGGAAAAAGAAAAAAAAATAATAAGCTAAACTAAAAAAAGATATTCGATTGGCTATTTTATTGAAACAGGTAAACTCAGAGGTATATAACATGGTTCCTCGAATAACTCGAACAACAGACTAGATATTCATTAACGCACGATCTATGCAAATAAATACGAAACATGATTTAATTCAATCTTGTATCTAATAGTGGGCTAGACGTAAACTATTATTAAAATATTACCATAATCTTTACTTGAGTGCTTAATACTATGTTATGATCGAGATATACTGTCATAATGTTGTTGAAAAATGTATTATCGTGATTGTTGTATGTTATACACAGTTTGTTATATATATTTTTTTTCTTTTCTTAATACACATATTTAAGTATAAATCACTTGGTAAGTTGCCCCTGATAAAAGTTTAGCATTCATTTTCGCAGATTGTAGACAATTAGTATAGTTGTTTGTGGGACGAGTAACTTTCAATCTCACGGGATCTTGGCATTTGGGGAATCCCCTGTGTATAAAATATAAATACTTATATAAGACGAATTAAACAAACAATTAATTGATATAAGTTAACGGAACAAATTATATTGCACTATAAGCATAGCTAATAATATTTTTTATAAGGGAAAACAAAAATAAATAATAAAAACCAAAAAACACTTTAATTATTATTCATATCTATACATATAATAAATATCTGAATGATCACTATATGTTTATGATATAATTGTAAGAAAGGTATTATTATATATTATCATATAATAAATGTGTTGTGAATGTGACTTTCCGCAGGATTTAAGGCATTATGAGTTGTAGTCCTCATGTCGCGCTTTGCCTCGTTACCAGAGCGCAGGAAAAAAAACATTAAATATTCATCATTCATTTCCTCGAGTGAGGATCGAACCTACAACCTTAAGTTTACAGCCACGGCCTCAATTTTAGTTTCCATATATAATTCATTACTTTTAACACTAGATTTCCAATCGGAAACTGATTTATATATATTGAAACAAAAAAGAATAACATAAAAAAACTACGTATTTAATTGAAAATATTTGCGAAGGAAATAATACAAGATATTAAATGTGGCATATATGGCAAAGTAATAGAACTAAAATGGCTGAAGTTCAATCTCCTCAAACAACATATAAAAATATATATCCCGGCTGTATTTGGGAAAGATTGCATGGATACTGCGAATCCCGCACATCAAATTCCGCAGCCTGAGAGACTAAAAAATTATAGGGGATCCCGCAATACCGAGATCTCGATGTGCTACTATCTAAGGCTTCCAATCTCGGAAACCTTACATAGAAATGTACATGGCAATTTGATAAAAGCGTAAGCTAAGTTGTGGGTTTCAAATGTTTTTTTAAGAGAAAAGTTGAAGGAACACTTTTTTTATCTAATTTTCTACCTTGCACGGAATACTGTTATTTTATTTTGGAGGGGGGCTGAAAACATTGGCTAAAATAAAGCCCTACCAAGAAAATATTGTAGTGCCGTTTGGAGGGGATCAGTTCAGTAGTGAACCGATTCAGGCTAATGGAGATGATAACCATCGTGATACATAAAAAAATACAACAAAATTGTAACCTTAGGTACAGTAAAAAAATTGAAATAAAATGATCCTTTTGTTTGGCACTCCAAACTCCGAAGCTTAATCTACTATTGTCACATTTTAATAGTACTTATATTGCAATTCAAAAAGATTTTAAAACACACATGGTAATAAATATATTTCAACGTATGTAAAAATATCTTTCTTCCTTTCTTAGCGTCACGCTGTATCCCGCACGAGGCAGGGTAGGCAGAGGGAACCCGGGAACCTAGTGTTAAGACACTCCGTTCTACTTCCGTTCCCCACTTTCCGCAGAATTTGAGGCATTGCGTGTTAAGTGGCGAAACTCAACGCCGCGCTTACCAGAGCGAAGAAATAAAACATTAAATATCTAAATCAAAAATATTAATTATTTCATTTCCTCGACTGAAGATCGAACCCAGAACCTGTCGTTTACAGTCACACGCTTGTGCCGCTGCGCCACGACAGGCCTCAAAATGTAAAAATATGAATTGTACTTTACTTTTAATATTGCTATACTGCAAGACGCATTTGCTTGAACGTAATATACTGTGATTTGTTATGCTAAAACAACACAAATAGGGACCTTAGTAATGGTTTAATGATACGTAAACGTTTAACCGACGACGACTATTGAAATTATAATACAGTACATACAAGAAATCACTAATTACGTATGTACCCATTATTAATTATGAGCTTTACTATCGCATATTATTGTTATAAGTGTACGATATGTTAATAGTTTTTTTTTTGCAAACGTATTTTCTACGTCTTTTACCAACCGATGTACCGTTTGTTACCTAAGATCTCATTTTATGGCAGATTAAAATGTTCGTTTGCTTCTGTTTTTGTATATAAAATTTTGTTATATGTTCTTAAACATTCATCTTATTAACACATTTTTTTTATTGTTTGTGATTGTAAATTAAAAATATGATGCATTTCTCTGTATTTTAAGGCATCCTGGTGAATTTTATCAAACACTGTTTAAAAGTATTTACAATTTGGTATATTTGTCCTGATTAATATTTCCAAAACACATTATACAAGTTGATATTTTACTTCAAATTTGTTTGTTTTATTATTTTAATATTAGTTGTTTTTGCTAATAGCGTAATTTGCTTGTAACTTCACCCGAATTCTTCTTTATAAAATTTTAATATTTAAGTAACTCAGGACTCGAAGACTGACTTTACACACAAATCGTTACCCAAACTCTTGCCCCTTATTATGCCAAGTCATAGCAAATTGTGAAGTCTTTTTACTGTAATCCTTCAGTATCTTCTATGCCTTCGTCTCTGTAAAAATCACTAACAAATCTTTTTATCTTTTTTAATTAAAGAACAAGCAAAGTATTAAAATATATTGTTTCAGTTTTCCAAAATGCAAGAAATTAACAACAATTTTTATCTTATACATATAGAAGAAAGTCTTGACCGTTTTACTATTGTTGTCATTTAAAACTGAGTTGTTCGTCTTTTGATTTATTAATCATATTTTGGATTTACGCATTAATATTGGGGCAGTAGACTCTAATTTACACTAAACAAAAAGAGCTTAAAACAACCAAATCAGGATAAAACATTAAAGTACGTTGCTTAAACTGAACGTTCATTGAATCGCATTTTTTCTGAATAAAGCTGTATTGGTGCTGGCTCCGCCACTTAGCACCATGTATAAAACAAAAGTAAATTATTTTTAGCCTCATGTCATAGATAACAGTTAACCTTATGTTATAGTGTAACTAGAAATAACCTACTGTTAGGCTATACGGTTCTTACACTTTTTCTAATTTAAAGACAATATTTGAGAAGCGATATTTAACATGCTTCAGAGGTTGTTTTATAGAACTTGGCTTATTAAAATCATTTAAATGACATACTTTTTCGAATAGAAAACTAATATATTTTACTTAATCTCGCGTACAAGATGTTAGATGAAGAAAACTTAGAGTCAAAACATTCAATTCTTTACGTTTTGCTTAGTTTTGAAATAAACGCGTACCTTATTATATTTCTTATTTAAACATATCAAAGTGTGGAAATGAAAATATATCATACCCTCGAGTGAACAATTAACCCACATCCATCATGGTTATGGTGAGATACTATTCTATTATTCTATATAAATTACCAAACACTTCGTGTAACATTTATACACAAAGTATGAACACATTAGTGTTATAATTCCTTTGTTCGCTTGAAGTATTGCGATTTATCGATTGATGTATTGCATGTGAGAATAAGTGGTAATGCAACATGCGTAAATTCTACGTAACGATAAGATTGTTTATTTTATTTACAAGAAAATTTTAAAATCATATGTCATCATCAATTTGTATGCTGATACTTTTGTATTGTAAATTAATGAAAGATATTAAAGAAAATCAAAGGTAAGTACAATACCAACTGCTACTAGTTTTTATAGAATGTTGTTATGTAAGTATTCTTCTTTTATAAGCATTTTTTTTACTTTTGTAGATTCGTTGGTGAAATATGATGATATAAATGAAATAGATAACTTCATAATGCCTTTGGTTAGCCAGGGATAATCTTGATTCTATGCCGCCTTGTTTCAATGATTTAATCTTAAATTAGAGATTAGCTGATTAAGAGTTTGGTCGAATAGCCGATAAGCTTACTAGAAATACACCGTCCAGTCGGCTGATTAATCGGAAATGCCGGCATTATGCATTATGATGTAATTTCAGGTATATATTTTATTAAATAACAATCCATTTTTTTATGTGTGTTGATGGATGGATACGTCAATTGTAAACAATCACAATAAGTAGATTTAAAACATTACTTAATTTAAGTGAACAAATGTTCGATCATAGACGATTATTATCAGTTGCAACTCTAAGTAGAAGAACTACTTATAACAGTGTGTCGTTACGTCTCTGATTTCAAGCTATCATTTAATGTCGGAGGATAAAAGCTATTAGACCAACTTAATTTTGTTCACACATATTTTTTTTAATTTACTTTCATAAAGTTATCCTTTACCGAGTTACGCACTGATTCAGTTCAGTTCGCTATAGCCACATATTTTTTTAACGGTAAGAGTTAAAGTTTTCTTATAAGAATTGAATTTATGCACTTTTAATACTGGATAAACTATCTAAATCGCTTTCGAATTGACGAGGTGACATTGGAAAGTCAATTGTGGTTATCTGACGTACTCAAAATGACTCGAACTGAATTAAATTAAAAATATTCATTAAATACATACATATCAATGTATTGATATAACGACAAATATGATTATTTTTATAGTTATATGTTATATACTATTTATAATGTCTAAATAGTCCTGTCGTAACGAAGCGGTATAAGTGCGTGTAACCGACAGGTTGTGGGTTCGATCCCCACTCAAGGAAATGAATATAATAATTTTCAATTTAAATATTTGATGTTTTCATTTCTTAGCTCTAGTACAAGGCAAAATTCAACATGCAATGCCACAAATTGAGCGGAAAGTCGGGAACGGAAGTGAAACGTAGTGTCATAACACTAGGTTCCCAAGTTCCCTCTGCCAACTCAGCCACGAGCGGGATGCAGCGTGAAGCTGAGTAGAGTAGAGCAAAAAGTCTAAAATCAACATTAGTTCCAAATATTCGTAATCAACATACGATAAAGCCATAACCTCAAAGTATATCGAGCTGTTATATTAATGAAATAAAAAAAAAACCTACTTTAAACCTATGTAAAAGCAGCTTCATAATAAACGCCGTGTTACTTCATCAGCCAGTTCAAGCACAATATACGATTAATACTTACGTCACTATTCTATGTTTGGTACTATTGAGGTTTGCTTGCGTCATTTCTAGTTAATAGTTTTCAGTTCTTTTTTGTTGACATAACAATTAAATTGAGGAAGGAAGTGGGTGTGAGTGATGTTACGTTAGATCAAGTATGTGTGAAGTGATACCAGTCATAATAATTTGTAACTATACTTCCTAATATTTTTAAGACAACATTGTGCCGTTTTGTACTATGTACATAATAGTTGTGAATTAAATCTTCTTTTTGGGATCAAGCTGGCGTGGCGTGTCTTAAGTTCTCTTTTTCTACTTTTGCAGCGAATATATATATATATATATATATATATATATATATATATATATATATATATATATATATATATATATATATATATATATATATATATATATATATATATATATATATATATATATATATATATATATATATATATATATATATATACGTAAATAATATACTCTAAAATAATAATATACACTTCAGAGGGATCTTGGAAACCTAGTGTTAAGACACTCCGTTCTACTTTCGTTCCCCACGTAAATATGTAAAAGATATTAAAATTCTGATAAATGAGGAAGCCAAGGTGAAAGCAGTGTAGCTGTATAATATTTGCCTGCCTGTTTTGTTTCTTCTGCAATGAAAAAGATCATTAATCATTAATTAATATTTTTTTTATTTTTTTGTATAGATTAACTTATTTGAAATGCCAGCTAATCTCCATTGTGTTGGCGTTCAAAATTGTGCTTACAGTCAGAAAAAATATTAAAATCTTCTCTAGAAATTATAATAATTATATTTAAATCACTGACAGAAGATGAAATCATCATAAAATCAATGTAATTCTGCAGTAAAACTTTATCCGAATCGGCGACAACAAGACTTTTTTCTTTTTTTTTAGACACTCTTCAAGATCATCATCAGCCTATTTTCTTTTATCGTGGACATACAATTTTACTTGAATTTGATCATCGGCTCTCCGCTTACCCTAATCATTATGTCAACGTCATTAGCAGACCTCTTCATTGACCTTTATTTCCTTAAATTACGGCACTCTTATTATTATATAAGAGAAAAATAAATCGAAATCAATATATTTCAATGTATTGAATTGATACGGGAATGACATACAATGGCGCCAACATAGGGCGCGACGTTTATAATTACGAAATACGATGACAGACGTGAAACGTAATGGCACAAATAGCAATTGCTCAATTGCTTTTCATATATTTACTTTGTACTATTCAAAAATGTTAAATTATATTTTAAAGAAGATAAACGTTTTAATCACTATTTACGGTAAAGCTGCTAGGCTAAACATATTTATGACGCTTAACGATATCTCCTAACAGTAGTTCCTAACTAAACGTAACGAGTAATTATGTTTATATATTGATCAGCTTGTCGAGGCGCAGTGGCAAATGTGCTAACTATAAATACAATGGTTATGAATTTTACATTCATATATATCCCCGCTTAGGTGAGACAAGACGTTGCTTTGGGTCATAAATTCGGATGAAACATCCTGTTTATCGAAAACTATAATAAAAAAATTGCAAAATACGCTTCTATGATAAAATACGAGAGATGCTTTTTAAGTAATATATTTGTACTATGTACCCAACGCTTTGTTTTACATTACAACTAAAAGTTTTACTATTTACTACATTTTTTTTTACAAAAGCATGTATTTTAGTTTTTTTTTTTACTAATGTTTATTCTTTTTGATATTATTGCACTGTTATGTAGCCGTTAAGTTACGATATTTATTATAAAAATAAAGATTTTGATAAAGTTGGGAAGGAACGGAGTGCCTTAACCCAAGGTTCCCAAGGTCTCAGTTGTCTACTCTGCCATGTGCAGACTACTCTGAAATATGCGAGCGGAAAAAAAAGACCAATGATTTTACATTAAGCTTTAATGTAAATTTCAGAGGCACCTTTGCCATGTACTAAAAACACTCGCCTTCACTGATCCAGCTCATTATAATGATCGATCAGCTACATATAGTTATAAAGTCTTAAGTACATTTATAATTAAAGTAATATTAATTGATTAAGCAATTAATTGTCCAAATACCTTATCAAGATTAGTTAGCGGCAGAGTACAAGTAGTGTACAGAGCCACGCCAAACCCAAGACTTAATATAAATGATGAGCCACAGATATAGATAGCTTTTAACCATATTTATACTTATTTTTTTTTTATGGAAGAGACGGCAAACGAGCGTACGGGTCACCTGATGGTAAGTGATCACCGTCGCCCACGGTCCCGTGTAACTCCGGAGGAGCTACAGGAGCGTTGCCGTCTTTTAAGGTGGATGGGCACCGGGGCCCGGCAATACCTAATGCGAAACGCAGTGGCCAAAGCCACTACTTAACGCCAGTCTTAAATGCCGAGGGTGGTAACAATCCGGTCGAGTCTGCCCATGCGTGTTGCCATTGCTGGCAACGTGACTCTACCACACGCACTTTAGTCGCCTCTTACGACACCATCAGTACCAGGGTGATCCTATTCTAAGCCGGGATCACACGGCAAATAATTATTAATGCTTGTCGTGGCGCAGCGGCACAAACGTGTGACTGTAACCGATGGGTGGTGGGTTCGATCCCCACTAGAGGAAATGAAATATTTAATATTTTCTTTTTAAATATTTAATGTTTTCTTTTCTTCGCTCCGGTACAAGGCAAAACGCGGCGTTGAGTTCCACCACTCAACACGCTATGCCTCAAAAATCGGCGAAAAGTGGGGAACGGAAGAACGGAAGTGGAACGGAGTGTGTTAACACTAGGATGCCAAGTTCCCTCTGCCTATCCTGTCATGTGCGGGATATAGCGTGAAGCTGAGTGAGTGAATAATGATTAAATATTCAAACAACGGAGAATAGCCAGCGGCAGAGTACAAGTAATATATTGGCCGTGCGGCCTTTTATATAATCGTTAAGTTGTAGGGTAGGATGAGTAGAAATGAATGAGGCGCCTAACAGTGGCGAGATCGATGAACTTGTTTTTTAAAACCCTCAATAATAATTATAAAAAAAAATGTTTATATTTGTAATTTTTATAGTAACTTCGCACTGTATCTCGCATATAGCAGGGCAGGCAAAGAAATCTTGGAAAACTAGTGTTAAGACACTCAGTTCCGTTCCCCACTTTGATTTGTTCCGCCGAGCTTGAGGCCTTGCGTGTTGACTGGCGGGAGTGAACGCCCCGCTTCATCTCGTAACCAGAGCGAAGAATTGAACATATTAAATTTTCATTTCCTGGAGTGGCGATCGAACCCACGACCCGTCACTTTTAAAGTCACACGCTAGTCCCTCTGCGCCACCACAGAGCCTCAAATCTTCATATTTATTATTATTTAATAACAAGTAAAAAATAATCATATTTATACATTAATCTATTAATGCCAATTTTGTAAGTGGTCATTCTCGTTAGCGATAGCCATCCACATACTCAGCGTAACGTTGTATTCCGCACGTGGCAGGGTACATAGAGACAACTTGGGAACCTAGTGTTGAAAAACTCCGTTCTGGTACCTATTATGATAAGGATATCAAAATCCTCGAAGTTCGAGTACGACTCACATTTAACCGGTTTTTATTATTATTATCACCCCTGGCATTTAAAACTGTCTACTGTCCCAGTTCCCATCTTCAACCCTTCCTTGGAATATGAAAGCGGCACTGAGAGAAATACTATCTAAGGAGGGTTCGAGCATTTCCGATGCTGCAGAATCCCTTCCTGAGACTTTAAACTCAGTCCGCCTGTCCAATACTAGGGAAGTGACAGTACCACACAATGGATAAGTCAAACTAGGCGTACGCTCCATGGCAACTCCAGCCTGAATGCCGTCCACCACTAAGAGATGGCATGGTTGGCCTTATTATTTCTGAGGAAGTTTTAGATTGGCCGACAGAGTGACGCAGATTATATTTGCAGATTATTATCACTGAACATAAGTGACTCATCGCGTCTGGCACTAAAATTTGAAAGATTGATATGGGCTTCCCTTCTAATGATCCTAGTGCCTGTGCCGCTGCTCCGTAGTTCTTCAGGGAATGGAACTTAACATGTCTAGCTCTGTAGTGCCAATCGCTGGCAAGTTGTAACTTGCCTTAGTTTGATACGTCTTTCAAGCATGCTGCTTTAGGCAAACGTGAGGTATATCAAATCTGGGCACTAAGGGTCCGAAGTTGAAAACTCTTAGGCGCTCTTGTTGCCCAGAACTCAACTATGGATGACCGAGAAACAACGCCGCCGACCATCCCGCAGTGTCATAGCTCTATATCTAACGTTCAATTATGTCAATAAGCTGTTAGGCGAGCTCTGTCTTCCTCACATCCACAAATCGAACGGAACAGATGAAATCTATCCTTTAGTGCTCGCTGCATTTACTTCTGAGTTGACAACTGTGTTTACGCATCTTTTTTGGCACTCTTACTCAGTTGGCATACTCCTAGATTCGTGGAAAAGCACTCCTATCCACATGATTCCGATCCGCAAAAAAGCGATGGATCTGATCCAACTAACTACAGGCCTACTGCCAGGCTTTCATCTTACCGGCTTCCCAAAAATTTTTGCAAGTTTATCGCAAGCTTTCTCAATTAGCGCAGCATCAAAATTCCTGTTGACGTTTTCTGCCCCTGTTGCCCGTGAACAATGACGTCACCCAAGGCTGTTTGCTGTCCTCAACGATATTTTTTCTGCATATCGATGATATGTTGCAGGACTTTAATATACATTGCTATGCATATGATAACACTGTGGTCGCTGGACGCTGGGCCATGCAAGTCTTTCTCAGGAAACCGTTTTTGTGGCTTCTGCTGAGGTATCCCTCGAGAATGCCTCCTTATGGAGTGAAAGGGACCAGGTTCAACCTCTAAACGTTTTTCGAGAACATTCCTGTTAAAGCCGCGCCCAACGTATTGTCATTTAGAAAGCAAGGCTAAGTTGGCCTCCATGAGACTGAGAGTAATCGCCAAAGCGAATCCTCGCAGTGCGTTCTCTATCGCATTTATCACGGGAAGTGCTTTGAACAACTGTTTAATTTGATACCTGCCGCTGAATTTCATAACCGCACAGTACGTCATAAACTAAAATTTCATCGACATCATCTGGACACGTAGAACTCTACTGCCGTGCGGTTTCGTAGGAAGTACCGTACACGCGCCACACATCTGTGATATGGCCTACCTGCGGCAGTGTTTCCAGGTCGATACGATATAGGTACCTCCAAAAAGCGCGACTATCTCCACCTTGATGGCCGGCAACGCCCCTGTAGCTCCTCTGATTACACGGGGTTGTGGGCGGCGGTAATCACCTACCATCAGGTGATCCGTACGCTTGTTTGTCTTGTCCTTTCTATAAACAAGAGTTGGCCCTTGATAAGTATTATATATACTTGTGGCACACAACGAGGTACGAGTAAAAATATTTTTATTTTTCGCGCTCTGATAAAAAAGTGTAGCGTCGAGCTGCATCAAGGTTACAATGTGTAGAAAGTTGGGTGATAGACTAAAAAAGGAGCGCATTTAATTTAAATAGATGGTATGATTCTTTAATTATGGCGTTTATTTAAATAGATTATAAACACTTCGGACCTACATTTTATTCTACCCGCAAAAATGTATACGAGTACTCTATAAGCTGTCTAACGTATTACTCTATCGAAGCAAGAGCTAGAATAAAACTTGAGTCCATAAAACGGCTATTTTAACGACACTTTTCCAAAAGATGCAACAAACAGTTGAATAATTTTTAAAAGAATATTCCTTTATTTTATATAGAATTACTTAATGTCACTAACTTAATTACGTTTTCTAAGGTTGGTATTATTTTACAGCTATCCCAGAAAAAACAATAAAATTTTAAATTATATGCCAATTAATTCGTGACTACACGAGTATCCGTTAAATTGCCGGCTTGTTCACATGTTAGTAAAAATAAACTACTCTATAACAACTAAAGTAAATTGATTCTACTTTTTTTATAGCTGATGTGACCTTAAGTCTAGACTTTTGTCTATTACACGCAGTTTAAAACAAATTTTCCATTAAATTTAAAAGCGCATATCACACCTTTGTTAACTTTATGGGTAATTTATTACTTTTTATATCCATTAGTACGTTTTCCGGTCTATTCTTTTGTTTGTGGTTGGCTCAGATGTTTTACAATAAATTTAAAAGATTTAGAATATTGTAAATAAAAATATTAATGTTCCATTGGATTCGTTTTGAACTTTAGAGATTATAGAATCGCCTTGCAAAAAGGATGACTTATAATACAATCCAAATGTTCATATAAATATATTCTTTTTCGAAATCTTTTTATATCTTTACTTCATAATATATTTTTTCTTTAATTCTATGTTGATATTAAGTCGCAATATTAATCAAATCGATAAATGTTAAAGCGACAGGTTGTGGGTTTGGTCCCCTACTAATTTCCCAAGTTTCTTCTGCCTATTCTGCTATTTACGGGATGCGTGAAGATGAAAATATTATTGAATATTTTTACTATTTTTTAAAGTGAGTGTTATTCCACACTTCGAAAAGAAAATACTAAATTTAAATTTAAAAATCGTATAAAAAAATACAAGAGGAACAGAACGGAGTTTGACATTGTTCAAATCCTGCTTGCTACATTTAAAATTTGATATGCTTTTTAAATTTAAATTTAGTATATTATTTAATAGTTTTATTTTATTGGTTAGTTTATATTCTTATTAAAAAAGCTGGAAAAATAATAGAAACTTGAAAGTTCCTTATATTAGAACAATGTAAGCACACAATTTGAAACTTTCTCTTTCACAAGTCTCCTAGAAGACGGGGTATATCAAAACAACTAACGGTAATAATTGATCAACGATAAGCAATTAAGCGTGGGTCAAGTTGGGTTAATACGAGAAATGTTCCCGTCGCCATAGAACTTATCGTGGAACAAAGAAATCGTAATACACAATAGCAACGTAAATATAATACTTAAGTTTACGAAATTTATTTATTTTGATCGTTTCCTTTTATTTTGCTGTCTTGCATTTGCCAGTGAATATGATGGGTACTTTGTTAAATGAGTGGAGGGACCCTAATTATGAGTCACCTGATATTTTTATTTTTAAACACGCTTTTATTAGCATACGCTAGTACTCGTGTATTTGTATGTAAAGGAAACTTTGAAAGCGATTTGGACAGACTTCGAAATAATTTTTTTTAGCTTCACGCTGTATCCGAGAAATTCGAAAATTTTTTTTTTAGCTTCATGTACCAGGCAGGGTAGGCAGAGGGAAACCGGGAACCTAGTATTAAGACACTCCGTTCCACTTCCGTTCCCCACTTTCAGCCGAATTTGAGGCATTGCGTGTTGAGTGGCAGAATTCAACGCCCCGCTTTGTCTTATTAACAGAGCAAAGAAATGAAACATTAAATTATTAAATTGAAAATATTAAATATACCGCTGTGCCGCTGCGCCACAACAGGCCTCACCAACTGCGAAATGTCGAATGAATTTTAAATTTTGGACATTTGTCATGGACTGATAACAATGAAATAAATAATATTAAAAAAAATAATGTATGTTTTATAAAAATACAAATTATCTATATTTTTTTGGAAAACTAAGAGTAAGAGCACAATAGTAATCAAAAACAACAAGGTTACAAGGTTCAAGAATGTCTTTTATAAATCAATGTCATCAAAGCAAAATAAGATGAATAGAGGCTTAACCACAAGGAGATTAGTATAAAATTGCACCTTTACATTCAAAATGACTATAAAAACAACATAAATTCTAAAACCGTATAGATGATACCTACATAATATATATGTATAGTAAATAATGGTGTTTCTTAGAAAAGCTTAAGCGGTTGCAGCGCGAATTTATAACAAAACTAAAAAAAACTAAGTTATTTTTTGTCAATACCATCACGTCCGTTTAATTGTTCGTTTTAAAGGTACAAAGTTAATCCAATAATGAAATTCGAGGCGCGACGCTATTCGGCGCTGGCTATAGAACGATATATTTTTTATTTAGAGCCGTGTGAATAATAAAGGAGTTTATGTCATAAGTTGTTAGGGCCCCCTTTTGATTTATACGTGCGCTCGCCTTAAATACTTGTACCTGGTTTGGTCTTTGACGTTCGTTACCTTCATCAGTAGACAATTTCATGGTGTCGTGTTTTTTGAAAAAATATATTTTATATTTTATATGGTAAAAAATATAAAAAAACTCATTTTTTTTTTCGCGTTCACATTGTACAATGTAAAACAATCTAGCTGTTGTTAGGAAACATCTACTTAGTGATATTTCGTCCTCCATTTTCGTTATTGTAGTAAAATTAGAAAAGTCACTTGTATATTGAATTTAATTTCTTTTCTCGAGTAAATTCATTTTTTTTTTTTTAAATATCGTGAGAGAATTATAGATAAAAGAATATCTTTTTAATTTTCTCACGACAGCTTGTATTTAAATAGTTTTTTGACTCTGTTTTTGACACCGGAATGTTTGGCGTTCTTTGATACTTTAATGAAGACGTGCTGGCCGTTATAGACGTTATGTGGTAGTTAGCGATAGGCTACGAAATATACAATTAACAATATTATATTACATGAAAACTTTTTACTAATTGTTGATACTATACGAAATACATATAGGTTTAATTTTGGTAGATTACATATCAAGTATAAAATGGTAATTAATAGTTCATTATTTGGAATTATTATAAGTTTTCTATACAGAACCGATGAAAATTATTAAGTTTTTGCTTATCGAATTGTTTTTTTTTGGGCTGTCGGTCCAATGGCGCCGTCCGACGTGAGACTTCGCCGATCAAAGCGATTGGAAACGATTAAGCTTAGTTAATATATTGTGTATACAAAATTGTTAAGAGCATCTGTGTAATGGCCTAATGATTAAAATGACCGGAGCCTCCGAATATTTAATCATATATATATATATATATATATATATATATATATATATATATATATATATATATATATATATATATATATATAAATATATATATATATATATATATATATATATATATATATATATATATATATATATATATATATATATATATATATATATATATATATATATATATATATATATATATATATATATATATATATATATATATATATATATATATATATATGTTTTCTTTTTTTAATTTTAGAAACTGAAATTACAAACATCGTCTTAACAGATAGACGCAGTGCCACGGCGACAAAAAATAAATGTATTTACTCTTACGAGTTTCAGATCTCAGACAACAACGTTTTACAACATATTTTGGCTTCCCTTTATCATATACTTATGAAAAGTGTCATATATCACCTTTGTCATTTAATATAAAAAGGCACTTGCGATTACCAATATTATTAGAATAAATCATGTATAAAAACTACATAATAAAATAGCAAATATGAATAGCAATTGAAAGTAAACGAAGCTATGTAAAAAAATACGGGTAAATAATAGGGTAACCATATAATAAATATTAGGCCAATCGTGGCGCAGCACTACAAGAGTGCGTCTGTAAACGAATTTGAGAAAATTAAATATTAAAAATTTTCAATTTCGTTAGTTTAAAGATGTTTGCTATTCAACATGCCAATGTCTCCAGAATTTATAAATTATCGTACATTTTATTTTATTTTCTCGAAAACCAGAAACAACTTTCGCTTTCTGTATAGTTGTATATATTAATGTATATGTTTTTATGTTATTCATAAGCCAACCTACTCAATATAAGATTGGACTTTAACAAAATTTCTTTTAACTCTTAATTATAATTTTGTAATATATATGTACACGAATGAGCGAAACAAAGGTGTCCTAATATTTTTTTTTTACATATTGTCTCATCAAAACGATGATTTTCATTCCTCGAGTTATTTAACATATTATTTTTTCTTGCTGTCAGTAGGTCTAGCATAATACTCTTCTAGTAAATAAAATGTATATGCTATATTTAATATTTTCTATTGATCGTAAAATATGGTGCATGTATACCGTAATACAACGGCGCAATGCGCAGGCGCCTGCCAGTCGCGCTTCTCATTCAAACTGACGAATGACAATGCTCCTACGCTGATTAAACGGCTACAGCATCGATGCAAGTGGATGATTTATTACAAATCTCCTTAATCCAGAAATAGAAAAGAATCGACTTATTTTCTTATTGCTACATGATTTATTAGTATAAAAGTATTGCTGGGACTTGCAAAGGTAATTTTATTTTATGTAGGTATAATTTATATATTTTTATTGCTTTTGTAATATAATATGTTGGGTTATATCATAGTTCACTTCTCTTATGTTCACTCATTAAATGTACTTAATTACACGAATAGTATAGGTAAATGTTTAATATTAATTAGAATCATCAAAGATGGATGTTTTTAAAGTAGAAAAAATAATTTTCGGTTATTTTTAATAACTTTATAAGATTTCTTAATAATGCCCGTTCTCGCAATCTTATAAAGTCAACTTACCTACGTTAAGTTTTTTATGACACTGTGCTATGGTTATGGGAACCATCAGTATGATAATCAATCGAACAACAAGGGTGTACATTTATTTATATTAAAAGGATTACAGTTTGTAATGGTTACATTGATAATAAGGCACCTATAATAATGAAGAGCACGATGGGCTTCCCACCGCTATTTCTTAATTAGGATATGTCTTTTGCGTACTTTGCCAAATATATTATGACCGACTAGGCGACCGAGAAGCGACTTACCTGCGGCTTCGTCCGCTATTTTATTGACTAATTTCAACTAATTTCTGATCTAATAACTTTATTTTAAATAAACGTAACTTTTTTATTTACTAACCTATTGAAAAAAAAGAAAGGCTATGTTTTGAAAAAAATATACGAAAACGGGGGAAAGGCGCATTCTTGCCAAAATACAATACTGCATTCAAATCTAGTTAGCCGTTTCTGAGGCTATCGCGCACAATCGCACAGACAAACAGACGAACAGACAATTACAATTTTGAGCACTCCTATAAGGTTTCAATATATCTTGTATGTTATAGAGTAATCGGTTACAAATTTAGTATAAGTATAGATTTAGTAATATTATTATTTTGAATATAACAATATAACCTTGAATACTCGTTGCTTAAATTAGCTTATTTATTGTTTGGTATTTTCAAGGTCGATCTCTTACTTTCTGCCTTAATTGTTGGCAGTTATAAGGGAAGATTTAATCCCGCATTTTGTCTAATCAGATCGGATAAATTAACCTCCTGTAAACATACTCTTATGAAGTTTTGGCACGAAACAAATACAAGTAATTTGAAAGATGAAAGATGAAAGATAAACATGTTAGAGATCTGAGAAAAAAATCTATTGATAGGTATTTCATAGAAATAACCCATAATAAACTTATATTTGAAGTAGTACTCGCCAGATAGCTTGTTTGTCATATCGGAGGCCCGAACTTTCAAAATTACCAACCGACACAAGCTCTTAATTATGTAAATATATTCTAAATAAAAAAATATTCTAAATTAATACTGAAAAATCGTTATAAATATTAAAATACAGTAGCATTAATAGCCCTTATACACTAACTACTAAAACTTTTTTAAATCGAAAGTAATCTAACATACTTGCAGAAATACTTCTAAATGCATATCTGTATACAACTGGTCGTATAAACGAAACTTCAGTGGGTGAGTCCGACTTAAACCCGATCGAGCTTCTTATTATAATATTAATTTACAAAAACACATAACTCAACTGCGTCGCTGCAGAGTTAGTTAAAACTTAGATTATTAATTAATGTACAAAAATATAATTCTTCGATCTGGTAACAAGACAAGACGCGGCATTGACTTCCACGATTCAACACGCAATGCCTCAAATTTGGCGTAAAGGCGAGGAATGGCAGTGGAACGGAGTGTCATAACACTAGGTTCCTAAGTTCCCTCTGCCTACCCTGCCATGTGCGGGATACAGCGTGAAGCTGAGTACAAAAATATTGATATTATAATATAACTAATATAGGTGCAATATTTTTTTATCAATCAGTGTTTAGACACCTTCGTTCGAATTTTAGACATTGAATGTTGAGTGGCGGAAGTCCTAGACTTCTGCCACTCAACTTTTGTGTCAGTGGTTTTAATTATTAAGTCATTCCCCAAGTGGAAATCGAACCCACAGTTATCGTGTAACAGTTTCAGTGTTTCAATACGGCCTCTATATAGTAAATAGATATCGATATACAGCAACTAAAGCTTAAAAATGTGGTGCGGATCAACGGTGGTTCTAAGAACGGTCGGCCTCTGTGTAGTGTGAACACTTTATTATACTTAGGTACGATGCCACAAAAGGAGTTGAGCACAGCATGTTGTTTTTGTTTAGCATTCTCTTATGTAATAAATATTTTGTTCTTGCGATATTTCATACTTATAAGTTTTATGAGATTATTATGCCTATGCACATAAATGTACTTTAAGTAGAGTTGTTTATATTTTATAGTACCAACCCTACTGTGAATTGACCTTTCTTTTTACATAAACAATAAAAAACAATGTATTTAGAGCACACAAAAAATGTGTTAAATATTTTTATATTTTTAGTATTATTATTACTACCTATTTCATTTCATTTTAGAGTGTATACTTATATTATAATGCCGAAATATTTGCTTGAGTTAACATATCAAGATTAATTAATCATGTAACTATTTACTACTGGGTTAAATAGGAAAAAAACGTTAATGAAAAAAAAAACGTGTTAATTCATTTATCAAGGATACTATCACGACAATTTACTACGTAATTATGTTAATTGTTCGATGTAACTTACTGTACCTGTGATCAGAACCGCCAAGTGCCTATTTAAAAACCCCTTAGATTTTCTTATTGATAAAATAAACTGATTTCCACCTAAAGAAAGAGCAAGTAGAGTAAGCTGTTAAAAATTTGGTAATATTGTAATAAATATATATATTTTTCTTTCTAAATAATATTTAATTTGTATCCTTAATGTATATCTAACATTTAAAGCCGACCTATTTTATTAGTATTTTATTTTGGTAAACTTGTACCAGAATATTTATTTAAACACCCTGTATCTCAGAGCGATGTAGACGACACGTCTAAGGGTCTTTAGTTTTTTTTTTTTCTCCAAAGGTGGACAAAACTTATGAATGGATCCAATGAATGAAATTCCGATGTCGCCTAAATGCCATGCCGTAAAAAATGCACGTTTGTATGTTCAAATACACTTCCTTTCTATTCTACCCAGAGTTTTATTGCGTTGATGATTTAGATTTACTCGAAAAATATTTACAAAGTTATTTGTTTGAGAAAAAATAACATTATATATATATTACTTCTGATTAAATATTACAGGATTTTTATCTCTTACAATATATGTAATGTACATAAGATGATAGAGTCAATTACATGGAGTTTGTAGTTTGATAATGATCTAAGTGAATTAGCTGTGATTATTTTTGCTTACTGACGTTTTACGGAAAAATTATGATAGTTTTATTACATTATTTTTATGACGATATGTCGTTGCCACGTTATAATAAACATTCTTTAAAGATAAATAAATTAATATCTCTTGTAAATATATATAAATAAGATGGGCTGCAAAAGTCTCCCCGTCAAGTATTCAGATCTTTGAAACAAATTATAAAACCTATATTTTAAGTAACGATTTTAATAAAACGTTTTTGTTATATTATACATATAACAAAAACATATTACAAAAAAAAACATAAGCGTTTAGATATTTTGCGTAAATCTTGAACTTTAGTTACTGTCCTCATTTGATTGTCCCTAGAAGTATTTCTTTATTATATTTCGCCCGAATATGTATATTCTAAGATGCGGAGTTGGAAATCGCTCTTTATTTTACCAGCGCAAGGATAAATATTTTTTTTCTTGTTCTTTTATTTGTTTAGAATGTGGGCTTCATCCCTAGCTCAGGGAATTATTTAATAATTAATTTGCTCGCTCTGGTAACAAGCACGGCGTTGAGTTCCGCCACTCATCACTGTAATGCCTCAAATTCGGCGGAAAATGAAGAACTGAACGAAGGGTCTTGTTTTATTAAATGTTATTAGATTTAAAAAAAAACTTGTAACCGATTCAAACCAAGTCAATAATGCAAGCGTGGGATGCATTATTCATGTAAACCAATAATTACATAAGGCGGTCAGATAAAACGGTAGTATCTACTATTAAAGATTTACTATTTTGTCAAACAACCACTATCTCGGACAATTTATCACAAGTGACTTAGCTATTTTGTTAAAAACGCGATTCAGTAAAGCCTTCACCCACACATCGCCTACACTTCGCAGAAGGCACCGGATTCATAGTTTCTATGGCTATTGTGGGCTACAAATGGGCGGAAACGGGTATAAGTGAGATTTGGTGCAAGACCATCTGCTGGCGCCTTCACGCGACGAAACGTTGCTTTTGCGCCGGCGCCCAGCGATAGGTGAGAAAATATTTCCTTCACTGTCAAAGAATAAGTGTTTCTTACAAACCTATTTCCTGCCTAAAAGTAATTTGTGAAGTAAAGATTTAGATTATTTTCAATGATAAGAAAAATATTTTAGTTGATACAGTGCATCATTTTAAATGAAATTAAAAAAGTTTCACTCTAACATTCTACTTTTTTCAATATGTTGTGTGATCAATAATATTATTTATGTAAACTAATATTCGTCCTCCAATGAAAAAAGTGACAAATGTGCAATATGAGAATATAATTATTATTTACAATATTTATATATAGTAGTTTTAAAATAACTAAAAACACGCTTAGTTGAATCATAATTCGAGTAAACGTAATATTTGAATGACATGTCAGGTTAATTACACTGCACATATGCGCAGATCGCGCACTAGCTCTATCTCTCTCACTCCCATACAGAGGGTCTACAAAAGAATTTATTAATCCTGACGGTCCTGATAAGGATAATGGGAAACTCTTTTCGTATTATTGCATTGTCATCGGCTCTTGATACGTGTGCAAAGTTTCAAATTTATCAGATTTCTATAAACCGGTACAAATTGAGCTCAAAGATTTCATTACATACATACATACATACAAACCAAGCTAATAAAAGCGCGTTAATAAAAGTACTATTAACTGTAATTTCACATATTTATTATTAATACAAATATCAAATTTTATTCTCACGTATTCGTGTTGCTAATAACGTCCAATTATATAATTGATAATTCCATCATTTAATTTTACATATTTGATAACTCATAATCAAGCGGATATTAAATTTATATACAAATATATTTTCCTTAAACTTTTTAATATGTTATTATTATATGAAATAAATGTTGACTTATTAGCTTGTTTTAGGAAATATAATAACAGAACAAAAAGGTAATTTAAAAACCTAGCTAAACCATTTTCAGAAAACGTGAAAAAAAGTGAAGTTTCGCAGTGTTTGTTGATCCAAGCGCTTTGACTAACTAAACTATTCGTACGAGATCCGATTTTATATTACCTAAAAGATACGATTTTTTATTACCTCTTTTAATCTCACAACAAGTTTTTGAATCATATAAATAATGTAGTGGCGTTATAGATGTTTTAAGTTCATAAAATGATAGTAAACGGATATTTTATATGTTTTTTTATTTTAATTAATAATTCAGTAGTTTATAAAAAAATATTTTCGAAGAGTCTATTATTAGAGTATTTATGAAACAGATTATAACAAAAACAAGCATGATTTCATCTTTTCTGTACGTTTTTAACATAATTTCAGCTTTAAATTATTATGACGGGCAGAAAATTAGAATGATGATTGATTTTAACTGCGTTACATGAACTTAACATATAAGGCATAACACACTTTTAGTCCTCTAATCTAATATAAATACAAATTTTAAATAAAAAAGTATGCCGATTTAAAATAAAAAAAATATTCCGTAAATATTAAAAGGATATATATAGTAATAAATAAGTATGCCAATTCAAATTAAACAAGTATTGATGTTGTACCTCCAAAAACTCTCCGTTTTTAGTAAATTTCCATATATAATATTGCTTAGAATATAATATTCATAAAATATTTTTAAAGTATTCCACTTAGGAAAGACAAATACTTTTTAGAAAACATATAAATAAATTAAATTATAGGGATTTGAACCTGCGAAATCGTCCAAGTTAAAAAAGTGTTTTGTGTTGATAGAGAATTAAGTTTAAGAGCAGATAATCTTTTCTTATCAACAAACCATGCTATAGGCACTACAAACAGTGTGATAAATAAACCCTTGGGGTGTTGTAGTATTATATAGGGGCTCGAATTTATTGTTTGTATACGGCCTGATGATAATCTTTAACACGTGCACGAAGTGTCGCATCTGTGCTTGTTACTGATAGTAACGGCTCTATGACGGAGGCGCGGTGCGTGACTCATCTCGTTCATTGAGCGGTGGTCCATTGAGGGGCGCTCACGCTCATTACCGCTTCGCCGGCCGGCCCTGCGCACACGCATAGCGCGTCGCTCGCAACTTGCGGACCATTACACCGACGCACTGCCTACGATGTTGAATCTCATCTCTCGATACAACGTGAGTTAAGCCTACGATTTCCTTTCCAGCGCAACCTATTAATTTTAAATAAATACCCACTTGTTGTAGGTATTTACTAACATTTAAATATTTGATTTTATTACAGATGGAGAGCTTTTCGAAATCATGCATCTGGCTTATTGCAGCGGCATTGTTGGCCGCTTGCGGTGAGAGTGCTGGCGTCGGAAGCAAAAGGCCTTTTACGCCCACTGATTCGATTTTGGATATTATTGATACGGAACAAGTGGAAAGAGTGCTTGCGGCGCGAAGACGAACAGAGGAAGCTACTGCGCCATCGACATCTTACGTTCAACGAAATGAGCTCGGTGAAGGCAGTTCTGAAACAATGATTGTGTCTATTCCTGAACAAGAAGATGCTACAGAAATACCTAAAGGTGCTGCATTTCGAAATATCTTGAAATCCTCCAGAAATGCTCTCGTTGTAACAAAAAAGGAATATCTTAAAGAAGACTGGTGTAAAACTGAACAACTTGTACAAAAAATTCGTGAACCTGGATGTGTGCAGGCGACAGTGATAAACAGCTTTTGTTACGGACAGTGCAATTCATTTTATATTCCGAAGGGCCCGCGCCGTCGCGACAATAATGATGAGAGACCTCCACCAGCGTTTAAATCTTGTTCATTTTGTAAACCAAAAAAGTTTACTTGGATAACGGTGACGCTTCGTTGCCCCGGACAGAACCCTCCCTTTAGGCGTAAGCGTCTGCAGAAAATCAAACAGTGCAAGTGTTTACCGGTAGGCGTAAACTGATGCTAGTTTCCGACAGACCTTCCAGATTCAGAGGCGGAATGTCCGTCTAGCTCGACCCGAGTAGCATCCGAGGCGAGTTCCGAGAAAGCAAGCAGCCGGGAGAGAAAACTGATATGTGGCGTGAACTTTAGGCGATTAGTAATGACATTGTCACCTGGTGTTTTGGTCAGTGTTTGTCGCTGGCATATTAAAACGAGTGCGAAGCAGGCTGCTAAACATATTCGTATCGCGTGCTCTCATACGTCAATAGGGATGACGTCATGTGATGCAAAACGACTAATAACTTTGTAATAGAGCGGCTTCGGCTGCAAGTCGCGAAGTGAGCTTTAATTGTCTATAGTTATACTGATTAGTTGGTCGATGTTAGGAAACTGTTGACTGTGACCTTGCAAGTGTTTAAGGAATATTCAGTACAAACGCAACCGTGGAAAAATATGGACATAATATCCTCATTGCGTAACTAGCGGAACAAGTGGCGTTCTGTGTCTATATAAAACTTACATGTTTTCTAAAGTTTCTACGGAATAAGTGTGATATTAGTTATAAATTATTAATCACAGTCCCCACGTACGGAGATTGAATAAATTAAATATTATTTATTGTAATTATTTAATATTATATAGTGAATAATACAAAAAATACGCTTATATTAGTTAACTTAATAATAACAGTAGTCATATCGCGATACAATAAGGCCGATGCAAATACATCGTCGTCAAAATAAATTTAGTTTGCACGACTTAAAGTTAACACAAATGTAATGATCTCTGTTTGCTCTCCAGACGTATTTTCATTTTGTTTACTCGTAACAATTTACATAATATATTTTATACGATGTTTGACAAGAGTAAAATATATCTTGTCTCAGATATCACTGAGCAAACTATGCCTATGTATTCACTCTCGTCTCAAACGTCCTCTTTTAGAGCAACTCGTGTACTCGTGTAAAATATATATATATATATATATATATATATATATATATATATATATATATATATATATATATATATATATATATATATATATATATATATATATATATATATATATATATATATATATATATATATATATATATATATATATATATATATATATATATAATATATATATATATATATATATATATATATATATATATATATATATATATATATATATATATATATATATATATATATATATATATATATATATATATATATATATATATATATATATATATATATATATATATATATATATATATATATATATATATATATATATATATATATATATATATATATATATATATATATATATATATATATATATATATATATATATATATATATATATATATATATATATATATATATATATATATATATATATATTCTTTTACGAAATTTGTATTTTCGTCGAATTTTTGAATTTGTATAAAGAAATTGTATGCTTTGTAAATGAAATTAAAATTCTCACGTATTTTTATAATGTCATTTTTATTATTTTTTCATTACTTATAATAGTGATCAAACTTACTTTGTCATATTAATAATTCATTTTTTGCCTGTTCCATTACATCGTTTAACAACCAAAGTATATTTTATAAACTTGCAAGAAATTTGCTACTTGTATCACCAGTAATTTATAAACAAGAAGCTTAATGTATTAAATACATATTTGAGCAATTACGCACGTAAGTATTGATACCATGTTGCAGTAGAAAAGTGTCAGGCTATATTATCTCTTAGATTGTAAACGTTCCTGAAACGTATAGAAAAAGCAATACAGAATTAACACCCAATATTTTATTAACTTATTTAATAACATAAAGTAAATCTGATCAAATGCTATTCAGACTCGTCCATTGAGTTTCTTATGAATTTCAGGATTATAGGTGAACGGACACTATATAACTTGTTAAAGTAGCTTCACGCTGTATTCCGCACGAGGCGGGGTGGGCAGAGGGAACCCGGGAACTTAATGTTACGACATTCCGTTCCACTTTCGTTCCCCACTTTCCGCAGAATTTGAGTCAATGCGTTATTATTATATTGCTTTTTGCCTTATTATCAGAGCGAAGAAATGAAACATTACATATTTAAATTGAAAATCTTATATATTTCATTTCATCCACTGGGGATCGAACCCAGAACCTGTCGGTTACAGTCACACGCCTGTGCCGCTGCGCCACGACAGGCCTCAACATACATTTTTCATAATTACTTCTTTATTTGAATTAGAAAACTTACAATTAGAATAATTCGAGCCAAATAAAAAAATATATTATAGGTCCGCAGGAACTTCTAAAAAAGTTTCGATGACACAATGAATTTCTTACAAAAAGCTGCAAAAAATACATAAACGTTAGTATCTTTTGATTTATGTCACCTCAAAAGCTTAATTTCTTCTGTGCTTTAAGGGACTGTAGTAGTTTGTTGTTAATTTTAGCTTGATATTGAAAGCTATGTGATATTGAAATATAAAAAAGTCAAAGAGACAGATCCTGTAAGCACTCCGTTTTCTCTTATCTTTTTGAGGTTCTAGGCTTCCTTAAAAATAATTTTATTTTTAAATTTAAAACAACTTAAAATGTTAATGAAATGTATTTTACATGTATCAGGTACAGGTACATACAGGGGGTATGTACCTGTACCTGATACATGTAAAATTATCAGGAATATATAAGGCTATGTGGAACAATTAAAAATGTTTCCCGCAAATTTGAAGCTATCGCTAGGCAGTTTGATGGATGGTGATGATTTATTTACCCATTTTGGTAAGGTTTGCTACAGCTTTCGTCGGATATTATGAACTATTCTACGTCGCCCTCGTCTAGAAAGGTAGATAAAATGAATGTAATAAAACACGTTGTGTATATATCTATATATTGTTAAAAACAAATGCTGCAAGTGCACAAAATTACTTTATAATTTATATCAAAACTGAAGCAACATTAGCTGAGTTGCACCTTTTGCCACAATTCATGTTGTTTCATTGTATTTTAGAAAACTTTCTCATGCATATTCTTTTAATAGTAAATTATTGTGGCAATAAATGAGTATTATTATTATTATATTACGTACATATACAACATATTATTACATACAACATATTATTTACATACAACATATTATTTCTTTCTTTCTTAGCTTCATGCTGTATCCCGCACGAGGTAGGGTAGGCAGAGGGAACCCGGGAACCTAGTGTTAAGATACTCCGTTCCACTTCCGTTCCCCATTTTCCGCCGAATTTTGAGGCATTGCGTGTTGAGTGGCGGAACTCAACGCCGCGCTTATGCCTTGTACCAGAGCGAAGAAATGAAACATTAAATATTTAAATTGAAAATATTAAATATTTAATTTCCTCGGGTGGGGATCGAACCCACAACCCATCGGTTACAGTCTCACGCTAACATATTTTTACTTTAAATTAGTATTATCTTCTCATATAAAATAAATATATAGTAAAAAATGCAGAATGAGTGTAGCTTACGAGGACAATCAAAATTATCCTCTTGTGCATACCATTTTCATATTATGACATAATTATGTTGCTATATTTTGTATGACAGATCCGATGATGACGTAGTTCTGTATGACGAATGCAATCTATTGTAGTTACCTAACGTCCACAACAATTGTGTAAAGGTTTTATGATACCGAGTGTAAGCGTAAAAAGAATAGGAGTCACGGTCGGTAAAGTGATTATATTAATTAGTTAGTAATTACTTTCCTGATCAGCTGCTAGTCAGTCAGTCTGTCAGTGTTCCATTTATTTTTGAATATTCAAATAAGAATATCTCTAATTTGGGCGTATAACGGCTAAATAAATAAACATATATTTTTCTAAGGGTGCTATAGTGGTGAGGCCTGTCGTGGCGCAGCGGCACAAGCGTGTGACTGTAATCGACAGGCTCTGGGTACGATCCCCGGTCGAGAAAATGAAATATTTTATATTTTCTATTTAAAATATTTAATGTTTCATTTCTTCGCACTGGTGATAATGGTTAAGCGAGGCGTTGAGTTCCGCCACTCAACACGCAATGCCTTAAATTCGGCGGAAAGTGGGGAACCGAAGTGGAACGGAGTGTCTTATCACTAGGTTCCCGGGTTCCCTCTGCCTACCCTGCCTCGTGCGGGATACAGCGTGAAGCTAAGTGAGTGAGTAAGTAAGTGCTATACATCTCTGTCTACCCTGCCTAGTGCTTCTGATGTAATATAACCTTCCGACTATAGACTCTAAACCTATCTTTATTTATATATATTTTTATATAAATATAATAGTAAATATACAAACACGAAAATATAATTATTATTTTATATAACTGTTACTGACAGCCAATGCAACGTATAGCCGATACTATTGAACGTAGAGAACTGTTATTCGCAGTAAGAAAACCGAGTTATGTTTTGTAACAAAGTCAAGCAAATTTGAAGAAAAATACAACTTTTAATTTTTATTTCAGTACTATATTATTTTTCTGCTTGCCTTTTATTCTACAAGCGAGCGAGAAAATGGTAATAATTGAAATATAATCATCTTGTACCGTTCAGTTCCGACACTCAACGTGCAATACTTTGGGAATTTAGAAGAACGTAGAGTGCGGAAGTATCGTAACGGGAGTGAAGTGTCTTAATTCTAAAGATGAATAAATTAAGTTCTAAGGTTTTCTCTGCTTACTCTGTTAAGTACAACGTGTAGCTAAGAATGATCATCATTGCGTTTAGATAGAGAGAAGTAGTCCCAATTGGCTTCAACGCTGCTGGTAAAATAATAATAAAAACTATAAAGCCTTTGATTTTCGCGATTGTTGCACATTTTAAATGAAACATTTTTAACCGGATTAATCGCGTTTATTGGTTGTTAAACATGTTTTTTTGGAAACCTGACGTTTCGAACCCTTTACAGTAGTCCGTGGTCACGGGTAGACTACCCGTGTCCGTGATTGCTACATGTTTAGCAATCAATATACGCGATTAATCCGGTTAAAAGTGTTTCATTTAAAAACTATAAACTTGTTGACTGTCTTGAGAACTATGCATTTACCAGTATCATATATACATATTTCAAATATACCTGTCAATTCTTAATATTTAATACGAATTCAAAATAGACAATTCAGAAATAATTCAGATTTTTTCATGAACATATTGCCTATTTAAAAATAAAAGGTCGGGATCAAACAATGAAACACCATTTACACCGAATACAGTTTATTTGAATAAAAATTGAGATCAATAATTCCATTGCAACCTCACATTGCCTACATAAACTACGAACCAAACCGTGCCCTGTGCTTTCATTTATGTTATATCACTTTATATCATACAAGGTCCTGGGACATTATGCCTACAACTGTTGAAGCTGATTTTTTGCCGCTTTGGCTTTACACCAGACCGAGAATATGAAAATTTTAAATTCCTTCGAGTGGAAATCGATCCCACAACCGTCTCGGTAACGGTTTTATGCTTGTGCGACTGCGCCACGACGGCCTCAAAATGGATATTGAATGTACGATGTGTAATTTGCGAGTGCGTTGCAATTATACATTGTTTTTAAGTACCTATAGGCGCTTTTTTTAAGCTTCAACACGATAATGAAGGACAAATATTAATAATACAAAAATATATCAGATACAATGTATATAATAAGAAAATATGTTCTACGAACATAATAACGAGCAAATAAACCTTCTAAATCTTAATCTACATAGAATGCATAGCATACACCTAAAATTAGTTACTGGTATATTGCACCGAGACCACGTAACGTAATTTCTACTTTGTACATGCCTTATAACGTTAAGTTTGTGTATTTATTTAATATATTTATTAATAATAAATTAATTGTTTAAAAAAATGGAAACATGCCTTTAAGGCGAATGTAATGGACACAAACTTATAACTGATTCAATTTCTTAAATTTTACTAAACAGCTTGTTACAGCCCGACCTAATGAAATTGAAATGATATAAAAATTAAAGCGTGGTGAATATAATTATGATATAATATAAAGAAAATAAAATTATGTAAGTGGTTTTATGGTGATTTTCTGTTTTTTAAATTAAATTATAAAATATTTATCGTAGCAGATCTGTACTGTGGATTTCCTTCCTCAGTACTGTTATCTATTTGTGTGTATGGAAGGTTTACTTTTTTAAAATATGAAATAAAATATATAAATGGAGAATAATTAAACAAAATTATATGAACAATACGCTTATCCCTTAAGAAAAGTCTATAATTTAAAAACATTACAATTATAGTGCTTACTCGGCTGGACCACCTATATTGATGAGCATTTGTAGATTATATATTTCTTTGATAATTATTTTAATTCTGACTGAATTTTTGCTCTTTTATGGTTTTAGTAGAGCTTTATTTTGACAGTTCTCTAATATATGGCGACTAAATAGTTTCTAATATATATAGAATCAATTGAAAGCGAACTTATCCTTTAAAATTTGTATATTAATATAGAATTAAGTATTAGAATCCATTAGACCTATTTACAGGTTCAATATTGATCTACTTTACTCTTCTTAAGTATGCTTCTATCATATAATTTCTTTATATGTATATACAAAATTTTACTTATACATGTATTACTAAGATCTAACTTATAGGTATATGTACAGGCTACTCATTTGCTGTTCTGTATTAATTACTGTTTAAAATGCACTTACGTTAGATAAATTATAACTATATATACAAACTACGGTAACGTTTAGAAATTGTGATCTTTTGTTTCGTTTTTGTCGCAATGTATATATACAAGATGACGATTAATGGGTTAAGCCCTTAACTAATTATTATCTAAATATATTGAAATACATAAAACGAGGGATGAATGACGTTTCCAACAAAAATACAACTCTTATTGGAATTTTCAAGCTTGATTCTTTACGCTTTTCAGAGACTTCGTTATCGTGCGAAACCTACACAAAATATATTAATCTTAAGAAATTAGGTTAAAAATTTGACTTTATAGGATATAAATTAAATATTTTAAGTAAAATTAGTAAATTAATTATTTTAAGTAAGAATCTCTTTGTTCAATTGTTGAATGATACGCAAGTACAAAATGGTGCTCTATGAAGTCAATTTAGCGTATGTCCTCTAGATTTGAAATATGTATTTGCATATTTATGTGGGTGGAAATGGATACTCATGTTATGTCCATCAATGTGCAAATTTAAAAAGTGATATTTCAGATTGTCATTGATTTATTTTATAAATTATACAAAATTATATTTGAGGCTTGACGCTGTCTTTCGTTTGTAATGGTGTTAAGAGATGACGGCTACGAAAATCTGGTGATAAGTAAGGCATTCTGCAAAATATTATATATTCAATATAATAAATTATATGTGAATTCAAAAGTAATGTTAAAAAGCTTGGTGAATTTGCTCAAAGCCCTACTTTAAATGCTTACCATACTAGCCACCGTCAACAAAAAAGGTCAATCTTAAATCAAGCAGTAAGTAACTCAATCTTAAAATCTGCTTGTGCGTGATTATGAATTTTCTGTATATTAAATAATTTGTACTAATTATTTTCATGAAATTTATTGAAAATATAAGAGGCATACTTTTGGTCGTTCAACCCTCGTGTCTACTGAATCTTTGGTATTTGCCATATTCGCACATGTCCGCTAAATGCTTTCGTTTTCACCATCCGAGTAAAAGATTTATATTTATGTAAGTTATATTGTAGTTAAACGATGTATGCATATATCAGGGAAGGCGAAACGAAATTAGTGTTAAAACTCTCTTTTCCCCGATTTCTGCCGAATTTTTCAGGCAGTCAGTCTGATGAACATATAGTGCCTGGAGTGGTTTGTCTCCAGAAAGAGATTGCAGTTCTTTGTTTGCATTATATTACACTTTTTAATATCACAAATCCAGATTTTATGTTACTAAGAATAGATAAAACGTAATAAGTATCTTCAATCAAAGTGCTTGCAGTATATGAATATTTTCTGGATGGTGAAAACAATAGCATACATAGCTCTTCTTAAAATAAATTTAAGTCTAATTTTCTTTTTGGATTTTGTTTTTTATTATGAAAATATATCTTTGTAATCAATAATATTATATTATTGAGATCCTTAGACGAGTTAGATCTAATTCCAGCTTCAATTTATCTGATATCTAAATCTTATCATCATATTACCTATGTGTGTGTGTGGAAAATATTATTGTAGTACGTCGCGGAATATTTTATCTTTTATTGTTCCTAAGCCTACTGTACATTGTTGTAAGTCCATCATTTTCATAGTGAAATATGAAAACCATAAAATATATTCAATGGAAAAAAATTATATGTTTCAATGAATTGAACTAACTTTTTCATGTTAATAAATACAGTTTCAAAAAAAAAATCTATATCTAATAAAAGACATAAATTTTGGAAACTAAAATCTTCCAAATTATAATTTTAAGATGTAAAGTAAACAGAATTATAAAATCATAATAAATTAGTTAATCTCTTATCTTATAATACGCGCATATATATATGTACTTATGTAAAATGTTTATCTGTCAATGTCAATTGTAGAGGTATTATGGTTATATGCTAACAGATTGATGCACATTTTTGCCATTGTCCGTTAAGTTACACTCTCTAAAGTTTTGTTTATATATTTTTTTTAAAAACATACAAAAACGCGATTTGAATTTTGAAATTAATTTAAAGTCAATTCATATAAAATTGATAATACGATCTTGGTCACATTCTTTGGTTTTAATTTTGATTTGTATCAATTAATTTTTTTGAGTAGAAATAAAATGCCAGCTAGCCAGGAGTTCCTGATTACGTCTTTAATATTTTAAGGCAATTTGGTAAAAGATTTGTTTTTTTTTAATTAAAATTTCAATGTAACTTTCACAAGGAATATTTAAAACAGCAGATCATTCATTTTTATTAAAATTACAAATTTTGTTTGAGTTTACGTAATAAACTGTTCGACCATTTCAGTCACAATATGTATGTACATACATCTTAACAAATGCAATTGCAATAATACTTTAAATTAAAAAAAATATGTACACTATAGAATATTAATAAGTAAAAAAAAAAAGTAAGTAAAGACAATTCCATACGTACAGTTTACGTTAAAAATACCACATTGAAATAAACCAATTCGGTAAGTATATGTTACTCTAAAAAATAAGGCATGAATAATTATTACACTTCATATTTAACTGTTTTAAAGGCCAATAATTATGTTTATCAGCTTGGCTTAACTATACCTATCGATAATTTAATCAGTTTTGTCTCTAGGAACTAGGTGACTCTGAATTTTTATTGTAACAGATGCAAAGTATGTCTGTTTATAATAAAAATATCTTATATTTACTAGTTGTAAAAATATGAATATGGGAAAAGTGAAGTAAAGTAGTACTTTTTAATTTTGTCATGCCTCGTTTTAGGTGAAATTAAAAAAAAAAGAATTTTATTAAATAATAATAATATAAATAGTGAAAATAACTTCGAGCCATTAGTAATGGTAAATAAGGCAAAGTTTTTTTTTTATATATATTTTAAAACGCAGATAAAAATATCAAGTTTAGAAAAAGATATTGTTAAATATGATAGTTATAAGTCCATAGGTACGTGTAAATAGAAGGTAATCTGCCTTTATTGTATGTAATTAATTCTGTAGGCTCAGAGGAGTTGTTTCATGAAAAAGATTCCTAATATTTAAGTACTTAAGCTATTTTTTTATTTTTATTAATTTTATATTTTATATAGAAATATAATTTTATTTTTTTTGGATTTTTTAAATATATTTTTTATTTTTTTTTTATTTTTAGTTTGAGTAACTATGTTTTTTTTTATAAAAAATATATATTATCTGTTTAAGCTATTAGTATGTACAGGCTACTTGTTTTGACTAGACATCATCCCGTTTTGACATTAGGTATATACATTACTATACTAAATAATATTATAAATATATATACACATTCACATAGCATAAATATTTTTTTTTTCTTAAATGCAATATAATAATATTTTTATTTTATCGATTCCAGATACGGCTACGGTTCGAGATGATAAGAGAGATATAAATCAAAGGATATGTTTTTATTACAGTGCATGATGTGTTCCTTCACTTAAAAGTATGCTTTACTGCTTGCTTTTTATTTAAGTTATGCATTTTAGTGAAGTCATTTGTAAGAATTTATGGACAAAACTTTTAACAATTGTTATATAAATCAAGGCTACCCCTGGCCCTAATATTTCATCACTTTCAGCTGTATAACCTAGCTGTATAGTGTATAGGCAACAAAATCTCTATGCTTTAAAAACTTACAAAATCATTGAGCAATTCTTTAAATAAGCTTCGTAATCTATTGGCTATATAGTCAAGAGTCAACTAAGTTTCTGTGTTTCAGAATGTGTGTAAAATATGGTTTATTTTATAATTAATTGAAACTCTAATCATCGTTTTATGGGTTAGAAAAATGCTATTAAAAATAAACATGGATCTATCAAGTATAAAAAATATTCAGGGCTTACTTTCCTTGGAGCACAAAAAAAGCTTCAATCATAAGATATGCAGAAACATTTTGGATGAAAAAGGTGTAATGAAAACTTATGAATATTTTAATTTGAACTAAAATTATGACATTTGTGAGAAAAGTGAAAACTTACAGTATAAATAGAGGAAGAAAAGCGAAAATTACATATTCTTCTCTCTATTACAGAAATAAAAACGATTACTAACTTATGTTTGTAATTCGCTTCATAAAAATGTAGTGCATATGCCCGCCCGCAAACTTATCTATGTCAGTTTTTTAAGTTGTACTACCCGTTGACATATAATTAGAAAAATGGTGCGGAACCATTGATCGGTAAGTGCAGATCACATTTGACTGCTGCTGTTTAGTTACACGCTTTTGTCATGTTTTATTTTATAAACAGTGTAATTATTTTTACTATGTTTTAAAGTGTTATTCCACACTTAGGACAGAAAATACTAAACTTAAATTTAAAAAGCGTATAAAAATGTTGAACGAAGCAGGATTGGAACCCGCGCTTCTGGAAAACTGTTCCAGCGCTCTGACCAACTACGCATTCGTTCACCAAAACGAATACTTAGTTAGTTAGAGCGCTGGAACGGTTTTCCAGAGGCTCGGGTTCAAATCCTGCTTCGTTCAAAAATTTTATACGCTTTTTAAATTTAAGTATAGTATTAACAGTGTAATTATTTCAACATTCTCATAATTCTACCTTTACAGCCAATAATTAACTTTTTCGTTATATTTAAATATATACCTTGATTTACAAAGAGTGGTAAGAGTTTAAAGCCTTACAGGACTGTTTAAATAGATCAGCTATAGATTTTTTATAGATTTCTAAAAGCTTTCAATGATTAAGGAATTCTATAATGTTGTTATGTTATAAATAAAAAGTGTTTTTTTTACCGTTTAAAGGGAACTTTACTTTAGTTTTTTTTATAGAATTGTCATCGTTTGCAGATGTTTTACATTATTATATGTTTGTATATACAATGAAAAATGCATCTCCTATTTTAACAAGTTGGTCGTATTCGTAACCGCAACTGAAATCGACGATCAAATTTTTTTTAGGTTCTTGTGCTAAAATTAATTAATCATTAATTTAACATTACTACAAAATCATTTAAAAGAGATAAAAAATGTAAAATCAAGAAAATTATTTGATGTGATCATGTTTAAGTAAAAAAAAATAAATAAACTCTACAATAATGAATTTCTTAATTATATTATTACGCACTAATTTAGTAATTTGAAGTAATTATCGTTATTATTTATTTCTATAAATACTAAGGAAGACCTTTGGGAATGTTAATTTATTTATATATATTTCACATCATCGCGATAGTCTCTTCATATTTCTATTAGTTTAAGTTTTAAGTTTGTAGCTGATTCTTAAGGTAGACATACATGAAATATTATTGTAAAAGAAACACTTACATATAATTATTATTTTTAGAAATTAAATTTTAATTTAATATCAATAATGAAAAAATTCTTGTGTTTTAATTTTTTTATAGTAAAGCCAAGGCAAATGAGGGTACGGGTCACCTGATTCAAAATTCAAATATTTTTATACCAAAAAGAAGTTACAAGCTTCGTTTTTTGAACGTCAAACAATTTACCCTCGGTCTTGAAAGCCGTCCAAGTGTGCGCCCAAATGTAGTGGACGGTTTCCAAGAGACGCGGGTTCAAATACCGCTACGTTCAAATTTTTGTACGTTTTCTAAAAAGATTTTTTTTATTGCCTAAGTGATGAACAATTAAAATGGTTAATTATCATTTATTATTTATCGATGCGTTGAGATGTTGAGTAGTCAGAAAGAACGAATACAAGGCACTGCCGTGCAGATTGTAAGGTTTTCTGTGTTATTATTTTTATTTATCTATGGGAATCCAGCTCGTGACTTTCGTGCTTAAAATGAAACGTCAACGTAGGATGACCTCGTTTTATAAATTTATTATTGGTGAAATCATTAAAGTTGTCTAAGCTTTATATAATAACGTACTGTACTGGTAAAGTACAAACGCTATTATCATCTGTGGAAATGAATTATTTTCGTTTCTTTGCTATGGTAACGAGATAAAGCGCGGCGTTAAGTTCCGCTACTCAACATGCCTTGAAAATTAAGCCAAGAAGTGTTTCTTGTTAAATCACCAAATTATTTTAAAATAAGTTTATATTTCAAGTAATTGTTAAATATCTTATTATATCTTAAATTATTAATTTTGTCACACCTTTTGCTTTTGCAATGTATTTTTAATGGAGATTCAATACTTAATAAAATAATGTGGCATCGTACTTTTCTTGACGTAAAATTTATACTAAAAACAAATAATATTTCAAGTATGCCAGTTACGGTTATCCATATTATACTGTTACTCTTACTTGGCTATGAGGTTGTATTGTTATATTGTATATTATTGTTTTATTTTAATTTTATTTATTATAATTATAATGATAATAATACTTAAATATTTAATCTTATAATCTGTATATACAGCTACTCGTTATTATGACTGACCTTCTTCTTTTGTTTTCTTATATTAGAATCCTATTCTAGTTTACCTTATTTAATATAATATACACACAAGATTTTTTACTGTATGTTATTTGATCCTGTTTTTGATTTTGAACTGTGTTCATCGAATCTATTTACATACTAAGTTCAGATTTAAAAGCACTAGCGGTTTTTGACTTAAGCGCTTGATTGAATCAAAAATACTTTGCAAACAAAAGACCCTATTTTTTTTAAAGATCTAGAGCTAATTCGTTAAAAGTATCAGGAATAATAAATTAAGATTAGAGAAATTGTGTGTTCAAATTTATTTAGATTTTGGGAAAATAATAAAGCTATCAAAGAAGAATTTTAATTCGAGAAAAGAAAACAGATAAATTGGAACCCTTTCTTTATAAATGTATTTTTTATGAAAAATAATGTCACAACATAGTATATTTACAAATCTCGTACAAAAAATTCGTTTACTCAATCAAAAAAGGAACGTAACAACAACTTAAATTTTGGTTGATTATTATTTTTTTTACTTGCGTTTGAAAAGAAGCCGTTTTTGAGACGTTAGTTAACTGGTTAACTGTAACGTTTGTTTTCAACACAAATTTTTTCAATTTCTTTTTTCCTAAGTCCTCATCATCCTCACAAACTGATTCTAATTGAATATCAAATCCCGTTTACTTTAAAATAAAAATACACTAGTTTCTCGCTATACTAATTAATACTTTATTTATAGCTGGGGTATATTCAGATGTTCTGTACATTCGAGTCGAGCTCCCGCAATTGTCATTACTTATACGTTTGTTATATTGTGACAAGATTATCTTCGGATAACTTCCCAATTTACAGTACTATGCTATACATATATATATATATATATATATATATATATATATATATATATATATATATATATATATATATATATATATATACATATACATATATATATATATATATATATATATATATATATATATATATATATATATATATATATATATATATATATATATATATATATAAACACTCTCACAAAAATCTAACACATATAACCTATATACGTATAACTAGCAACAGTCACAGCATCGAATATTTTAAACGTTGTGTTAAAACTGAAAAACAAGTATTTGCGTGTTCAGATTAAGGCGAAATTAAATATAAAATGAAAAATAAAGCAAGATATTTTTCAATGCCTTTAAATGGAATAAGAATAAGTAAGGACATAAAGTGATACCGGCTCTAGATTTTAAAAATTCCATCCCCACTCAAAATACCATTTCATCTCTACGTGAGGTTGCAATAGATATTAGTAAAAAGTTTACACAAATATATATTATCTATTATTTTTATGACATTTAGTAAAATCTAATGTGTAGTGTAAGACTACTGTAAGGTAACATTTAATAAACGTGAACGTCGAATCCTTTTTTGGCGGCTATAGGTAGACGTTCACCCTGTAGGTACGGGTTTTCCACCTAAAATTATAATTGTTTTTGTAAGTCTTTCAATTGATAGACTCAGTGGTTTAATTAGGATGTTCTCTTCTTTTTTTAATGTTATGACATTGTTTGATATGCAAATATTTATGTGAACCTAATTTAAAGTATTACATAGTTTTAAAATAAACTAAAATTCATCATTAGTTAAAAAAAAATGTAATTAAAGGCAGAATCTCTGTATACAAAACGTATACGTCCAAACCCAATTTAATTAAATAAATGAAATTAATGCGTCTCCAAAATTCATGTATAACGGAGAATAATGTGAATACATCCTGAAAACAAGAGAAATTAAAAATTCAGGTACCCATATAACGCTTGGAAAAATAATATTTCGAAGCTTCAAAAAAGTCCTAAGTCCCACAGCAGATATAATTTAGTTTTAATTTAGTTTATACTAACGTCATCTTTAAATTTTTTGGCGACCAAGTTCTTGTGATCGGGGAACCGCAATTCTAGTTCAGGGTGGCCTTCAGCAGGACAACTGAACATATGTTCCCCATCACACATACAGCGTTGTTCAAGTTGATATTCGCGGCTAAACGCCGCCGTATTCTCGAAGTCGCTGATACAACCTTGGTCTTCTGTAATATTATTGGATCCTTAAAAGTTAACACAGAAATCTAGAAAAATGTTTATAACATACAAAATATGTATATACAGTAAGATTGTGACTTATAAATTTAAACTTATAAGTTTATATATCTTTTATATATGATAGATTCATTAGGTCCAGACAACATATTTAGCTTTATAGTATATTCAGATTTAGCATATCTACTTTATTCATACCAGTGTATCCAACAGGGCAAGGGTTAGGAGGGTTACAGTAAGCGGGCAGAACAGCATCAGTTTTGATCATCTGGCGATTAGGCACTAGGCCTGATGGCTGCAGACGCTGTTCACCCTCGCCGGCACCCCCAGTGACATACTGATGGCCCCATAGCGAGCTAGAACGAAGAAGTAATTATTATATTCATACAAAGATATCTATGAATCCCATTGCGTATTCGACAGAACTATTTAATATTCTTCCATTTAATCTTCTTGTATACACATATAAATATGAGTATATAAATAACAGACTGATAATTACATGGTGCATATATACATCCTTGCAGAAGTCTTAAGCAACTTAAAATTTCTATAGCTGTTACATATCACCCTAATGGTCAACATACCCCAATGATGTTTTCACCCAAATGGTGTCAGATCATGAAATTGATATTTGACAAATATTAATCACCTGTGCTGCAAATATTCTTGATCGCGCAGGCTGGGGTTCGGGTTCCCATCTATCAAAGAGTCATAGTCCAGCGTTTCTGGCTCTATCTGCTTGTTCGCCCTCGCCATCATCGCCATGTGCCTCTCGTTTGGCGTCGGAAAGTTCAATATAGATGATGCTCCATCGTCGAATTCCCTGCCCATACGCTCGACAACCTCACGAAGCAAAGCTTCTGTTAGTATATGCTCCTGTTGAAAATATTTATTAAATGAGACATTTTTGTTTTTCTTATAGCTAAGTTTATAATTACTGTCTTTAGATTTTTTTATTTATGATAAGTTGTTTGCAAACCTTTTCCCCAATAGAACCATGGGGGATATACGCCATCGCCCCGACGATGCTTATTGCCGTAACCAACACTCCGAGGTGACCCATTGCGAATCTATAAGAAACATTAGCTTTTTAAAAGCTGCAATATTCTGTACATATTATAATGCGACATATAATTATAAAAATGAAGTGAATACAGATCTAAAACAAAAAAACTGTAATTCCTTGTTGTTGTCCATAAAACTGAAAACAGCGAGCTGGTTTTGTTTTAATATATACATATTGTGACAAAATTGCGTATGATAAAAAAGTCGGAATCTAGCGTCATATTTACTGAAATTGGTACTCATTTCTAATAAAAGTTACTTTATTACTATGACCGTTTCAATTACAAATATATAAACTGAAATAAATATTAATGATTTGTCATTTTATAGTCATTACAAGATCTGAACATCGCTGTAGTATATAAAAAGCATAATGAAAACATTACAAAGAGCAATTACTTATCATTGTTACCACAGAAACATAAATATATATTGAATTTCAACATTTGGGGCAGTAAATCTAACTGCATCATCTTACGCATGCAACATTCATGCATGTATACTTATTAGTTTTGTAAATGATTATACAGGTACCTATATGAAAAAAACAAGAATTTTCTCCTTGATTTTTATCTATTTTAGTGTAATATATAAGTGATCTTTATATATGCACAGGGGCACAAGTGTGCATGTATATGTGTATTCCAATTAAATATTTAATATTTTCAAATGAAACATATAATAATTTTAAAAGAAATATGTGATAATTTTCAAATTAACTATGTAATATTTTCAAATGAAATATTAAATTTAAGCGACATTGTGTTTCGCCACTCAACACAAAATGGCTCTCTCTTCGCCACTCAACGCCACTCAAATCAGCAGTAAGTGAGGAAAAGAATGAAGTGTCTTAACACTAGGCTTTTAAGTTCACTCTGAGTAGCCTGCCATTTGCGGGATACAGCGTGAAGCTGAGAGAGAGATTTTTTTTTCTTGATTTTTATTTTTATACAACATAGGTTGTATATTGTTAGTTTGTTAACAGCTTTATATAACTTTTTTATAAGAGATACGTAATGCAAATCAGTCAAACGAATAATTTAACATGACATAACAATAATGTAATTTGTTTTTACTTATAAAAAAATCACGAGAATCTATTGTAAGTCGCGTGTGGGCGTAACGATTAAGATGCTATCTTATGTTTTGGCGTTCTGTGTCGGCTCCCTTTGAAATGTTTGCATTTACATTTGAATTCATTAATTGAAATTTAATATCTGGTAAGTACGATATTTGTATATTCATATATTTACTTTCTCAGTGACTGATAGTCAATGCCCAGTCGTAAATACGCAATGTAACTAAGTCATATTATGTGTATATAGTTTCTTTGAGGAGTAAAAAGGACCACTACGAGAGGATTTTCCAATGTTAGACTTAAAGATTAACATATTTTTTTATCTTGTTACATTTCATATTTGTATAACAAATTGTAAGAATTATCATATTTAGGACTAGCGAGCCGCCCGCGGCTACCTCGATTCAATTACGCTATTATATTTACAAATCCCGATTACTTTCTTGTTTTAATAAATTTATCGTTTTTAGGACAATATCTACACAATAAAAACTACAATTTCAGCGAAATAAATAAAAAAATGTAGCAATTTTTCGAATTAAATATTTTAAATTGACGTAACTGTGTTATTTATGAACGCATTGAATTAAAACAAATACTAATGTTCTACTAATGTTTGTCGTGCCGAAATGTATTGGTGAAAACTGCATTTAAAAATGGCCATTTAGCCCTTTCTAAGATTGGCGTGTACAATCGCACAGACAAACAAATCAACAGATAAATATATAAACAGACAAAAAATTTGAAAATCCCTATTATAAAAGTTATTTAATTTTTATCAGTTATTTAAGATTTTTTTTAATATATCTATGTACAGACAGCGATCAGTTAACGATCAGATTTATTATAAATATAGATGTTAAACTTTTGTGTATATTATTTATACAATTAATAGTAAATAATTATCTCTCAGCTTTGTATACATAAATAAACCATACACAACTAACATTAAATATGAGTCATACATTTTGTCTGTAAACATATAAATGGTCAACAAGTTTGTTTTCGAAATAGGTAAGATACGCCATTAAAAGAGGTGCGAATGGCTGTTGGTCATATTGATGGGTGACGATTCAAATATAGAAAGCTATAAAATTTGGCAATTTTTATATTGAACGATTATAAATTTTATCGTCTGAAGGTTTATAATAAAAAAAATCATTTAACGATATGTTTTCATTTCTAATTTATACCATCATTGTTTTATTTAGTAGGTAAAATAAAAAAAAAAAAATAACATTCTATTGAAGTTAATATCAATAATTACCATGAAACTAAGAAAGTACCTTTAATATAATTATTTTTTGATGTGGTCGAAAGCAATATAAAACACAGTGCTTTGACGAAACAAGCATATTATACATAGTGGGATTTATAGACTTTTTTGTACAATTGTTTTCTTTTTCTTTCATGTAGGTACATTATATAGACATAAATATGTAATATAAATGACCTTATATTACTTATCTATTAGTATCTATAATTTTAAGATTGTTACTGGATATTTACTACCAATTTGTTTAATGTTTATAATACGATTTGTCGTATCGTGTAAAATGAAGTCATTAACGGATTTGTTCGACTAAATTAGGGTTCAGATTACTTGTTACTTTAAGCAGTGACTCGTAATCGTTATGTGCTATAAATTTTTAAGTGTGTTTGTAAATGACTAACATAAAACACAATCTGCTAATTTTAAAATGCTATATAGTTTATAATTAAAATATCCTATTCATAATGGTAGCCATTGATAGCAATGGCTACCATTATGAATAGGATATTTTATATATAGAATAATTAATAGTAATTATTCTAAAAATATCTATTTATGATTCCGCAAACGTGTAGTTAAAGTAAAGTTTATGTAAATATTATAGTTTTATGTAATATGTCTTAGGATTTACCAACATAAAATAGCATTTTATAGAAATTGAAGAAAAAAAGGGCCTTGGCAAATATAAATGTGATATATTGGATTTTTCCCAAATGAGTTTTACTGAAAAAGAATTTAGTTAACTGTTTACTGTAAGCTTCATACAAAAATACCAGATCGTAGGTTGCAAAATGTATGTTTATGGACTTTCATATTAAATGTAAGAAAATCAAAATAATGTGCCGCCAATTGAATAATGGGTTTATATTTGCACACGCAATTTTTTCGTTATCATATATTTTTATCATTTTGGATATTTAATTTAATATTTCAATGAAATACTAACATATACTTTACCTTTAAATTTAAATATGTTTACAACTTTAATTTCTAAATATCTGCCTTTGATTTAAAGCCTTCTTATTTTACTATGAATAAAATAATTACTATTTCTTAGCTCTAGTTAGTTCAAACCCACATAAATCGTATACATAAATCAATAATTTGTCAAATAAGACTAACAGCTACGGTATACCGGTCTGTGAGTTCTAAGTGAACGCATAGTGGTGTCCATTCACTAGCGTTCATTCAAACTTTCTATGCCAAAGAGTAGAATAATGTAGTCTGCTGTAAATACCTAATACTGGTTTATCATATTACTAGAAATATTTATCCTGTAATAATATTCAATATAATTTTGATATTATTTAAAATATTAAAAGAGTTTGTCTGACCACGTTATAGCTGTAAGTACGATTTTTGATTAGGCAAAAGTATATTTTTTATTTAATATTTTTGTTCTTGTCATAAATGTATTATCTATAAGTAATCTACACCAATACCTAGATGGAATGAGAAAGAAAATTCAAAAACGAAACGTTTTTGCTTACGTCTATTTGTGCATATGGTCTTAGGTTAGACATATTACTGATATTATATTTTTGCTATTCCATCACTATAACTTTAATATTTCCTTATTTTAATATCTAGTGACTTAGAATTGGAATAAAGCCCGCCTTACCAAGTGGAGTTAAAAAGTTTTACTTTTAATTTACTTATGAATTTTACTTACGAAAAAAACTAACAATATTTTTGTGGATACAATATTCTATAGAAATAAGGTGTTGGGGCGACACCTGCGCGGGCGCGGGCGCCGGCAGTGGGCGGACGACGCTTCCTCCGCTCACGCAGTCTTGTCAACACTACATATCAATAAATATCTTCCATTGTTTTATATTAGTATTCGCGATTTTTATACGTTCCTAATGTAATTTAAATTCATTAAAAAATATAAGCTTTTAAATTAAGCTTTTTAATGAGAAATATTTATTTAGCACTTCTTAACTAATTGTAAACAGTAAATTACTAGTGCATTATAATTAAATATTTTACAAACAGCTATAAAGTTAATAAATTCAGTTAAAAGTTGCAATTCTATTTGAGCCAGAGTAACGCCGAGTCGCAATAAAATATTCATAGGTGTGGGCCTAAAATCAATACTGCACTGGACGCAACTGCGTCGGTCATCCTAGGTATTAATTGAGAGGGGAAAGCACCCCCTACCAGTACTCCATAAATCAATATCCGCGCATCGAGATTTCAAAATGACCTATGACCTTTTCAGTGCGGGGAGTTGTCCTCGGTTCAGGTATGGAGGACGACATCTCTACCCCACTTCCCTCGTTATATAGAATGTTATATAGCTAATACAAATATTATGTATGTCATGATAACATTAAAAATGAAATATCCTCTTTCAGGCTTTTAGATTTTAAACACCCGAGTGGATCAATATTGTATAAAATATACAAGATAAGTAAAATAAAATGTAATAAAATATAATTTCTAAACGCGATAATAATGTTTTATTTATTCTGGGAATCGCTGTTGATATTTGAATTTTCATTGCGATATGCTTTTCATATTTTAAGTACGATTTCGCAATTAAAATTGTAAATATTTGTAATAAAAAAAAGTTCTTTGTTCGTTTATGTCCTAAGTAAAGGTGAAAGTTAAATGTAGAACATCAATATTTTAGGATGCAATGCGCATGTCTTGCAACTACGATACATCTCCTATTATATAGAATGCAACTCGATTGGAGCTTGAAACAAATTTGTATACGAAATATCGATTGGCAACAAAATGTGATAACATCGTAGTTTTGAGGCCCGCGATAAGAATCTAAATGATTCCCGCATAAGCTCAATCCATGTAAAATACTGATATATTGGCGAACATTTATTATGTCTATATTTTTTACTGATATTTGGTAGATGTCTTTTTTTTTCAGCTTCACGCTGTATCCCGCACGAGGCAGGGTAGGCGGAGGGAACCCGGGAACCTAGTGTTAAGACATTCCGTTCCACTTCCGTTCCACACTTTCCGCCGAATTTGAGGCATTGCGTGTTGAGTGGCGGAACTATAAACATTCCTAAATAAGAATTAATGGTTTGGAAACTTGGGTATAGAACCTATTGCGCAGGCGTACCTGTTGCACCCCTCTTGTGGCTAAAAATATTTTGTACACATATATAATACAAAACAGTAAGGCAATATTACGTAATATATACATTGAAAAGCATATACATACATATAGCATAGCAACAGCACACTGACGCAATTAACATATATATATATATATATATATATATATATATATATATATATATATATATATATATATATATATATATATATATATATATATATATATATATATATATATATATAAAAAATGCAACACAACAACAAGGTCACCTTGAAGGACAGGACAAAAAAAAATAAAAAGCAATTACAAAAAATATACAAATACAATAAACATTTACTTACATAGAGAAGAAATTGTGTTGTAGAAACAGAAAAAAGCATCCATTGTCATAATATACAAAATTCCGACTTACTTGCAGCCTGACCAAACTTGCAATAATTATGATCAACGCCACGGCAAGGTACATGCACTTGTTTTGTACTGACTGTCTACTTTTAGAACTGGGACCACTATTTTTATAGAAAAGTACTCACCGGTAGGCTATCACCAGCGAAATGAACCTTGGTAGAACATGTCAAGGGATCAATGTATCAGCGCATGCGTCCTGAACGAAACTACGCAGGTTTATTCTGACTTTTACTTAATTTTAACATTGTTTTATTTGTTCAAATATATTTTTTTATTTATGTAGGTTACTGTCACTTGATAAAAAACAAATGAAAGCATAAATTCTACCCCTAAGGTGGTAAAAAAAACCACATGATTCCTAGGTCAATCTCGTAAACTTTTCCTCAAACATTCTTTAATAAAATTGTTATGTTTTTCTAAAATTTTGTTACCAGAAAATGAAAATAATTAACAAGTTATTTTGAGGGTAATATTCATCCAATTAGATATCAATGTTCTTTAGTGATTTTGGTTAAAATTACGTATTATTTTGATGTGTCCTGTCATACAGCCATTTTATAATAATAAATAAAAATATAATAAAAATGCATACTCGTAAAGAAATTGGGCATCGAGTGTCAAGTGTCAAGATCAAATATCCTAATTTGTATTAAAAATTAATCGTTATAGTAACCCATATGCTAAAGTCGGTACAAAAGCCAAACTATCTAATTATTACGTTTTTTCCAAGATCTTTTTAATAGGTGTATAATGTAGACGGTTGAAAGATTTACAGTGGTGCAAGATAGCCATCTTTGTGTTGTTTTTTTGGCTATTGTACGCTCTACAGTGTTAATTTCTTCTGTGTGCACAAATAAATGTATAGAATTTAGAATATTCACTAACCAAGGGGCAATTAAAAATGTAATTCGTTTGACATACAAGCTAAAAAATAAAATAAAGCAACGCAAGGTTACCAATAGTATAAGGTTATATTGCAGCTTAAGAAAGCAAGAAAATAATGAATTGAGAATGAATCTTCTTATCATTGTAAACATGCAGCTAATTATCAGGAAAAACCTAACATGGTCAAAGGCAAGTGCATCACAGTTACGAAAGGAACAAAAATTTTAATGGGCAGCGAATTGTAAGTTGTTTAGCATTTTGGAGTTGTTCTATACCCTTATCTAGGCTGAGCTATGAACATCAAATGTAAGTGGTGTAAAGCTCATAAGTAAAAGGATGAACCTATGGAAATGCTATCCTTAACACGAACATGTTTAGATTATTACTATGATGAAAATGAGTGGGATTAAATGTTGTTGGTTCCCATTCAGGGATCTAGTTAAATTATATATTTACTTTAAGTTATAATTTGAAAAGAGCAAATATTGACTTTCTTGCCAGCTCTTTTCAGCAGATGAGCCTTCCGAGCCTGTGGTAGCTTCCTGTAGGACTGGTACTACAGATATTTTAGTAAAACCATGATAAACTATGATTTTACAACAAAATATAAATATATTAACCAACAAAATTATCATACACAATTACACCTTTAAATGTTATTTTTAAGCCAAATTAATAGCACAACAAAATGTTCCTGGAAACCATAGGTTCCAAACATCTTGATTGTGTTTACGGTTCGTGGGTCAATATTAATGATTAATAATAATTTATTATTGGCCTAATAAATATTTATTCAATTGAATAAACTTTATTTAATTCATATCTATAACTTAAAAAAATATTATTTCTTCATACGTATGGTACCATTGAACGGGTCTGATAATAAAATTTGAAGGTGAGAACCGTAGCTCATGGATGATTATTACATCGCAAAATTTAAATCTGTTACAGACTAGTACTGATTTTTTATTTTTTTTTAATTTATTTCTTAAATTGACGAGGACCTGACCGTAAAATTAATAGGGTAGTAATGAAGCCGTAATTGTGTTTTTTGGTTTTTCAAATATCTACCCTTACTTAAATTGTTGTATAAAAAGTGGAAAATTAAATAGATAAATTGATAGAAATTGATATACAGGTATATAATCGGATAAAAATATTATTGTTACTATGTTTATGAGGATAAAAATTATAGGATAAATTTTGCAGCCTCACACTGTACCATTATCAACGGTTGGAATACTTATCACAATTACGTACCGTTGAACAAAATCAAATTCCTCCAAAAATCCTTTTCCGTATATGCCCCATCCCTTTGGAACCAACTACCCAATCCTATTCAGAAAAGCCCTTCCATAAATTTCTTTACAACAAAAATACCAACTAAAGAAGCATTCACTCGAGAGTGTTAACGAGTGAGTTTTTTTTATATTCAACACAAAAGTTGAACTTCATCAATATTTTTTTTTCTTTTGTCTTAGTGTATTTACAGCGTTTTTATGAATTTGTATTTATATAATCATATATTTATCTATATTTAATATATATTTTTATTGTATGTACTCGTTTGTATAAGTGTAGGTATGTTAGTATGTATATATGTATATGTGTATACGTATTTATGAATTATATGTATGATATGATGTTCTTGGATACTACGCTGCCACTGTACTTAATTAGTGTATTTAGTAGGATACTCGCGGGATTTCCCTATTGAATGTGGGAAATGTTGTGTAGAGCCTTGGTTAACGATTCCCTGGTTGTATGGGAACGTAATACAATAACAAGAAAGTCAACCATAACCATTTATATAAAGCACAACATGATAGTTACAAATAAAAAAAATAATTGAAAAAACAATGGAACTTAACAAAAGCTCATTGAATGTCAAGCATCAACTGCTATTTCTTTTTAATATGCCTTCGAAAAGGGGGTAGATTAATTTCGGTAACTTACCGGTCTTGTCGAGGGCTTTGATTTATAAATAAACTAAATAAGAATACTGTATATGAAATATATCAATTTTATTAAATGTAATGTATATATTAGATTTAATAATTCTCTGATATCTCGAGAATCGAGAACACTGAAATTATGAAAATTTTACCCATCCCCTATCTAGCTATCTGTTATAGTCTAAGAGCTAGTGAACAGCTACCGAAACATAATTGATCAGACCTGGAGTTTTGTACAGTGAGGCCTCTATGCCTACCATAAATAAAAGCTACAAAACCTAAAGTACAACATTTTTAACGTCTGTCGTTTTATAATTTGAAAATATAGTATTATTATTATCGGAAAACAAAAATGGCAGACCATTATCGATCGTTTAAGTTTGTGCCAGACGGTTTCAAAAATGCTGAAAAATATATATTGACTAAATCTGCCGTTGATTATTTATTAGGGTCTTAAAAACTCAAATACAAAACAGTAGTTACTATCCGGTCCGATGTATATGTATTACGGACCCTCTTTCATGTCAATATGATTTATTTTATTATTGTTTTTATAGAAATTAATATTTCAATTTGTATATTATAAACTAAAACTTATAAGTTCAATGAAAATAAATATATTTTTAAAATTGTTATATATAAAGGTAAATTACGAAAACAAATAATTGTTCGAATATTTATTCCATTTTTTCTTTTAATTTATTCAAGACACAATTTAAAAAAGCAGCAAATTAAATTAATTAAAAAATAAATTGTGCACGCATATCATAAGATATATAATTTTTCCATTAATTACAATCTTCATGATCATCTGAATCATATTGAAAAGTTCAGCTCATCTTCGTTTTCCACTGGTGGTGGTGAGGACTCTGTAACAATAAGACGTAAATTATATCAAATAAAAGTAATTTGTAAATTGATCCGAAATATTTGATAAAAAAGTAATTATTATTAACTTAACAGGAGCTTCAGTGATTAAATCACTCACAGGACTTGGTAATTGATCTCCTTCAAACCATTTGAACATATATTTTTCGTCGACTTCAATCCAACCGCGCTTTTAAGGATCTAGTATGATAGGTTTCTTTTCGTACTTATTGTTTCAAATCGTAGAGATGTAATGTGCTCTTTGAAATTGTTGATAAACTTTACTTTAATTTTCATTAACGTCGAAAGCTTTGTAGTTGTTGACGAAAAGTTGGTACCATCCAACATCAACGTCAATCGATTATTTCTCATGGTAGAGTTGGCAGGTAAACTTCTGGATGCTGTCAAAGACCTCTTTCAATTGGTGTTCTGTCAATGTTTTTTCATCTAGAGTAGCAAAAGCTTCAATTATTTGCTTTAGCACGGTAAAAGGTTTCTTTTTTTCTATATTAAAGAAAAATGTAATAAAATCACAACCGGTAAAGGCACGGAAACCGATCAAGCTTTTAGCTAATAATTCATTGTTTCCTGTGCCATTAACCATCCAAATATTTCAATTCGAATTTTTGATTGTGTCACCAATGGATGACGAAGACGAGCTGGACTCTGCCATATATCATTCGGATTATCATGAAGATTAAAATAAAAGGATAAATTATATATAATAATAATACATGCACAATTTATTTTGGTAATTAATTTATTTCATTTTTTTTTTTCTTTTTTTTTTTGGATTCATTCTGTGTCCCGCACGAGGCAGGGTAGGCAGAGGGAACCCGGGACCCTAGTGATAAGAAATTTCGTTCATCTTCTTTTCCTTACTTTCCGCCGAATTTGAGGCATTGCGTGTTGAGAGGCGGAACTCAACGCCGCACTTTGCCTTAATACCCGAGCGAAGAAATGAAACATTAAATATTTAACCTTATTTAAACTTGTGCCGCTGCGCCACGACAGGCTTCTTTTTTAATTTTGTTTTACAGACAGGCTTATTTTTTAAATTTTGTTTTTAATAAATAAGAAGGAAAAATGGAATATTTATTGAAACTTTAAGTTTTAGTCTATAATTTACAAAATTAAGTATTTATTTCTATAAAATTAATAATAAATTAAATCACATTGACGTGAAAAAGGGTACGTAATACATATACATCGGACCGGATAGTAGCTACTGTTTTGTTGTCTGCTGAAGAGTGATCTCAATAAAAACGTCATCAATATAGGTTTTTAAGATCCTACTAAAAAAATATATCAACGGCATATCTGGTCAATTAGTTTAAAAAAATATTGCTGAAAAAAGTATTTTTGAAACCGTCTGGCACAAAGTCAAACGAGGGATAATGGTCTGCCATTTTTGTATTCCGATAATAATAATACTATATTTTCAAATTACAAACCGGCACACGTAGTCTAGTGTATTTAAAAATTGCCAAAAATGTATACCTATACTACTTCACCACCCGCTATGTCCGCCACTTTAGGCTTTGTATCTCTCCTTTTCATTCTGCCATTTTAGGCTTTGTATCTCTGCTTTTCATTTATGCTAGGTATAGGGGCCTCACTGTAGAAAACTCCAGTCCAGTCTGGTCAATTACATTTCGGTAGCTGTTTACTAGCTTTTGTTACTAGCAATTACGAGATCAGAGCAGATCCAACCTAACATTAACTCAAGTACAGCAAAAATAGTGCCTGTTGCAGAGTACATAGCAATAAACCTGTAAAGAATATCATCCAATTATGATATTCAGTAAAAATAATTTATCGGTAGTTGAAGGAAATACGCTTGCGTTAGGTTTAAAAATCAATGTATATCCTGTAACCATAAAAGTCTATACCAAATTAAGCGAGAGAAAATTTAATGTTATGACAAATGTATGTACAAATAAATGTACTCGAAAGAATGGCATATATATATATATATATATATATATATATATATATATATATATATATATATATATATATATATATATATATATATATATATATATATATATATATATATATATATATATATATATATATATATATATATATATATATATATATATATATATATATATATATATATATATATATATATATATATATATATATATATATATATATATATATATATATATACATACATACCTCGCATTCCAGGATCAAGCTTATCCTTCGATACTTAATAACTAGAATTATTTTTTTCTTATCTAGTTATATAATTATATTTAACACGCTTGGCCGTCCTTTATCTGGCTGTTCCGTAAAGATTGACTATTGCTATCCGAACTATCAATAGTAATATCACGAACCAAGGTTTGTATATGTATTGTACTAGTATTTTCTTCAATATCGATGAAAAGGTTTAATGGAGACGTTTGGGCTGTCTTTTCTTTAGTAAATGCTCTAGTTCTTCTGACTAAATAAGTTGTCACAAGCGTATAAGAGTTTCGACGTAGCTTGATAAGAACGTATGGCTTAGTTGCTCAGACCCCTTAGACAGTTTCCAAGAGACGCGAGTTCAAATCCTGCTACGTTTAAATTTATTTATTTTTAATAAAAGACTTGCACACGAAGATTCAGATCGTGATAATTATGCCTTTCGATAATAGATCTTGAATAATTTCAATGGACTTTTATTTTATCTACAATCTGTACGGACGGTCTACGAGTATAAGTAATGGGTGCATCATTCTATTAATGAATATGCATCCTACCTGTAGCTACAACTTATATGGTGGTAATGGTATGTGGCATCAATTCCAGTAATAATAAATATTGTCAAAAACTTTAAAATAATATTATTATTATTAACATTATTGATCCCCCTCAGCTATATATATAATGTTTTATGGCACTGCGAGATTTTTGAAACATTATTTATAAATAACCTGAGCTCTGATCATTGTAGTCAAAAATTTTCGTTAACTGGCAAAGAATCAAATAAATGTAAGAAAATAACAATCAGACCGATCACTAATAATAAAATAAATCGTTATAATATTACGGAAAAATCTCGAGTATAAATATGTCCGAAGAACATCCAAATCTTTTGTATGGAAATGTTTTTAAATTGCTGTTAATCGACTTTCACAATATTTTTAAGACAAAATAAGTTTATAAAAATACAAATTTATAATTCAGTGACTGGGCAAACGATGGTATTTACCGAAGTAGGGACAAGATGTACAAACTGTATGAGGCAATGGAATTATGATCCAGGGTTCCTAATAATAATTCCTATCCTATTAAAAAAGAAATTTCTCGAAAATATTGAAATGTGTTTATATCCGGGCCACGTCTATATATAAAAGAGAAAAAAAATTGAAATCTCATAATAAAATCAAAGCTACATGGGATGCTACTAGCTGTCAGTGAACCTATCAAATTAAATATTTATAACGTTATACTAGACTCGGATTTAGAAGTAGCAAATGCTTTTGAGAAGTTTTTCTCAGAAGCACCAGTTAAAGCAACTTGTTCATTGTCATCATCTCCCTCTGAAACATCCATATTAAAAAAAACATGTAGTCAAATCAAAATATAACTTCATCTTTAAGCATATATGAAATTGTTAAATTATTCAAAATTCTTAATTTAAACAAAACTGTCTAAACTATTTATGTCAGTTAAATTGCTTGGTACTATTATAAGTAATATTGCTACTTATCTCGCGTTTACTTTTAATAGATGTATAGAAACCGACACTATCCAGACTTAATGAAATATTGGAAAATATTACAGCTTTTCTAAAGTGGTGATAGACTTAACCCTGGAAACCACTGGTAATGTAGGTTTTACCATCATGAGGTTAAATATTTGAAAAAATAATTTTTGATCAGATCTCACTTTTTATACGTAGAAACAATTCTCTACATAGTGAGCAATATGGTTTCACCAAAGGCAAGTCAACGAAGGATACGGGTGCTGTACTTTTTAAGCACATTTAACAATGTGCAATTTTAACGATAGAGAAAAAAGAGCATACTTGTTACGCCTAGTTATCGCCTCCAAAAAGTAAATAAATCATTTATGAGTATACGTATCTGTAACAGTATTCCGCAATGTATTTTGATTTTGCCACTGGAGAAATTTAAAGTAAGTAAATGTTAAGGCAATGTTAACCAAGAAAGCTTACTTCATTGTTTAAGAATATTTGAACAATAAAAATGTATTTAACTAAGATCATTTGAATTTCATGCAGATAGTCACTATTGTATTAAAAATGAAATTGTAACTCAATTCAATATTGAAAAAAGCAACTGTTGAGTTTGTTGCCGGCTCTTCTCACAAACCGCATTCCGAGCCAGTGGTAATTTTATGTTCGTTTGACGATACAAAAGTGCTTGCAAAAGTTTATTTGAATAAAGAACATTTTTAATCTGAATTTGAATTAAAGTTATCAAAATCACTATCAGTCAACGACGTTAAGATAGCATGCGTATTCATATTTTTGGAGAGACAGAAGTATGAGTTCGAAGTTGGTGACATTTCGTACGCATGTTCGTCACACCTTCACGATTAGATAGATTATGATCAGTGCATTTGTACGAATACTCACGAATCTCACAAAATACAGCTAATAAGTCAACCATCAGGGTAATTTCTTTAAATTAAATTAATGTCGGGCAGTCGTTGGAGGTAGTTTTTGAAAAATAATTGTACTTAAACTATATAAAATACTAGCATATCAATGTTTTTTACACTTATTTTTTTTTTATATTAAAAAAAGATGTTACTTAATCATATAACTATTACTTAACGTATCTCCCTTTAGATACTACCTACCTGTCGATATATTTGCGACCAACATTAACACAACTTTATGCAGAATTACATAATTTTAAAGATTCGATTGTAAAATTAAAAATGATAAAGAATATTGGATTAGTCACTGGAGATGCATACTCAGCATAGCTTCAACATATTATAAGAAACTGTATGAAAACAACACCATTAACGAGGTAGATGATCTGAAAGAAATCTCTGATATATACTAAATTTAAAAATGTATAAAAATTTTGAACGAAGCAGGTTCTTTGAGAACGAGCGGCTTAATTGGTCAGAGCACTTGGACGGTTTCAAAGAGGCGCGGGTTCATGTCCTGATTCGTTCAAAATATTTTTATACTTTTTTAAATTTAATATTTTTCTTTCCTAAGTGTGTACTAACACTTTAAAAATAGGAAAAGTAAAAAAAATCTTTGATATGCCTAAAATTTTCACATCTGAAATGAAAAAAGCTATAGAAATTCAAAGCGTAGACAAGACCCGTCGGAAATATGATGAAATCTTTAAGTTAAGTAAAGAAATGTGCATACGTGCCCTAACAATTATTTAATATCATCCCTCTATAAAAAAAAGGCGATAAATATGATATTGGGAATTATGGTCATCTTAACCTTATGTTAAATCTTTTTATAGAGAAGTATAAGGAACACAAGCTTATACAAAACTTTTGTAAATCTCTAAAATCTCTAAAAGAACAAGGAATTGACCATAAATACATAAGATTAACAAAAAGCGTCTACAGTCAAAGCATAGCAAAGATTCGAATTGAAAAGAAAAGCAATTCATTTAAAGTAGAAAGAGGCGTAAGACAGAGTGACCGTGTGTCCCCAAAACTGTTTTCAGCAGTACTGGAACAAATTTTCAAAATAAAATTATTGGGACCATCGAGGAATAATATTACTACTATTGGAACGATGCTGGCGCATTTGACATTTGTTGATGACGGGTCACAGGTACCCGTGACTACGGACTACACGGTAAAGTGTTCGAAACGTCGGGTTTCCAAAAATGCTTACCACTCAATATACGCGATTAATCCGCTGAAAAGTATTTCATTTAAAATGTGTAACAATCGCGAAAATCAAAGACATTATTATTCGCTGATGACATTGTACTATTTGCAAAAACTTCAGATGATATGGCGAAATGATAAGACTTGCAAGTGAAAGTGACCGAGTATGTTTAAAACTTAATCCAAAAAAAAAACACAAATAATGATTAATGGAAATAAAATACAAAATTTGCTTGAAAAGTTTACTTTTTAGTACATGTATATTACCTCCTCCGTCCTCATGTACCTTATTCGTTTTGCAAACGTAATTAACACAAAAAACCCCGCACATGGCAGGGTAGGCAGAGGGAACTTGGGAACATAGTGTTAGGACACTCCGTTCCACTTCCGTTCCCCACTTTCCGCCGAATTTTGAGGCATAGCGTGTTGAGTGGCGGAACTCAACGCCGCGTTTTTTGCCTTGTACCAGGGCGAGGAAATGAAAATATTGAATATTGAAATTGAAAATATTAAATATTTCATTCCTTTAAATATTATCATTACCCATTTTTCATTACAGTCACATGTTTTATGCCGCTACGCCACGACAGGCCTCATATACTACTACAGGCTCAAATTTAGATGTCGCTTTGAAGTTAAATATTTTAACTCACGTCAATAGATGTCGCTACAAATTAGATACGTGCAATAATATTCTATAAAGGTATTTATTAAAATTTATATTATTAATAATTTTAACATATAAAATTAAATTATGTTTCAACAAATATATTTATCACAAATAATTATTTGAATGCTCACTAAAAATTTCGTATTTTTCGCAACGTCTGTAGTGGTTTATGCAAGACGAATCTAAGCTGCCTAGTCAACGTTAGACTCTAGCAGCTTAAGGTCGATTAGACGCTTAGGATGGCATGTCAGCAAAGAGTAAAGCAATTATACAATCAATGAAAGAGTGCCCTCTTACTCGACTTTTTTGAGGGAAATGTAAACTACAGTGGCATCTGCAAATAGTATCCGAACTAATTCACACATTACTCGTACCCATCAGATCTATATTATTTGAAATAAAGCCAGAGAAATTAAATAATTATTGTAATTTTGCGTAACACTACTTCGGGGCGAATTTACCTCACTAAGGCCGAGGGGGACAAAGCTCGAATTGACGCAGCTTCGTAGGCAAACCAATTGAAATATAACTATAACAACAAAGAAGGGATCTACGACCACTCATACGCACAGAGAGTAGCCACTATTTTCATTAAATTTATACAATATATTTTTTCAACTATCAACGTTTTGTTGGTCTTGCCACTTTGTTCACACTTAATTGTCAGAATAAAAAATACTTTATGTAATTATTTAGGATTCAAATAGTAGATGTAGATGTAGTTTCAAAAGATTATAATTCACTAGTAGGCAAGTATCACCATCCTGCTTGGCAGCATATAGCTACGAGCCCTTAACGAACGTTCGGCTGCAGTCTAGACGCATGTGACCGCTTAAGTATGTTCCTGACATGAAAGCGTGACAGATATCGATGTTGATATAGTTTCTGCACTTGCGTTACGCTTGGGCATATTTTTATTTAAATGAGAGGATGAGAATAATTCTAGTCTGCCATACAAAAAAAAAAATTGCCTATTTTTTACATCACATTTACATTATCTAACGTTTTAAGTTAAATAATTGAGATCTTAATAAATAATCCGTATTTATAAAAAAGCTGATTGTACTAGCATATTTATACTTTTTACTCATCGGTTCAGTATTTCAAATATAATTGCAGATATGTGTATACTGTCATTAAAAATGATTCAAATTTATGCGAATCAATAAAGTTTGTATCTTTCATCCTCAGAACCTAAAGGAGTCGCCTGCCAAGTCCTCACAAGTGTATAATCCTTTATGAGTTATATTATGATATAATTGGTATATAGGAAAAGAGTAAAATAAAAAGAAAAAAAATAATTTTAAAAATTAATGATTTTAAGCCGTGTTTTGTGTTTTAATCAAGTAATGCGTAATTGCTTTATCTACTACAGTTTTGGTATTCCCGTGAGAGAGAGAGAAAGAGAGAGTTCGTATAAACGATGTTCACAGTTTGTCAGAAGGTAAAGTAGAACAGCGCTAGAGTCAGACAGTACAGACGGTAAAGTAATAAGTTTATCATAGCTTTAAGTTTAGTAACATCATTAAATTTTGTAGATAACATTAATTACATCTACCTACCACTTCTGATGTCTGTTAGTTATACGACTACTACCATTGTACCTACTCGCTCTTACTTTACGGATCCCTCATTTAATTTATTGATTTGCGTCATATATTTATTGTATATTGAAAATTGATTGAAATATCAAGCTCTTCTGTTTCTTTAAATATTTTTAAAAAACATCATCCATTTATTGTGCTCGCAGGATCATATCCTTGATATATGGACTAAACAAAAAACTTTCTTCCTTCCTTTTTATAGTTATAGTTTAGTATACGTATAAATAAAATTTGATAGGTCTATCTGTGATTTCAGTGATATAAATAGTTATTTTCATGATACTAAAACTATTAAATAAGCTTCCTCTTTCTGTTTGAAATAACGGGAGCCAATTATAGCCAGATTTACATTGTTATATAAGCTAAAACATTTGGCATCCAACACCGGTAAGTACTATCAGGGAATATGAAATTTGGATGATAGTTACTTTGCCAGTTATTGGGTAAGTACGGTGCACAAAATAGTACCTAACTTCTGTTCAATTATAAAGCTAATTTTCTTATATTTCCTTGGTCAGGATGTTCGAAATAATGTCCGATTTTCGAATTAGACCGTGCTAAATGTCTGGTATCATTTACCACACGAATGCCAGATATTGAGCATGGTATTAATAACCTGTCAGACACCTGTAAACCCTAATAAATTACATGGGTACTTAGGTCATAGTATAAGAGCTGAATTTAATATATGTTACTTGGGGGGACTAATACGAGGTAATAGTTATCCCAGTTGGCAGACCGTTTTGTTGATCAGTACATCTAGCCAGACTAATTGAAAATCAATCATTAGTGCGATCCTGAGGCGAAAATGTTAAAGCGTATGCGTGTTAGTTAGTAAATTTTGTCTTTTGATGCTCTAATATATTATTTATACGCTCCACAAACATGTGTTATTGAAAACAATGTAAGTATGCTTTGTGTTCGGATGTTGGAAATATTTAGAGGAAAACAAATGAAATACATGTTAAGTGGTATATTCGCTATAATGAGAAGAACGTTTTAATAATTTTATTGACGAATGTGAAGAAGATACATACTAGCAGTAGAATGAATACGAAATTGCACTAGGACCTAATGATTTTTTTTAACTTGTGTCTGTTATATCCCCATTTAGAAAAGTTTTTGAAATAAATATCCTTAACCAAATATTAATCCATTTTAATTTACATAAACTCATGTATGATAAAAAGTATGGTTTACTAATGGTCCCTGTACTATCGACCGGCGTCTGTAGTACAGGGACCATTAGTATCATGCATAGGTCTCTTAAAGAGTATTTATGAGACGACGGAAAGGATCGCAGGATGTTCTTAATATTTTCTGTGTTGTCTTGTCCAAGTCATTTGATTGTGAGCAGTACTCAACATTAGTCATGAACCTACACCATTATGGCATGAGAGGATGAGCACTCTCAATCGTCTGACCTCTTATATAACTTATATAACGTTCAGAGAGTTGATGTGAATGTCAAAAAATCTCCTGGGTCACTTATCAGTATATATATATATATATATATATATATATATATATATATATATATATATATATATATATATATATATATATATATATATATATATATATATATATATATATATATATATATATATATATATATATATATATATATATATATATATATATATATATATATATATATATATATATATATATATATATATATATAATACTTCGTTAATTTTTAGGATATAAACAATGCTCTCTCTAAAACCGTACACTGGTTTAGTACTAATAACCTTATATTGAATGGTATAAAAACAAAATGTATCATATTCACAACACCTGACATGAAAATTGTACCGATGTCCTCTTGAATGGTGAAGCCGTGATTTTGTTCATTCTATGGTATATCCTGGTATTACAAATTACAGTTGGGACCTCATACGTTCAAAAAACGAAGCTTGAAAAATAAAAGAAAAAATAAAAGTTTATTTACGAAACTATTTTGGATTTTGTATTAAGTCTTATCTCTATTCTTTCTTTCGAGCGCCTAGATTACAATTACCTCGCACAGTTCCTTCATCCTGTGCAATCCGGCTTTTTCCCTAGGCATAGTACGACAACAGCTTTAGTAGATATTACAGATGACATTCGTAAAGGCAATTAGTCACAACCTTAACGTTGCTGGATTTCAGCAATTCCTTTGGTTCTGTAGAATTTGATGTCATGTTGCTATTAGAATAGCTATATGACATCAAAATCTCCAGAAGTCACTTATCATATCTCTAAATACAATCTACTGGTTTCATTAATATCTGTATGGGCGCCGGCAATGTTTACATAGACAAGATTCGTACTCTGATTGAAGTCCTGTCGTTGCTGGTGTTTCGCAGGGTGACGAGTTGTTATTTCATTTTTTTTTAGCTTCACGCTGTAGCCCGTACGAGGCAGGGTAGACAGAGGGAACCCGGGAACCTAGTGTTAAAACACTCCGTTACACTTCCGCTCCCCACTTTCCGCCAAATTTGAGGCGTTGCGTGTTAAGTGGCGGAACTCAACGCCGCGCTTTGCCTTATTACCAGAGCGAAGAAATGAAACATAAAATATTTAAATTGAAATATTAAATATTTCATTTCCTCGACTGGGGATCGAACCCAGAACCTGTCGATTACAGTCACACCCTTGTGCCGCTGCGCCACGACAGGCCTCCTTCCTTGTTATTTCTCGTAATTATTAATACAATATCCAAATCAATTTCTTTTCTCTACTATTTGCATACAATCTTCAGGTATGCAATCAAACAATACTATTGGATTAAGATAATGTCATTTATAAATTAAAATAAGAACATAATTTTATATCTCATATCAGGGTCGCTGTGTTCGTAAGGGAGGACCTAAGTTTCCGTCGTCTGTTCAAATTTGAAGGTTGGGACCTGGCCCCGTGTCGACTAGGACGATTGTGTCTCAATCTGCACATGCCTGTACAGTTCCCACAGTGGTAACGAAAAAAGGATCCTTCTTGCTCTCAAAATTTATGGAGAGCATAATAAATAGTCTGCTCTTGGTTTATCTGTAGAATCACCAATTGATTAGTGACCTTCAATATGGCTTTCGCCAGGGTCGCTCAACCGGTGATCTTCACCTAACCATATCGAAAGTAAAGAAGAGGGCCTGACAGTTAGTCTGGATATGGTTAAGACCTTCGATCGAGTGTGACATTGGCCAGTCCTTGCGAAATTGCCATCTTACAGGTCTTCGGAGAATTTATGAACCTATCGCCAATTTTCCTATCTGCATCACAAACTAAAGTATTATCCTTATTATCTTGATACGTAACACTCCACTAGGGTGGGGTTTCCTAGGAATTTCCTATCACGCGCCACGATTCTGGCAACCATGGGGCTATAAGGCATACTAAATACGAATAATTATGGTATATAAATATAATAGATATTAATAATAAAATAGATATATATTCATCATACAAACATATATAGATTATACTTACATAAGAAGAAATATGTTTTTTAATTTTATTTATTTGTAATAATATATATATATATATATATATATATATATATATATATATATATATATATATATATATATATATATATATATATATATATATATATATATATATATATATATATATATATATATATATATATATGTGCACTCACAGAAATTATAATGCTTAGACTTCTACTTTGCTAGGATGCTAAACTTCAGCTCACTTTTCACACAAATTCTATTACAAGGAAGTGTAATTGCCAGAGGCGGTAGCGCGCAGGTCGCATCATTCCATCGGTAGTCGCCTCCGAGGCACCCGCTTGCTATAACGCTTCGACGACCCTTAAAACGTTCGTGATGAAATAAATTCGCCGTGAATACTTGTGAATATAGTGTTTTGTAAATGTGACGGTTTACTGTACAAATATTTTTTCGTGTTTTACTTACAACGTAAAATATTTCTTACAATGAGTTTTAAAAGCTTATGTACATTGCATCGGATACTGTTAGTTTTGCTCATATTTAAAGGTAATTAATGTTTTTGTTTATATATATCAGAGGCCTGTCGTGGTGCAGGGACACAAGCGAGTGCCCACGTGAATAATTAAATATTTAATATATTAATTTTTTCGCTATTATAACAAGGAAAAGCGCGGCGTTGTGTCCTGTGACTCAACAAGCAATGCCTTAATTTCTTCATTGTATAACGTGTATAACGTTTGTATATATTTTCCAACTTAAATAAAAACTTTTTATGTTATCATCAATAATGTAACTTGATTAATTATATTTTTTTTATTTGTTTTATTTTTTTAATTACATTTTCTTCCATTTTTTTTTTGCAATGTGAATTTTTAAGTCACTTACATATATATTGCAGCTTTTTATTACCTTGGATATAGCAAGATTCGCCAAGAAAATTATTACCAGCCGTATTGTTACCATAACGAGGAAATGACCATACTACATGACTTCCTTTTCCTTGAATGGGAACAGAACTCACCATCGTTGCGTCTAAGTTCATCACACGCTATGTACTTACACAGCGTCCGATTAATTATATTTTATATTTTTTTTTATAGCTTCACGCTGTATCCCGCACGAGGCAGAGTAGGCAGAGGGAACCTGGGAACCTAGTACTAAGACACTCCGTTCCACTTCCGTTCCCCACTTTCCGCCGAATTCGAGGCATTGCGTACTGGGTGGCGGAACTCAACTTATACCAGACTGCTTATTACCAGAGCGAAGAAATGAAACATAAAATATTTAAATTGAAAATGTGAAATATTTCATTTCCTCGACTGGGGGTCGAACCCAGAACCTGTCGGTTACAGTCACACGCTTGTGCCGCTGCGCCACGACGTATACAGTATTAAATATAAACATACAGTACTTACAATTATTACTAAATTGTAACAATTTTACTTTAGTCTTTCTTTATTATTTATTAATTGGAGAAAGATATTTATTTTTTTTTATAATATTTTCCATAATTCTCGCTCTCATATTTAAATGAAAAATAATTGTGTATTATCTGTGATATATGGCACTAAGTGGCATAGGTAGTTTCGACCGCAGGTACAGTAAAATTAAATCTACGTAGTATTGGCGTAACGTAAATAGGTTAAAACCTACATAGTTGCCATGGTTATCTTATATAACACATATATGTATTTCTGTAACTTATATAAGATGTATGACAGAGGAGGTCGGACGCCAACCCTGGTTGTGGAAACTTTATGAGGTAGCTTATAATAATACTAAACAAATATAAATAATTAAGAAAAAAATCACGTTAAATTATATGCGTTATGTTATACTTTTACATAAGTTGACAAATATATACATGCGCATATTTTTTTTCAGCTTCACATTGTATCCCGCTTTTAGCAGGATAGGCATAGGGCAAATTTCAATATTTTATTTCTTTGAATGAGGATCAAACCTACGACTTTTACAGTTTTACAGCCTGTGCCACGACAGGCCTCTACTGAATGAAAGACTTAATATTTTCATTTTCTCCCTTTGGTCGTAACCAGAAAAGGAAAATCATATTAGATTCATAAGGTCGGGATGCTTCCGAACGCTTATTGATAATATATTTATATCATTATGAAATCGTGAAACCGTAATTAAGTTTGTTTATAAGAAAATATACTTTAATAATTTCTTTTTCTGTCTGTCAATTCACAAAAACTTTAGTTTATATCTTATTCTTGTTATCTACATATATCTTAATGACAGGCCGTTTTTTAATCTATAAATTGTACCCAAGGCCTTAGCCGTCAATATTTCAGAATGTGTACGTTTCTATTACAGAGTAACGTCGCATGTTTAGAAGGTTACTTTTGTAAAAAAGAAGGAGATTCTAAATTAACAGTTAATTCTGTTGTGTGTCCATCCATTTCTCCGACGTTTGTGACACGATTTTAAAATTTCCTGATTTTTATTTTAAAAAACGTGCTTTTCCACTGGTTTTATACCAGTCAATTAAGGATTTGATCCTGGAATTCCAGGGACATCAAGGAAAGCTTTTGAATTTTATAGGCATGTACCGTATTCTTCATATAATTTATTCAAATAATGAGATATTTTCTTACTTCATCACATCTTATAGCATCTGATGATGACAGCAGACGTAACTCCTAAACAATTAGGAGGTAAAGGATATTTTTTCAATACCTTCAGGACTGTGCTATATCAAGTATTTCTGATAACATAATCTAATACAACGAAAGTACAATTTCTCAAATCTTGACTGTTAAATTATGTCTTTGTACTTTCCCACATTAAACTGTGTGGTAAAACCCGGATAGTTGTCACAATCTTAGAATTAGTATAGTAAAAAATATATATTATTAAGAACAATGCTGCATGTATATCAACACATAAATGTTTTATCTAATACTTAGGTCTATCTAAGTAAACACTGCGAATAATAGTTTTAAGGAAATTCAATTTTATTTGACCGCTCCAAGAACGGACAGTTGAGTAAACCCCTAGAATCTCTAGAACGTAGATCATAAATAATGAAAACATACAAAAGATGACACAAACGTATCTTCCTTAGCAGTTAGCTACTGGTATTACTTCGCGAAAGAAGAGTAGAGCATTTATCACGCATTACTGGGTATATACACACTTTTTCTCACTGCAAAGTGATGAAATTAAAGGTCGGGTCACGATTTGAAAATCAATTTGTATTAAAATTATTGTTATTGAATATTGTAATTAAATATATTTTATGGCGTTGAAAACGTAACTAATTAATTAGGCCACTTAACAAGCAAAGCTTGAAATTGTTAAGCTCCAAGATTCATTTACACTGCTATGAAGAAGAGCAAGATACAGTATGAAGCTGAAAAAAAAAATGGAAGTTTTTATATGAACCATATAATTAAAAAAGGAGTTGGGTCAACCCCAACATATTTTAAAAACAATTTTTGATTTTATTACGGATTTATCTTACCTGACGAGCCAAAAATGCCTTTGGAGATTGACACACTTACTTTATCAACGTTTTCCTTCTTTTTCTTAATATTCTAATAATATCAATTTTATTATTTAAAAATTCTACTATGGATTCATATATTTTAAGCGAGAAGTTCTACAGGAAAATATATATTAGGAACAGATATATTTTATAGTATATAAGGTCTTGCAATTTGTTGTATGTAATTCGTTTTTTTTTAGCACAACGTCACGCTTTCATTTTATTGCAAGAGCGTAAAAATAAAAATATTAAATACTAGATATTCGCTTACTTCTTCGCTCTTGACAACACAACACCACAATTTTATTTACTAATCTCAATTACTTTTTTGCGCGAGTAGGTGAAAAATGAGCAACTGCTGTTCATCGAGCACTCTAAGTTTATTTATAAAAAAATATATATACAACATTTTATTTATAAAAGCTATGAATTAAATTGTCTAACTTATCAGCAGTAATTATCTTTCAAAATCCAGTCCAATCCAGCAGCAATTTTGGTGATCTTGTGTAACCTAGAAGAAATTGTAAATTCTACATTGCTGTTTTTTGGTAATTGTAACATAATAGAGATCTATCAAGAACTCAAATGCTGATATGACGCAACACTTTAATTCTCAAATTACATAATTCCAAAAGCAATCGAATTTTACAAACAGTACGGCAAATCCATGTTTCAACATATCAATACAATTCAATATGTTTCGATCTTTTGTATTCACAGTTTTCGGAACCCTCCAATAACAGCTTATCAACAAACAGTGTGAATTCAACTAGCGTTAAGTGGTGGCTTTGGTCACTGCGTTTCGCATTGGGTAATGCCTGACCCCTGTACCCATTCACCTTAAAGGGCGATTTCTATGAACGCTATCTATTTATTTTCCGGTTTTTCGCCGTCATTACTAGCCCTCATGATCGTCTCATCAACGAAGTATGTTGCAAATTTTAGACGAATGTCAGCCGAAGCATTTTCGTATCATAATCTCATTTACTGTTGTGATGAGTAGATGTTTCAATAATATCGATACAAGAAGTTCATGAGCGATCTTATTCGAATTGACTGGGGTTGCACATTTAGTGCTGATAATATTAATGAAAAATTCTACTTTTAATTTATTTAATTGGGATATTTAAATGACGTCTTAAAGATTTTTATCTCAAATTTAATGTTTAATGAACAATACGACAATATGTATTGTACACACGTACGTACGTACGTACGTACGTGTGTGGGTGTGTGTGTGTGAGTGTATGTATGTATGTATGTATGTATGTATGTATGTATGTATGTATGTATGTATGTATGTATGTATGTATGTATGTATGTATGTATGTATGTATGTATGTATGTATGTATGTATGTATGTATGTATGTATGTATGTATGTTGTTTGTTTGTTTGTTTGTTTGTTTGTTTGTTTGTTTGTTTATTTGTGAGTATATATCTCTATGTATAACATTTATTAAGTTTAATTGTATTTAAATATATTTATTTTAATATTTCTTGTAGCAAATAAAGCAGTAAGAATGCAGATATTATTCTTATAATATATCCATTGTTTATATGGTTGCACGTAAGAGATCGCTTTCAGTGATAGTAACCAGGCCGCTAGTATGCTTGTAGGCTGATAAATATAACGGTTTAATGTTTAATATTTTGCTGCATTTTTTAATTTAACAATCTCAACTTATTTGTAAATAGACTATTGCCATATGTAGTATACTTGAAGAAATATATACAATATCGTTTCGATCAACATCATTCATATATACAACATCGTTAAAAATATTAACTATCCTACAGTCACGGTTCATAAGATAGGTCCTTGTGACAGATCAATTGGCAGACATACAGGCAAAGTCCTGTTTTGCCCAATAAAAATTAAAACAGTATAGAACCAAATAGTTAGACTTGGCTCAGGAACTCTAATTTCTGGCACTCTGTTTGAAGAATAACACTATCACACTTTCGGTTATTGCCTCTGGGATGCCGGAGGGGCGATAATCGGAATTGGAATCCGCTACTGATGACAGTATCAAACAATTTTAGAAGCGCTGCTATGAAAGGTTTCTCCCCAGTTTTTATTACGCTTTTTGTTAAAACAGGTGCTTGTACGAGCGTAAATGTGACCATTTCATTAAATGTGACCATTCCAGCTTCATATTGATATGTAAATATATCTCACCATCCGGTGATCGCTACTGGTTTTGACCCTATGGTTGAGATCACTGAGACATTGTTATATGTGGCTTTTTTTTTTTTTTAAATTGCTCGCTTTTTTTGTTTTATTTATGCTTAGCTTAACTATGCTGTCCGTTATCTCCATCTCCATCGGACTTCACTTTCAAATGGCTTTATGTTTTATGATATTCTTATAGGGTTTATTTTTTAGTTTTTACCTCTTTTTCTATTCCATTCTTTAGTCCACAATTAGTAATTATTTCAAATATGTTTTATAATTATGATATTTAGAATTAGGCAAATGTTACAGAAAGTTGATCCATTATTTCTTTGAAAATCAAGTATAGATCAAATAAATATTAAGTTGTGTTTTTTTACGTATTCTTAAATGTTTTCCAGCTCTAGTTTAGTTATATATTATTGAAATTACGCCCACCAGCGACATTATGATCATGTAGCGAATTTTAAGCAAAATGCAGCATAAACACTCGTATCTTTTGATTACGTTGACTAAAAACTTAATTCTTTTTGCGCTCTAATGTACCACAGTTCTCCAAGTGCACCGTTTTTTCTTTTGAAATACAAAACCATAACTAACCATAAATAACTTTAACGGAAAGCTCCAAATTTTTTTTTGTTTCACATCTTAAGTTCAATCGGAGAAATTTTAAATCTTTTAAAAAATTGTAATAAAAAAATATCTGTGCTTACTTCAATTTTTAACACTAGCTTCTTTTACGTATTATATTTAAAATATTTAAGTGTTTTGCTTGTAATATCCTCCAAAATGTAAATTAACATAACATGTTTTCTACATTATCTACTAGTACAATGAAGTCACCGAGAAAAAAGCTTTCTACCCTCCTCTGGATCTCCATAATAATCTTCCGTGTGATGAAACACAATGTTACAGTCGATATATTAAAAGTACCGTCATAAACCTCGTCTTTACAGTTATAGGAAATGAAAAATCTTGAATAAGATTTGATTTTTATAATAGAAAAAAAATATAATTGCTATATGTGTACTCTTGGAGTTTTCTTTTTAAATTCAGAACTGGATACACATTATTGCACACAATAGGTATAGTTAGTAATTCTTATAATGTAATATTATAAGAATAAATATCAACTAACATAATAATGTGTAATGGCGACGTCAATTACTATAGGTAACCTCTTCCAGGTAACCTTTGAAGTACGATAGAATAAGAAAGAAAAGGCAAAAAGCTTTAATCTGCGTCTACACAGAAAATAGCTAAAATAATTACGTACTATATATATAGTATCTATACATTTAATACAGCATGGATCAAACTAGCGAGCAGTGTTGTAGGTAGAATTTTTTCGAGTTTGCGTTTAAATATTCCTACAGTCACGCCTAATGTCGTCAAGAAATGTAAGTTTATTAATGTTTGTATGTTTTTACTAACAGCAAACAACTAATTAAACATATTATTTATTTATTTTTTTAGAGTGTGACTAAAACAGTAATCAATCAATAGGGAGTTTTTGAAAATTTAAAGAGTGGAGAATAAATGTGTTTGTCACTATGACCCCAAAAGTAAAAGTCCACTGCAATGACACAAGAATAGTACAATCCCTTGACAGAAATTTGAAAGAGTCATGATCACGGCATTTTGGGACACAAAACGCAAAATGCTCAATTTAAAGTACTTTAAGGGAAGCGATTAAATAAATAAAAAGACCAAACTAATTGACCCCTGGTATGTTATTTTTCCATAAAAACGTGACGGATCACACGGCACGAGTTTCAAATCTTCCTGATTGTTTTGAAAGTAAAACCCGCATCCACTCTATTTTGACTATTATATGTTCGTAAATTAAAAAAATAAACTCCGTGGGAATTGAGTTTCGATGATGAAGAGATGAAGGGGGCAATAAATGAGTATATATATTTCAGACAAGGAGGAAACTGTACTTTTTACACGGCAATACGTACTATTTTAAGGGAATTGAAAAGTTAATCTATTAGGATTATGGTGGACTATATATCTACATATCTATTCTTCTAGATGATTTAGATTTTTTAGAAAGTATTTAGGTTAATATTAAATATAAATTCCAAAATTAAACAAATTGAACTATCGTTTTTTTGTCGTAGACCATTTTGTACAAACATAATCGTTTTATATATAAACTTTGTCTAAGCGTGGTTTAATCTCTTAAATTTTTACATTACTTTTTATAAACTATCTTTAAAGTTAGAACGAGATAGTTGTTATGCGTTTTGATTATTTGTTTTATCACTGGCCTAAGGGTCTTTGTTTTTGGATTTGCCTAATTCTGCCAAGTTTACCGGTGGTAATTAACTAATTCTTGCGTCTGTTGTTGACAGGCTCATTATGTCTCCGGAATGTCTACATGGTTATACCGGAAGCAGTGGAACGGGGTAAACCCGCTGTCATCAAGTGTATGTATGATTTAGAAAATGAAGATCTGTACCAAGTTAAATGGTACCGCGGTGACCGGGAATTCTGTCGGTACTCCCCTAGAGATGTGCCGCCTCTTAAAGTCTTTCCAATCCCAGGAGTGGAAGTTGATGTGAGTATTATATTTAAAATTTGTATTTAAAATTTATCAATGGTGGTGGAAGCTAACATATGTTGTGACCATGCACTGAAGATATTATTTTTACAATATGTTGAGCGTATCAATTTAGTTCACTATTGAACGAAGATGTATATCTTTTATGGATATTTTTGGTAACCTATACAACTCAAGAGGTTTTACATCGCTAAGCTGAATTATTGTTTCATCACTTTTTCAATTTTGAATTCAATTACGAAAAAGATTTGAGTGATTTACTTTGTATCTTTACGGTACAATTATTGAAGGCCGTTAGTTGTTAATGTATCACAAGAATTGTACATTAACAATTAACGCTTGTGTTGCCGGTGCAGAAGATACGGTGTCGTCATTGATATTCGCACAACCTTGTTCGTATGTTCTTCATACAATATTGGCGATGATTGGCATTGGCGCTGATGATTTTGTGCTCAACGGGCACGGTCGAAACGCATTATTAAAAAATTTAAGTATTGTTGAATTTGTTTAATTTTATACTAATTATATTAATTTTTCGCCCGTTTGTTAAAAAATTATACGTATTTATAGAATCTGTCTTTGAACAACATGTACTGATATTATTGCTTAAGGCTTTTATTTTTATTCCAAATGATGAACAAACGCCGATTTAAATGACAATGCTGCTTTATTGACTTGACATATATTTTACTTGCTTTATTGAGCCTATTCTTGGAATCTTTTTGAATTATTTGATGTTTTTATTTTGGCATGATTTGCATACAAACTGGTATGAGATTATTTACGCGGAATTTGTTCAGCAATTAATTAAATTGCTAATATTTTACACGTTTTATTGTTAGATAATTTAATAATATGTTTTATTCTTGCGATTGTTACTAAAATACCTTAACACATTAAGAGCCAAGCCTAAACGGGATTAAAAGTGCAATTTCTTTAAAAATGTGAAAAAAAAAAACATGATTATTTTAGGAAATTATAGGGTTGGTCCCAAATTGGCACAATGGCCACATATAGGTTACCACTATATTTGGATAGTTCCTCTTGCCTACCCTGCCATGTACGGGGTAAGCAGGAAGAACTTGTGAACTTAATGTTAAAACAATCAGTTCCGTGCTCCAAATTCCGCCTAATTTAAGGCATTGTGTGCTGAGAGGCGGAACTCAAAGCCGCGCTTTGACTTGTTACCAAATTGAAACTCTTCCCGTCAACGAATGAAAGTGAATGCAAAATAGTAAAAATAAAACCACGGTGCGGGTTGCTAAAAGTGAAGAATGAATGCTTTCTTTCATGGCAATATTTCCGATAGCGCAACGGGAGAATTGTTTTGTTAAAGACCATAGGGAATTACCCCGAGCTAATGCAACATAGTTAACGGATAGGGTGCATAGGGCGAGTACTGGAGCTGCATCGTGGACAACAGAAAATAACTGATAGTGAAAAAGTGTTGTGATCATATTTGGTTATAAAGAACCATACGTTGATTCACAAGTTACAAATGTTAAAAGTGCAATGTGAGAGGTATGTGTATTTTGGGCCATAAAATAACAATACAGAGAAAATTTCAAAGTACAGCTTAAGATAATTTATATAAAACTCATTTAGGTATTGTTAAATGTAAGACTGAAGCTTGGGGCAGGTTGTGGTTTTCGAGGATAGATAAAACTATGGAGTCATGGTTAAGGGTTTTGAGCAACTTAGGCCGTCATCAGTTGGCGCACCACTCGTATATATAATAATAAATCGCTCGGTCGTAATTATACAAGTTTTGGTTTTACAGTATAAAATTTACAAAGATAGCAACAAGCAAAGTTTGAAACCAGGCGATATTATGTATAAAACAAATAATGCAAATAAACACTGTATAGATTAGAGGAGGAGGATTAGAGGACTTATGATAAAAATTGGAAGACCTGTTTAGTTAAAAATTAAAATTTGCAAACTGTAAATAAAATTAAAAATAAACAATTAATATTCTACAGAAATGAGGATGGCAATAACATTCCACCATATAATGCAGAAGTAATGGATATCAGAAGCGATTGTCTCGTTAACATTTCGAAGTCGCTGCACGATTGTAGTACAGGAGGAGGAGAGGATTCACTGACATGCAGGAATAAAATAGTTCTCCGTCAACAGAGCCATCACCGTCATTAAGAGCCTGCCAACGTCGCCGTTGCTGTCACACTCTCCCACGGACGGCATAGAGAGTGATTTGTTAATTAATTTTGATTTTATTGATTTGAGATATTTTTTAAAGAAATGTTTATTCTTACAGTTGCATGACAAATCATAATATAATGTATGATAATAAATTACTTGTTCAGGAAAATATCCACAATTACTTAAAGAACTGTGATAAACATGATATCAATATAAGAAGTAAAAATAAGCTGATCACTCCTAGTTTTCGTCTTCAAAAAGTTAGTAGGTCTTTTATGGGACATGGTACACATATGTATAATAAAATTCAACAAGTGATTTTAGACTTGCCACTACAAAAAATTTAAATGAAAGTTAAAATATATTGTTAAATATTATTTGCAAAGCATATTATTTAATTCAAGATTATTACAATAATAAGAATACGTGAGATTAAATGTTGTTTTCAAAAGTGCTTATAATGGCCTAATTGAAAAAAGACTATTCAGATTTTGCTCTGATTGATACATCAAGAGACGACGTGGAAATGCAGGGTGAAGAAGTCTCGGCGGAAAATAATCAACAGTCACGCTCGGGTATGTCCGATATGTTGTAGCGTTACGTGTGAATTACATACCTTTTCTTTTAGTCGACAAATTTTTCTTAGATACAATAATAGGGAATGAATGTTGTTTATTGAGGGTACATCCCTAATTAAACTGTGGTTCCCATTACACAGCGGCGGCGAATAAATCAGGGCGTATCCAGTTACACGTCGTTTAACATGTCCCAGTCCGTTTACTCAGTACATACATACATACATAAATATATATGAAAACGACAAAGCAAACGGTCACCTGATGGTAAATGATTATCGCCGCCCACAGCCCCGGGTAGTACTAGAGAAGCTACAGGTGCGTTACCAACGTTATATATACTTGAAATACTGACTAAAGCTAGGAGAAGTTGCTCTCACTTGCGAGTAAGTGTACTTGCAGTGGGAATTTACAGGACTTGAGGGAATCGTAGTGGTACTTTGGAATTTGAAGTCGACAGGCGCAGCAATCGGAGGCGTCTAATTTAAGTGTACATAAAAATTACATTTAATAAAATCAGTCGCTATTCCATTTTGAAACAAAAAGTAATCAGTGTAAAGTTTTTTGTGCAACACATGAAAGTAGTCTGCTTTTGCTTCAAAACAAATGTTCATTGCAAATATTTCAAATCAATTTTAACTTGCGACAAGATTATTAATGAATGAAATGAACAGATAAAACGTACGAATAGCAAAAACATTATAATATAAGTTATACCTGAGAGAGATAGATAGACCAGAAATCAAAAATCAATTACAAATAATTCATCCTTACTAGTAGGAACCAATAAAAATGTTACGTCTAGGTAAATATGATGGGAAAAGACACGCCTGCTTAAATTATGCTTTTTATTCTCGGAACCTTCGAAAACTATAACTTAAAACAAATCAAAATTGAAACGAAACGCCGAGCAAAAGGCATATCTTAGGCGTTAAATTTGCTAGAGGGTTTTGTCATCGTACAGAAGAAAGATAAAACAAACTTATCATATATGTCAAAGCCGGCGGTGCGGAGTTGCTTTTAAAAATATTGACGCCAGCAATACTGACATCATTTTTTTCAATAATGTCTCAACTTTCCATGACAATAAACAAAACTGAAGATTACTTGAAACAATTTTATTTATAACAATAAAAACTTTTTAGCTTTTGCTAGTGCTAATGTGAGTCCACGAGTATCAAAAATCACTCATGTTTATACCACTACCCCCCACAATGTATTTTACAAAAACTAATTGTCGTCAATCGTTTATCTACTAATATTTTAACAATAGCAAATTATTTTAATTTAGCTCTAATTAATTCAAGTTTCATAACTGAAAAATCATGAAAACATTTGTAAGATTGATAACTGACATTATTAATTCATAATTCATAGACTAGAAATCACAATTCCTTTATTAAAGTTGTCGTCGCGCCGTTATATAATATATAAAAGCTAATAGTCTAAAAATAGTCTCAAAATTATACAACAAACCAGTCAACAAAACAACATAAGAGGATTTACAATACATAATAAGGATATAGACAAAATCCTAAAAATATTGTAAGTCTCCTTACGATGAAGTTACTATTATTATTAAAACTTTAAAATGTTTATACGTATACTTTAAAATATTTATATTTTTAAAATGTATATATTTATGTTAATAAGCAGTTTCGTAAATCCGGAAATTAGAAGAAGTTGTGTGATCGAGTCTTTCTAAACTACTACTTACGCACTTAAGACTTGGATTTGGGATGAGATCCTAGAAAATACTCTCAGACGTCCAAACTAAACTCATTATTTTAACTTCAGGACATATACAAAGGGTGGTGGTGTAGCTTTGTAATCGCATAACAATCTCAACCATAACATATTGTATGAAAAATGTGATGATGAAAATCATTATCTATGTGTTCCTTTAGAATTTGCCTTACTTTCCCTTTACATTGGACAAGAAGTCTATAAAGAACCTACGGCTAACCTTAAATGAAATAATATTAAAATTTCGTCACGCAATGCCTCAAGAAATTGGCAGAAAGTAAGGAACAGTGTATTAATGAAATTTTTTAACACTAGGTACCCTTTGCTTTGTACTGCCTCGTGCGGGATACAGCGTTGAAGCTGATAAAAAACGAAAATGCTTATCAAATTTTTTTTCTAAGACGATGTAATTAAATGTATGTAAGATTAAAATTTTTCGAATGTATTGAGATTTTAGATACGGAAAAAAACATAGTTTTTTAAGAGAACGTTTCCCTTAGGAAATTCGCCACCAGAATAAGAAATCAGCGTGCTAACTTAAAAACTTAAAACTAATGTACAAAGTTAGTGCTTTATAGTTAGAAATTGTTCACTTAAAAAATGAGAAGCATATTATAATTTAAGTTTCTGCAGTTATTTACTTAACCAGCAGAAAAAACCAGCACACAGATCTGGCATATATCCTAGAAGAGAGGTGCAATAAAAACGAATTTTAAAAAATTTTACTTAAAAAGGTATTATAACTGGCAACTTATGTACGTTGCGGATAGATCTATTTTAGTAATGTGACTTTATTATTTATGAAAGATAAAGTTACATGTCAAGCTATAGCTTTTAATTAATGCACTATTTAATTGCTATTATTTTGACTGCAGTTGTTTAAGTGGATTGATAATAATAACAATCCTTTCAGTATAAACTCTAAATCTAAAAGAATTAATACAGTTTTAAGCCGACTTTAAAGCTTTTGTTATTTGGGAAAATTGTACTTAACCTTGTAATATTTTTCTCACTCGCTAATGTACTAGGTTGTTATCCATCTGACCGCATATTTCGCTTAGTATTTGGCCTCATTCCAGTATTTTCCATGGGATATTAGCGCAGTATCATCTGCATAAGTATCGATATTACAATTTGGTAGTCATGTGGTAGACAAGTTATTAACATAAAAAAGGAATAAGGTAGGTTACGAGCGGGACATTGTTTTATGTTCCAAGAGAATTCCTGGGTCTTCTACTATATACTCTGGATGGATATGGGAATCTACTCGCACTTGCGGGCGAATTGACCGGGACCTATTCCCGGCGTGGACCAAAACCAGCCAGGTACGGGGGTATCTTTCGTCCATCGTTACAGACACGGTCTAGAGGCGTACACTTTAACAGCTGAAGGTGTAGATCAGTATGAGGATCCTGACCTCTATTGGCCGATGCCACCCTCGCTTTAGGCTTCTCTGTCTCCCTATCCGCGACCGAAGAACCAGATCGTCTATATATAATATTCCATTAAATAAAAGTTATAACTTGGCTAAAAAGTCTTTTTCTGTTTATAATGATGAATTTATGGAGTATAATTTAACTGTAAAAGCTTATACTACCCAAAACATCCAGTATAAAACTAGCCAAACCTTAGTGAAGCTATTTGTTTGTATAAAAATAAAGAAATCTCTAGGTAAAGCAAAGCCATGTCTTACCTTCCTTATTTTATTAATATTGTTAATAATTATAATAATAATTTTATGTAACTTGGCAGTTAACTAGCTGTGGTTGGTTAATGACAGTCTCACAAACATCCCATATGGCATCTTATGGCCAAAATTTAAATTTTGATAATTTCGTTTTTTAGAAAACGTATAAACGTTTTCTATAAAAATAAATTCTGTGGAAAACGTCCAAGCTCTTCAGCCATACGTTCAAATTTTTATACGCTGTCTAAAAAATATTTTTCTCCTAAGTGTGGAATATCACCTTAAATCTGTTAAAAATATTAAGATAACTTTTCTTTCTTTGCCCTTACGAGATTATCATGATGTGAGATAGTAATGCCAATAATCACTGCACGGTGTAGTGGTTTACTGGTATTGTAGTATTAGCATTAGATGCTAGGCGGATTATTTACATTATTCTGATACTATTTCTTTGCTCAGCAACGCTAATATTCATCCTAGTCTCAGTATTCATGCCATCCTAGTCAACAAAACTTTGCTTAAGGGACTAATCTAAAATGTTTACGTATGCTACATTGAAATACTGAATTTGTGTTTTATATATGTATGTTTTGTAACGTATAGTAAATGGATTATTCAATACTAAAAGATTTTCATTCGAACCAGACAGTCGAGCATATTAGATTTCCAGCAAATATACAAATAAACTAACCTTTTTTTTATTTTTATTGTATTAATATAGATGTAGATTAAGTTAATTTTGCTTTATTTTTTAATTTGTCATCTCGCTCATGCACGCTTTGTTTGTGTTAAGTAAAGGGAATATTAATCTTTATATTTCACCTACTTTAAATATGTAATTAGCATACACTTGCAGCTTTGTTCTCGGAATCAGGCCAAAAGAATTATTAAAAAGCTTTTGAGCTTACTCTGACCACATAAACAATAAGTTAAAAAACAATAAGTTACAAAAAACCATTAACGTGACGTAATTAGTTTTCCTGGATAAGGGGACTATCTAACAAAAAATATTAAAAGTTCTTAAAATTAGCAAAATAAACCACACGATTTGATTCTTTTTTTTTTTCAATTATATCTTAGTGCGGCTATTTTAATTTTTTATTGTTCCATGCCTTAAATGATAAAAAGAGAATAATCTTTATATAATATCAGAACCATTTTAAACAATCTTTCTCAGCGATAAAAGTAACATATTAGCACTAAGGAAACAAAACTCACCATAACTCTTTTCCTTCAAACAGACAAATAAAATTATGCTATAAATATGTTTTACAATAGCTAACAAGATAGTTATAAAATATTTACTAAATTAATAATGTTTATTGAATAACTAGTGACTTTCCCGCGTCTTGGCCCGCTTAAGTTACTCTATTTTATTTACTAATTTCAACTACTTCCTTGTTCTAATAATATTATCACCTAGAAGCTAACATTTATAGATAAAAAATAATAAGAAAACAAAAATAGCAGCTAATGAAAAAAAAAACTGCAATGTTGTCGAACTTAATAAATACAAACACAAAATGTTGTGGTAAGGTTGCCAAATACACTAGTGAAAACTGCTAATATAAATCTTTATGTTTTATATGTAAAAACTTTTCTCTTTAATCACTTTATCTATTAAAAAAACGCAACGGATTTTGATTTAATCAAAATCCGTTGCGTACTTTTAAAGATCTAAGCAAACATATGGACCGACGCAAAAGCGACTTTGTTTTGTGCTATATAATGATATATTTATTGAATTATAACAAGAGTAAAAGTAACGGAAATAATAAAATCATAGTAAACAATATAAAAGTTAAGTGTTAAAATATTGGTGTGGTAAAGACGTGTTTGACCATGACCATCGTCATGTGGCTAAGACGTGTGTTATCAGTCACAACGAATATTTGTTGTCGCTTTTCTGCTCCTGATATATTCTATTTTTATGACTTTTACTTCTTTTCTAATTTAATTGGGTAAATTCTTCTTGATACGATTATATGTACGACAGAAGATAGAGACACAGAAGACGCATAGTATCATAACATAGGTTATATAATGATTAACTTGATATAATGTATAGCCTTTTACCTCTCTCTTTTACAGAATTATTCAAAATAAAATACTTACAATTTAAAACAGTAGTTTTTTGTGATACGCTTTATTTAACACACAGTCTCTATATTTGAAGGGTCGTAAACCAGTTAGGATGTTTCAAATTTATATCGTAATATTAAATTTAAATGGGGAATAGAACGGAGTGTCTTAAAAATAACTTCTAAAGTTCTCTCTGCTTTTAGTTAACACTAGCTACCGTGCCTACCCCTCTATGCGGGATACAGCGTGAAGATGAAAAATAAATTTCGAAAAAAGAAAACCCATCTTGATATTGTCATATCATAACTTTAATATTATATAAACATTATTTAATATCGTAGTTAATTGCTCATAGCGAAATATCGTGCGGTATTAACGTTCTATTTTAATAGAATCTTTAATTCATAAAGGGTGCTTTAACGATGAATTAATGTTTGTGTAGCGTGAGGCGAGCGATGCTGAGAAGCTTACGATAAAGGCGGCGACTCGAAATGCGCATGGGCGGTATACTTGCGAAGTGTCCGCAGATGCGCCTTCCTTTTTAACCGCTCAAATGCACGGGGCTATGTATGTCGTTGGTAAGTTTTATATTATTTTCAATTAATATATTACTTTTAAAATGGGAATATAAAATTTATTTATTTATAAAAATCAAAAATTTAAACTAACAAAACAGTCGATCTCTACGCTTTTGCTTCCATAAGTAAGTAGGCAAAGAAAAAAGAATCTGAAATAAGCAAGGGGTGCTTTTAAGTGATCTGTTGTAATTTTGCATCGCAAACTTTTTAAATTTATATTTATTACAATGTTTTTTATACATTTTTTTTAAATAAGCGTATGTTTTAGTTTTTTTTTGTACTATAATTTATGTATTTTATATTATTCAGTGCATTTGGAGAAAATTGAATAGTTATTGATAGTAGTCTTCTATTGTATATTATACGACAGATGATGACACCCAGATACCCTATGGAAACATTTGTAATGAAGAAGTCAATATCAAATCGCAAAAGGGAAAGCCCCTGGGAAATATGGCATATCAAACGAACTTCTTGTAGAAATATGTGCAGTGCTTAACGATGTCCTGCAGAGGAAATATACTTCACCAATGGACCAAGTCAACTATTATAACTCCTACATAAGAAAGGATGATAAAGGCAACTACAGACCCATTAGCTTTATGTCCAACGTATATTAAAATATTCTCAAAGATACTTTTATACCGTTTTACAAATATTTTGGATGAGAACCAAACTAGGGAACAGCCAGGATTTCGCAGAGATTTTCCAAGGATAGACCATGTAAACACAATACAACAAATTATTCAAAAATGCAATTAATTGGATATGATTACTTTCTAAAACCTGTCTCGTTTAAGTTGACGTCTCTATTATAGGTTGGATCCTATCCTAATTATTCTTAATAACTTACATTTTTAAATCTATACTTAATATTTTCATTTACTCACTCTGATATGAGGATATAGCGCGGCATTACATTTCAGCATTCACCACACAATGCCGAAATGTAAACGATAAGATGTACGGGTACGAAAGTGTATTAATCAGAACTAACTATCTTAACACTAGATTCTCAAAATCTCTCTTCCTAACACGTGCGGGATGTTCCTGAAGCTGAATTGGTTATTTTGAAATGGTTATTTATCAAACTGTAAATTGAACAAAACGTAAATTATATCTTAATATGACCTTATTATTGCTACACTACACAAAACGTATTATATGACTATGTAAGTATATCTAAAGTCGATGAGGCCAACGAATCTTGCTTAGTCACCAAAACTTATTATGTTAGTCGCTTAGGCTATTAATATTGGTAATAATATGATATATTAATGTTGACATGATACAAACTAGTAAGAGAAATGAAAACTGCTACTACAAACGCCTTCCGTATTGATATATGGACGGTGATCTTTATACTGTAAGCATATAAATCTGTAACCGATCACTGCTAAGATATATTTGCGTGGAAGATATATTTAAAAAAATGGGAATGGAGACCTTTATTAAGGTATGGTAGGTAGATGATAGGGATAGAATCCAAAATAGGGGTTAATTATTTTTTGTTTGTTTATTTTGTATGTGTGTTTCTACGCGCTAATCTTAGATATGACAAACCGGTTTTAAAATGCAGTTTTCACTATTATATTTTGGGAACATTTCTTTAACATTTCGTGTTTGTTTTATTTAAATTGGTTAATAAATAGAGAGTTACGTAATTTTAAAACGTTTAGTTCCGAAAAGGCCGGGCGTGGCGCAGCGGCACAAGAGTGTGACTGTAACGGACAGGTTCTGGGTTCGATCCCCAGTCGAGGAAATGAAATATTTAATATTTCCAATTTAAACATGTTTCATTTCTTCGCTCTGGTAATAAGGCAAAGCGCGGCGGTTGAATTCCGCCACTCAACACGCAATGCCTCAAATTCAGCGGAAAGTGGGGAGGGAACGGAAGGGGAGGGAACGGAAGTGGAACAGAGTGTCTTAACACTAGGTTCCCGGATTTCCTCTGCCTACCCTGCCTTGTGCGGGATACAGCGTGAAGCTATGTACGAGTTTATATGTATGTAGTTCCGAAAAATTGCCACAAAATTTTAGATTTCAATGTACTTATAGATGTCTATAAGTAAGAATATTCAAAAATTAATACATAGTGTGCTCAAAAAGTATAATGAATTTTGTTTTTTTTTTTTTTAAATTATTATTTATTCATTCATATCTTTTTAATCTCTTCAAATTATTTCCCATAATATATTACGTTCTTTACAATCGTGGAATCATTTTCAATAAGTATATTTTTTTTAATCTTGTCTTGACTCCTCCTTCGATGCTGAGTTTATCTCGGTAATCGTAGCGTAACGTCGTCCTTTCATGGGCCTCTCCAGTTTCGGGAACATGAAAAAATCGCAGGGGGCTAAATCTGGGAAATACGGTGGATGCGGCATCGTTAGTTTGTTGTTATTGGCCAAAAAGTCGCGCACAAGCGACGATGTGTGAGCAGGGACGTTATCGAGTCGCAAAAGCCATTTTTGTTCTACCAAAAATACGGGCGTTTCTGGTGGATTGCTTTGCGCAAATTGTGCATAGCTGGCAGGTAGTATTATTGACCATTCTACCCCGTAACAAGAACTCATAATGCTATTATTGAAGTGCTCAGGCGTCCAGCACGCTCTTCGTCGTTCACATCTCCTTGTTTTTCTGAGAACATTCTGTACCGCCAAGTATCTTTAGCTTTAGCTTCTAAGTATGCCAAAGTCAACATACGGAATGTATCCGCGCCTTTAATTTCGTTTTTCACACGAAACTGTATCAGATACAGGTTCTTTGATCCAGTTTTATAAATAAGTAAAAATCGAAGACGAGCCAATACACGTGCAAGCAAAGCAGCTATTAACAGTTAACCGAACCTTCCAAACGGTCGAACTTGTTGCCATAAGTGCGAGGCATGAGTACCAAAAATTGAAATATACACGTAAAAATTAAAAATTCACATATATACCGTAACTTAAGCGGACGAAGCCGCGGGCGGGTCGCTAGTTGATAATAATAATAAAAAGGCCACATATATTTTTACTTTGTAATAAAACATTAATTTGGTTTTTAATACACTGCGCATAGTTTAACGATTTCGGTTTCTCTAACTACCTAAATGATATAAGTATAACGCACTCCCTTAACTGATGCACGTAAAAAAAGGCATAAATTTCTTGTGATATATAGGGGAGCAATAATTTAGGACATTCACGAGATTTTTACGGAAGGAGAAATAACTAGATTTTACATTTATTATTCTACCAGCTAAATTTGAAAAAAATAAAAAAGACAATATATTATGCAAGTGACACCCGCGCGGCTTCTTTTATATTAATTAATACTAGCGATGAGATAATTTATTTAAAGCACAATTTCTTTATATGTTATAGTATAGATTTCTATATAAACTATAAAAATTTAAGATATGTTTATATATGATAGTCTTTCTATATAAAATATAAATATTTAACACACACACACACACGTAGACACGCACGCACGCACGCACGCATACACACACGCACGCACGCACGCACGCACACACACACACACACACACATACACACACACACATACACACACACACACACACACACACACACACACACACACGCACACACACACACAGTTTAACGTTGTATCCCGCACATGGCAAGATAGGCAGAGGGAACTTGGGAATCCAGTGTTAAGACAGTCCGTTCCACTTCTGTTTCCCGCTTTCAGCCGAGCCGATTTGAGGCATTACGAGTGGCGGAACTCAACGCCGCGCTTTGCCTTGACACCAGAGCGAGGAAATAAAAACATTAAATATTTACTTTGAAAATATTAAATATTTCATTTTCTCGAGTGGAAATCGAACCCACAACCCATCGGTTACAGTCACACATTTGTGCCGCTGCGCCACGACAGGCTTCAATTTTTTAAGATAAGTAAAGTCTTATAATAAATATTTAAGATATGTTTATTTTATTTACAGCTATATGTGAACAAAAGAAGAAAATTTTATATATTTTTTATGTATATATATTAACCATTTATTTCATTATCTAATTAGTTACTTATTATAACTATATTTATTATTTTTTCAAAAGGCATATGGTATATAGTAAATATATTTTCAAATATTAACACATGTAATAAGGGTTTTTTGTTACAGATTTACCGAAATCAGATCCAGAATTGAATGGACTTAAGTATAAATACAAGTCGGGGATGAAATTAAAGGCGGAGTGTATCAGCCGTGAATCTATGCCACCTGCGAACCTATCATTCTTCATCAATAACGAACCGGTAAGTGGTATTTTACTCCCGTTTTCCGTAATGAAAAAAAGATCGTATAATAACGTGAAAAGTCATGCAAATCTACCTGAGTTCTTTTTTTGCTTTATTTTCATTCAGCACATAAAAGGGTAAGCGAAAGAAAGGAAACACAGTGATATAACATTCCGTTCCCATTTTGACACCTACGTTCCTCACTATTCACCGAATTCTGGAGGTATCGGGTCTGGAGGTATCGGGTGTTGAATACTAGTATTTAACACTAGGCGTTGCTTCTTTAGCAAAGGGAATAAATAAAAATATTAAATATACATTTACTGGCATCGGAATTGAAACCACAACCTGCTAGGTCTTCAGTCTCACACTTGTATCCCTTTACTACGACTGGCCTCAGTTTTAGTAAATGTTAATATTAAATAAATAGATAGATAAATAATACCAGTAGTTAGACTTAAAATAAAGGTGTGGTATGGTATTGTTCTTTGATAATGGCATTCCGAGCGTGCCAGTTGAGCACAACACCAATGTTACGTTGTATGGAGAAGACAAAAAGAAAGATGTACTTTAAAGAATATTATATATTACACGGTAAGAGAATGTATGTATATATCTAGTTAAAAGTTGTCTTCACTTATTACAAGTTAAAACTTAAAACAACGACGACAAATAAATTATTAATATCTTATTGGCCTAAATACAAAATTACAACTTTATAGAAGACCTAGGGGTGAAATCCAATACAAATGTGTGTATGTGTGTGTGTGTGTGTGTGCTGTATGACAGTAGTAGTATATCACATCGCCAATATTACGCTGTATGGAGAAGACAAAAAAAAGGCTGTACGTTAAAGAACATATAATATTACACAGTAAGAGAATGGATATTAAAAAATATCTAGTTAAAAATTGTCTTCATTTATCACAAAAAAAAGTTAAAGCTTAAAATGACGACGACAAATAAAATATTAATATCTAATTGGCCTAAATACAAAATTACAACTTTACAGAAAACATAGGGATGAAACCCAATACAAATATGTGTATGTGTGTGTGTGTGTGCGTGTGTGTATGGCAGTAGTAGTATATCACATCGCCAATGTTACGTTGTACGGAGAAGACAAAAAGAAGTCTGTACGTAAAAGAACATATAATATTACACGGTAAGAGATTGTATGTTGAAAAAAGATCTAGTTAAAAATTGTCTTCAGTTATAACAAAAAAAAGTTAAAACTTAAAACGACGACGTCAAATAAAATATTAATATCTAATTGGCCTAAATACAAAATTACAACTTTACAGAAGACCTAGGGGTGAAACCCAATACAAATGTGTGTGTGTGTGTGTGTGTGTGGCAGTAGTATTCCACTATTTATTCTACTAATTTGCAATACATCTGCAATAAATTTATAAAATGTTATATTGTGTACACACATTTCAATGAAAATATATTTTTTTGTTTTAACACTGCTATATTTTATTTTAGGCTTCGTCACAACACGTCTGGCATAGAGTAGGTAGAGGTGTAAACAGCAGCCTATGGACCGCGTACAGCTCCATACAGTTCATTGTGCAAAAATATCATTTTATAACAGGAAAAATAAAGGTAATACTTTCGTGGCCGTTGCATTTAGAGCTTAAAGCTTTAATATATAACATTAAAATAATAATCTTTTTCTTTCATAAATATTTTTCTCTCGAGTTTTCTGTCGTGGATTTTATAATAATTACGTTTTACTTTAATTAACAACTAAGTAGCTTGTATTTGTTGGTTTCATTGCTCTCTAGAAAATTAAACATATATAATTAATAGATGTTGTATAACGTTTCCCAAAATTCAAGGATGACCTGGCACCAGATGATGAGCCTACTCATAACTACTACGAATTTGAGAATGTAGAGTGTGGTGGAATTATTAGAAAAAACAAAATTTTAATATTTAACATCCTCGAATCGAAACCTCAACATATCACGTTTATATTAACACGTTTGTGCAACTGCGCCACAACTGTTTATTTAACTTTAGTTACTCAATATCAGTATACATATGATAAATAACATTATAATCTTCGTTAGTTCGTTAGTTTATAGTTTATCCCACGATTTTTACATCTATCGATTATCGACATTATAATTCCACATTTTCAAGTGGAAAAATTTCTACACCATGTAAAAAGACTACAGCGGGTGCAATATTTTTGTGGTGTTGCAGCAAATATTTGCTTTCTACCAATGTTTTCATTTATTTGTCCAACTTTGATCTGCTTTTTAGTTATGATCTTGGTGCATGTTGTTAGATAGGTGTTACGGTAACAACTTACCAGGGAGCGTTACAATAAATATTAACTTGGGCAAAACAAAATAAGTATCACCAAATAGAATGAACGAATTGTTCATATATCTGACTCTGAGAGAGATCAAAGCAACTTATTTAAAAGCTTTTTACATTTTTTATTTTTCGTCATATAAACTATTTTCGTCAAGAGTGTTTAAGTGATTATATCAATTTTCAATTCTTTTATAATAAGTGTCGTCGTGGATGTTTTTTTATCAATAAATAATCATTTATTTGCACTCGGTAATTTAAATATTTTTTTCTTCAACTTCTTTAGTTTCATGCTGTATGTAGCAGAAGGAATCAAATGTACTTTTAGAAGTGTTAAAACACTCTGTTCCTTACTTTCCGCCGAATTGAAGGCATTGTTTGTTCAACCGAATTACATGTCGAGTGGCGGAAATCAATGCCACGATTTGTCTTAATTATCAAAGCGAAGAAATGTAAATAATATATATTTCATTTCTTCGAATGGGAAATGAACGTTGCAACGTCAATGTTGAATTGACGTTTACGTTTAATCACTTATTTGTGCCCCTACACCAGTACAGGCAGTAATATATTTTTTAATACTTAAATTTAAAATATTTTTACTACGGAAATAATAAATATTAATTATAAATGAACTGCTTACGCTTGAGCCGATTGAATTGAATTGAGTTGAATTGAGTTCCTTACTTTCCGCCGAATTGAAGGCATTGTGTGTTCAACCGAATTACATGTTGAGTGGCGGAAATCAATGCCACGATTTGCCTAAATTATCAAAGCGAAGAAATGTAAATAATATATATTTTATTTCTTCGAGTGGAAAATGAATTCAATATCTGCCGCGTTTGCGTGTAATCACTCATTTGTGCCCCTACACCAGTACAGGCAGTAATATATTTTTAATACTTAAATTAAAAATATTTTTATTACGACAATAATAAATATTAATTATAAATGAAAAGCTTACGCTTGAGCCGATCGGACCTCTTTATCGTTTGTTCCTCGCTCTCACTATAGCACGTGACAATGAGTCATGCTTTGTAGGATTCTGTACCAAAAAAGGTGATAACGAAACCAATAAAGGATCACTTTCTGGTCCGTCTTTCCGTGGAACAAGATCATTTATTTCAAGATTTCGTGGTGATATCAAGCTGAAATTAATATCAAATATACAGGCCTTCTATTTCTTGAAGCCAAGAAATAATAAAGGTTAACAGATTGCTGTTAACCTTTATTATTCACACCACATGACTTTCTTGGATTCCCCTTTGTTTTCATTGGAAAATATTCCAACATTTATTGTAATTCCAACATATATTGTTTTCCTGTCGCCGTTTTCGGTATGAAATTTTACGTTATATAAAAATCATAATAAAATTATATTTGTAGTTCATTTCGTTCAAAATTAATCCATAAGCAGATAAACTTAAATTTGTTAAGTTTATTTCATTGCTTTCGTTGTTTGTATAGGGCATTTTCCGTACACCTGCAATTATGAAAATAGACAAAAAGATTTTTTTTATTTTTAAAGTGTTAATCTGCACTTAGAAAAGCTCTTAATAAGTCATAAATGAGCACTTGCTGTATAATCAGTATCAAAAATGTAATTGATAAATTATATTTTTGATACTGATTATACAGCTGAAGTATAGAAAAAAATCTAAAACCGAAAAACTTAATAAACTTTTTATTGATAACTCGCTGTTGCAGGCGCCTTCGCCCGCATACAACTTGATTTATTCCATGAAAACCACCTGACTTATAACTACTTAAAGCACTTAAATCTTTCTTCACAGAGAATGGAGTTTTTTATATTTCAGAATAAGTTTATTGTAGTAAAATTCTTTTAATTTAACGCTAATTTGATTACTGATCAAGTATACGCTTATATAAAGCCATATCTTCCTATAATGTCCGTTTATTTTTTGAATGATCTTATTTAAAATACAAACACATACAGTTTGTTAAATAGATACCGTAGTATTTTATTTGGCCGAAAATGTTTAGATTTTTTTTAAATAGGTGTGACATTATTTAAAGATTTAGTTGCTGCCCACAATTATGTTAACGTGGGCTTTAATGTGATTTTAAGCACAACAATCATTTAGTGTTAGAGTTACTTTAGTAATTATTTTCCAAGAGCGACGTATATTTTTTAATGTACTCAATTTTAGGTATTGGTCAGAAATGTTTTACAAATAAACTTATTTTTTTGTATATGAGCAGTTTTCCTCTCGGGCAAGTTCTCACAGGGAATTAAATACGTTATAATAAAATAATAAACGTATAAAAATGATACGCGTGGTAAAACCTGGATTTCAACTGCAACGCACCCTCTGAGATCCTTCCACTTGAAAAACATTTATTTACAATATAAGTTGCATAGTTAGATACCGTTGCATAGTTTCGGCGGAGTAAAATTCGAATACTAACTTTAAGTGTTTTCAAAAGTTAAATCATTTTGTGAGCAGAGATACCGCCAGTTGTTATTGAATTGAGAAACTCAAGTACATATTTCGTGGTGTCATTTTCATCCACAACCTTATCAAAGGTAGTATATACCACGTCATCACCAAGAAAATCTGGTATTTTTTTTATTTATTGTATTGTACCAGCTGGATCATTTTTAGGACCTAAAATAGCGCGTTACTATAACCAAGATATTCCAGAGTTGGTATGTTATGAATATCTTCAAATATTGAATCAATAAGTTCCAACTCGGAGCTGACCACTTTGCCATGTATTTCAGGAATTTTGATCTGACTAATATTTTCAAGATTACTACAAGTTGCGGAATGTCTCCTACATTCCGCAACTTGTAGTATTATTTCACAAAATTCTTGATTTGACTATAAACAACTACCAAGCTCAGCTCAGGCAACAATGCTAAAATAATTTTGCTTTATCCAATTTCGTGTAACAGAACATGTTGGTATTGATGCTTTGACCTTTATTTGTCCCGTCTAACCGCCAGGGTATAATGTGAAGATGTCACTGCAAGGGCAATGTTATATTGTGGTATCATTCAGCTACAATAACCCTTATCAGATAGGTTTATCCAGTGCCTCCTAGAGCATCTAACAAAAATAACTTCCCTTTGTTACTTAAGGAACCACCTTACTAAATTTTTGTCTTTATTCCAATGTAAATTTAGATGCGCTCTCATTAATTATAGTAGTCAAGTCGATAAAACGGTTGTATGTTTCAGCTACATCTTCTCGATTAGTGCCTGTTGGACTACATTTTGCTAAGGGAACAGGTAGATCGTAGTCAGTTTGCATTCTATCGAAAATACAATATCCAATATAAAACGGGAATTATTGATTACTCTTTTATCTAATGGAGTCATAACTACCTTCCGCATTGCGCCTAAGTCTAATCATCAGATAAGACTGTTTTGTACTTTACTGATCTGAGATGGCACAATAAACAAAAATAATAGCGAATAACTGTCGTATACTTCTAAGACTGTTGACGAAGAATGCTCTACATACACCATCAATCGTTTTTAAAAAGGAAAATGAAATTGGTCCTCCAACAATGTGGAAAAATACTTGCAAACATTAACATTCTCCACTATTAGGATGAACTATATACTCTGCTAAGAGCAGCATCTGGTCAAAGTTTTTTTTTCTTCTGACATCGTTTTATTAGTCACTTTCAACTAATACTTTATATACAATCGATAGATTTTGACGAAAATTTATAATAAAAACTATAACAGACGATATTCGTAGCCCCTTCAAGTCAAAAGTTGTACTAATTAGGAATCTTCAAATGCATGAAAATGTTCACAGTATGGTGGCGCTGCCCTCCTCTCCCTTGCGTAATATGCGTCCCTTACGTTTGTTGTGTTCTATTATATTTTTTTACTCTTTATGCTTCTTTCGCAAAAAAAAATATATATGCAAATACCATTATTTTACCAGAGTAATAATAAATAGTCTTTAAACTTTTTTTAACACCTAACCTATAATAACCTTTTTTAACGCAGTATAAAACATTAAAACTGGCGTTGATGGCGTTAGTTTCTTCCTCTACCTAATCAAAGAAAGTATATTTCCTATCACCACTAACACGTCGTTATACCACTTTATCTCCAAGAAAATCTGCTATTTTTTTTTCATTCCACCAGCTTGTTTAGTTTTAGGAGTAAATTTGCGCGTTCACACAAATAAGATTTTCCAGAATCGGTATCTTATGAAATATTGAATTAATAAGTTCCATCTCGGATCTGACTACTTTGCCAAGTATTTCAGAAATTCTAATCTGACCATTCTCTTCAAGAAGGAAACCTTCTTCAATTTGTAATAACATCTACCGAGTTGGGCTCTGATGTTGTTTGATAGCTTTAGATTTTTCAATTGGGTATGGCTCCCTTTCCCACAATCTTGAAGGATTGAGATTGTAAAAAATACAAACATTGTAGCAGATAACTGCCCTAAACTACTTTTTCCCAGTGGATATCATCTTCAATTACACAAAGTGACAACAAAACACACGAAAATGACAACAAAATGATTTTACCTCTACTGCGTATGATACGTCAAAATTAAATAAAAAATCGTAAATTTGAAATCACGTCGAAATTTTTAAAATAATATATATTCTATTACTACTTTTTTTACCTTGCATGTTTTTTTTCTACAATTATTTAGTGTACAAATACCCTTTTACCACTATTTTATTATAGCAATTTAATTTAATTTATCCATCTCAATGAACAATTTTAGATGAGCAATTTTATTGTTCATTGTTATAGTTTATATTTCTTTAGAGAATATTCCATATTTTTTTTATGTGAATAAAAAATATTTGTCAGGCTGCACATCTTTAATTAATGCCATATTTAATTGTTCATGGGATGTTCCATACCTTCGTAATATATCAATGTAAAGTGTTCAACACGATCAACAACTTTTGTTCAGACACCATTTCATAGTTTCTTTTATTTTAAACTGGATCGTTATGATTGTTTATGGGATGTTCTACTCATATATCATCGTTTTTATTATGTCAATGTAAAGTGCTCATCACTTTTTACAACTTTTGTTATGGATGTATTTAAATATTTCTCAAAGTTTATCTGGACTCATGCTGTTCTTCATCAGGTGTGGAAGTATTTAAAATCAAATATAGCCTATGTCCTGCCCAGACCAAATAGCTATACAATCAGACAAACAGACAGATAAACATTCTGAAAATTGTAGATTCGTTTTCTATTAGTTATTTTAAGCCCTCTGATATTATTTTTTCGTAAATAGATTCAATGTACAGACACAACTTTTTTACTGTTTTATTATATTAATAGATAACGATTTAGCAACGATAGTTGCCATAACTAATAAGAGTCTAGCCTATAGATAGATTTAGCCTCTAGGTAGATAAGATGCCGCCATGTCGAGGGAAGTTCACGGACTACTAGCAGAAGAATGCCTCTTAAGACTCTAGAAATGCCAAGTCGCTTATTTATTTTGGTCTTTCATAATCTGCGTTTTTTAAATATCTTTTTATACCTGATATTTTATATTCCAAGGAATCTACGCATTCTCTGTCTCTCTGTCAAGTCACTCAAGAAATTTAATATATTTAGATACAAATATATAAAGGAATTAAAATGTTATAACGTTTCAAACCATGATTTATGAACTCTTCTTCAACGATTTGAAAATGTTATTGTCCAAAACTGATAGATAGACTATAAGATTTTTTTTCAATTCAGTATTACCGACAAACTCACTCTGCTTACCAAATTTGATACCTTAGTGACACTTGTAAACATTGACATTTGGCTTTTCGTTATTATCTAAAATCGAATAAAAACTATGATTCAAATTTAATACTAGAGTACTATATGCTATATGCGGAAATTTTATGGCATACTAGTTAAAAATGGAGTAAGGTAATTTCGTCGGTAGTTGGCACCTATCCAATTATGTATATGAGGTCATTCAATGAATAAACAAGAGTTTAAACGTGAAAATTTTCTATCAAAATTTGCTTCTACATTTATATTCCGAAGGAATATTTTAAATTTGTATAAAAGGAAAATAGAAATATATTTCATAATTCATAAGAAATATGGCGTGGATAAATTATTTAATATTTTAATGTCATCGCCGTGCTATAATTATGCTGAATACAGCTTGAAAAATAAAAATAAATACATATAATTATATTTAATATATCGTTCAGGCGACACCTCATTTATGCGGCAATGAGTCGACTATATTTTGATGCTGACGTTTTAGACAAAATAGTCACAGGATTTTTCATAACGATCATGTGTACCATCATATCGACTTACGCCCTTTTTTAGCTATATTTCATATTCCGCACTGTAACAGAGTAGGTAGAGGAAGTCGTACAACCTTGGACTAGGATACTCTGTTCTCATTAAAATACTTTCGTTCCCCACATTACTTTCATGGATTCCTCTTTGTTTTTATTAATATATTAATATAATATATTCATTCCGTTATGAGAATGATCTCGGTCTGTTAGCTCTCAGTGGTTGCCTCCTTGAGTTATAGGGCTTAAATTAGGGGTCAATGTTTGGTCAATTTCAGTACATATTTAAGTAGCGTCTATGCAAAAATGATGTATGATATTGTTTAGGCACTACATTGTAAAAAAAACCGAAGAAATTTAAAAATATATTTTTAGGCAAAACATATTATTCAATTCTAAAATACTACAATGACAAGAGTGCGTGGGATTAAATGCTGTTGGTACTCACTCAGGAAGCTATGTTATATATTTACTTTAATTGATATTTTGAAAAGATCAACTGTTGAGTTTCTTGCCAGCTCTTCTCAACAGACCCGCCTTCCGAGCCGGTGGTAGCTTCCTGTAAGGACTGACACTTCCGAGCCTTCTATGTAACTTGATGATTCAAAAGTGCTTGTAATGGCCTAATTTCATAAAGAATATATTGATTTTATTTAGATTTTTCTATAACTATTATAAAGTACGTAATATTTTTAATATCCATGAGACTAAACAATGTTTTCTTCATAATTTTTGCCTAATTCTAGCAAACAGTCTTAAGCCCAACTATAGCATATTTTATTGAGTGTCTACTCACTAATATTAATTAAAAAAAATTCAATTCGTCCACTTTCTTTGTTAACGACAGCGATATTCTAAACAAAAAACCTGCAAAAGCACGTAAAACACTTGTATAGGTATAATTAAAGGTATTAAAAGACCCTTTTTAATACCTACCAACTGTTGAAAGGTTCAGGGATTGTGACGAAAGTAACAGACGTTCACTGTTATGTTTCAGTCGATATAGGGGACAACGCGTAGGGTAGGGCAGCTTGTGTACAAGGAAAAGGTACAATTTTATGCGATGTTGTATCGTAACTCGGTTTATTATAATGTACCATATGTTTATTGTAGCCATATTTTGTTTTCGGCTTAAAATTTCATATTAGCAATCTGCTTACTTCTTATTTCCTAATTAAAATGTATATATTAAGTTATTTAATTTCTAGCTTCACACTATTTTCCACACATGGTTGGGTAGGCTGAGGGAACTTTTGTTAGGTGTGTCCTTACGTGGGGATCGAACACATAACCTGTCGCCTTTAAAGGGGCACGCTTGTGCTTGCGCTGTTACGCCTGCCTCACGACAGGTTTTGTTTCATTCATATCACATTTGTCAGAAATTTCATAAAATTTTCATTAGATTTCTGACCAAATGAATTAATGTTGGCGAATAATTATTAGATTAGATTTAAGTCTTCTTTAAAAACAATAATATATATATATATATATATATATATATATATATATATATATATATATATATATATATATATATATATATATATATATGTATATATATATATATATATATATATATATATATATATATATATATATATATAAAAAATAAGAATAATAATATAAATATAATGATATTAAAATAATAAATGTTATAAATAAGTAAGTAATGTTTATGTTTATTCTTTTATGTATTTTTTACGAATTTATAAAACAGATATTAAACGCAATTATATTATATTGATTGATTGATATTATTTTCTTAGTATACTAATATTAATTCTGTTAAAAAAATAACATCACCTTATATACATGCCTTGTGTACGAATATACTGCTTGAAATATTTGCGAGCTTGGGTCCTGAATTCTCCAAAAACCGAGCCTAAGGGTCGCTTTCAAAGCTACCCCCGAGGTTGCGATCGTGTTCTCTAAAATGCTCCTAGAAATATTTATTTTATGTATCGTATTATACCTGCTATACAAAAGCTGCGTTGGCATTCTTTTTTCCAGCTGTATTGTTAACAAGTCTATATTAGAGAATTTTATTTTTTCACCGTGTGATCCTGGCTTAGAATAGGATCACCCTGGTACTGATGGTGTCGTAAGAGGCGACTAAAGTGCGTGTGGTAGAGTCACGTTGGCAACACGCATGGGCAGACTCGACCGGATTGTTACCACCCCCGGCATTTAAGACCGGCGTTAAGTAGTGGCTTTGGCCACTGCGTTTCACATTAGGTAGTGCCGGTGCCCTTTCACCTTAAAAGACAGCAACGCTCCTGTGGCTCTGGAGTTAATCGGGGCCGTGGGCGACGGTGATCACTTACCATCGGGTGACCCGTACGCTCGTTTGCCGTCTCTTCTATAAAAAAAAAAATTAGAGAATATTTTATATATATTTATATATATATATATATATATATATATATATATATATATATATATATATATATATATATATATATATATATATATATATATATATATATATATATATATATATATATATATATATATATATATATATATATATATATATATATATATATATATATATTTATATCTTTTTTCTATTATCAAAAATATTATTGAAAGCGCTATACAACAAAACTTTACGTTTCACAACTTTAATAATTTGTTAATTCCTTTGACCTAATACCTTCATGAAACTGATACGGCACCCTTGATGTTTATAAAATATATTAAATTAATTTATAAGCTTTAAGAATGTTGATAGTTATAAAGTTACATAAAAAGTGCCTAACACCGTAACTTTCACCGTGTGATCCTGGCTTAGAATAGGATCACCCTGGTACTGATGGTGTCGTAAGAGGCGACTAAAGTGCGTGTGGTAGAGTCACGTTGGCAACACGCATGGGCAGACTCGACCGGATTGTTACCACCCCCGGCATTTAAGACCGGCGTTAAGTAGTGGCTTTGGCCACTGCGTTTCGCATTAGGTAGTGCCGGTGCCCTTTCACCTTAAAAGACAGCAACGCTCCTGTGGCTCTGGAGTTAATCGGGGCCGTGGGCGACGGTGATCACTTACCATCGGGTGACCCGTACGCTCGTTTGCCGTCTCTTCTATAAAAAAAAAAATTAGAGAATATTTTTATATATATTTATATATATATATATATATATATATATATATATATATATATATATATATATATATATATATATATATATATATATATATATATATATATATATATATATATATATATATATATATATATATATATATATATATATATATATATATTTATATCTTTTTTCTATTATCAAAAATATTATTGAAAGCGCTATACAACAAAACTTTACGTTTCACAACTTTAATAATTTGTTAATTCCTTTGACCTAATACCTTCATGAAACTGATACGGCACCCTTGATGTTTATGAAATATAATAAATTAATTTATAAGCTTTAAGAATGTTGATAGTTATAAAGTTATATAAAAAGTGCCTAACAATGCTTTTTCATTGTATGCTGCATTAACTTCTTACTAAGAATAAATCAAATAATAGTCTATACTTTAAACTTCTGATGAACATGGGAACACAACATGGGGTTGTGATCGACTCAGATAATTTTTAAGAAAATATGAAATGCCATTTTAGTAATAGTTATTGAGCACACTTTACTCGCGAGCACAATTCAGCTAAACTATAAGAAAACATATTATGCTTTTACACAAGTTACTGAGCGCCATGAAATTTTCCGTTGCAAAATTTAAATAACAAATCCAGGTTCTTTTATAAATAGCCATAACAGTCCAGCTGAACTGTTGAAAAAAATGCAATGCTACGATAATGAATGATATTCAGGGGATTTGGAATTTTCCATTGATATGTAGAAACTAAAGATCTATACCAAATATCTAATGAAAAACTATTATAGCTCAGCTAAATTATAAAAAGAAACTTAGGAACCAAATGTTAAGACGCTCCGTTTCGTTTCGAACTTTCTGCCGAATTTGAGGCATTGTGTGTTGAATGGCGGAACTCAACGCCTCGTTTTGCCTTGATACCAGGGCAAAAAAATTAAAATGTTAAATGGCCCTGTGCCGTGCTACTACAAGGGAAAGTTACTAATACATAATATATTACAACGATAGTAATTTATAATGATATTATATTATAAATAGTATAAATTTATAGGCCTGTCGTGGCGCAGCGGCACAAGCGTGTGACAGTAACCGACAGGTTGCGGGTTCGATCCCCACTCAAGGAAACGAAATATTCAACATTTTCAATTTAAATACTTAATGTTTCATTTCTTCATTCTGGTACAAAGCGAGACGCGGCGTTGAGTTCCGTCACTCAACATGCAACGCCATGCAAATTCGGCGGAAAATGGGGAACGGAAGTGGTACAGAGTATCTTAACACTACGTTCCCTAGTTCCCTCTGCCTACCCTGCCAATTGCGGCATACAACGTGAAACTGAGAAGAATAAATTTGTAAAACAATACATAAAAGAATAAACATAAACATTAACAAATATTGAACATTAATGTTAATATTAATGTACCCTTAAGTGTAGGAGGAACTTTATGAAGAAGAACATTGACACAACATCAACGTCAAGGGGTGGGTTACCTTACGAAAGGTAAAAGAGCGTGAGAAGGGGAACCGTCGCTCATGGCACATTTACACACGAATGAATGATCCCTGACCCTTATGTTAGTTAAGTTCACTGGTGTGCATTCATGTCCAAGCCGCAAACGGCAGATATGTAGGTGCAGTACTATAATCCTGAAAATAATTGAAAATCTTAATTTACTACCAAACTGGATTTCCCTTTAAAGCCAATAAGCAGCTTACTGAGTCACTACAAATTGTTACCGAACCCAAAAAAAAGAAAAAATAACAATTTTAAAGTCAAAATTGTTATTTTTTCTTTTTTCTGGGAATTTTTAGGGATGATTTTTAATAAGAACAGAACGCCCCATGCTGAACAGTATCAGTAAGAAATGTGAAAAATGCCTTAAAAACTGTATCGGTTGTGTGGTAGGGCGCAATATCATTATACGTGAAAATTATTTTACAATGCTATAGTCCGTAGTCCGTGGTCGTGTTGACTTCGGATTATTTGCTATAGACCCCTTTAACAAAATCCTAACTGAAAAACTCACTCTGAAATCTTCCCCCACCAAACGTACTACGGGTGGAGTGTATGGAATTACTATTTCGGCCGTTGTTTTCTTCAACAGCAGTGGTTTGGGCCTTAGCCCGAGCATATATTTCGAGGAGTCAGGCTTGTGGCTGCTTACATGGGCACTCAACCTAGCCAGGTGAGACCCCTAGATACCCAGGGGAGGCCCAGTTTAAGCGACCAGTGACCAAGGTAGAGAAGCTTATGAGTCAGAACTTGGAGGGACATGTCTCTTGGCAGCATTCCCACTCCCTATGTCTAAGCTATCTAATTTAGCCGACCTCATCTCTTGGGGCAGGACCCTACAGATGCTTAATAGTTTTTTTTTAAATTTACCTCTGTTAATCGTTCCTTTCTCGCTATCCATCTAAACCATTTTTCCTTACCCCAACATACTGTTAATCATAATCCTTTCGTCAACACAAATTTTGGTGAAGGTTGCTGACACGACTACTAATTGGTATGGCATGGTACATGAAAATTATTTAACCCGTGGTCTCATCTTTATAGACGCGTCCAAGCTTTTTCAGGAAATTTATGTTGGCGCAACATGCGCATTAAAATTCAAAATTAAATCGTATAAAAAATTCAAAATTAAATCACAATTCAAATGTCCGCCCGAATCATGTGTGGTTACTGAAGTAACCACTTTGTAAGAAGAAATCCAGTTCACACTCTCCCACGACTTTAAATATACTCTTATTTGTTCTGACAGACTAATCTAAAGGGGAAATTACTTTTAAAAATTTGTGAAGCACTGTACTCATGCCAATTAAAGGGTTTGGATATTACTTTGGCATACAAGGCATTTCGTAATTAATGGGAATGAATCTACAGATTCTTGCGCAAAACTCCAAATCGTCCAGCGCAGACCATCCAGTGTGGCATTTTTGATCACTTTTCTATTTCGGCGCAGGGTCTCTTTTTTTTTGGATATACTCATATAAATATATCCTGGTCTATATTCGAGGATATCTCAAATCTCAGAAAGGGAAGTATACTTCTACTATCCAACCTAGATTATAGAGGCGAACTTGGTTTCTTTCTCCAAAACTTACTAAAGGAGTTATGTTACCATTTTTTTTGTGTGCGCCTTAGAGACGCATGAAAACATGTGCACTTAGCTAAGATCAGGGTCAGAAACCATTCACTATATAAATGTGGCCTGGACGACGGTTTTCCTTCTCACATTCTCTTCATCTGTCTTAAGTTAATCCCATTTTTAATATGATCAGCTTTTTCAAAACGTTTTCCGTCTCATTAATGTTGAATGTTTGTTATTGTTTGTACTTATCGCCTTATGTCAAATTTAATGTAAATATATTAGGTAAAATAAAAAACCTAACATTGTCGTTAAATAAGGCTCCCCTGAAAGGCTTCCCTGAAACAGAGAACCTACCAAATCTCCGAGAGGGTAATAATAATAGGTTTTGGCAGAAAAATGATATGAAGTAATTTTTGCTTTTCAGCACGATTACTTTTATTTTTGCATTGCAAAAAGGAAAATGTTTTCATTGTTATGTGTGTTTAAATTTAAGTTTAGTGTTTTCTGTCCTAAGTGTGAAATAACACTTTAAAAAAACGTAGTAAAAATATTAAAAATAAAATAGTATTCTCTCTTGCCAAACGATAATTCTTACGAGTTGTCTTTGGGTAACGGAAATTTGTAAAAATCTCCCTACAGAGATGCTAACAACATAAGTTGTAACAAGCGTATAAGAATTTCGACGGAGCTCGGTGAGAACGTATGGCTTCGTCGGTCAGAGCGCTGGAACGGTATTCCAGAGGCGCGGGTTCAAATCCTGCTGCGTTTAAAATTTTTATACGCTTTTTAAATTTAAGTTTAGTATTTTCTGTCCTAAGTGTGAAATAACACTTAAAAAAAAACATAGTAAAAATAATATTATGTTCTTTTAAAAAAGCTCTATATTTAATTACATAAGGTTATTTTATTATAATAAATTCATGAAATTATTAATAGTTGTTTGAAATAGAAATGTCACTGCGTACAAAATGTGAGCAAAGTATTCTATACGCGAGTGCTCATGTCACTTTTGAGGGCACGTATGTTGCCGGGTTAATTAAATTATATTTCTTTGAAATACGACTAAATTGAATAAAAAGATAAAGGATTGCTGTAATTCAGAATGTTAAAAATATATAAATTAAATTTACTTGTCAAAGAGAGTCGAGATTTCACTATACTCGTATATATTTTATTTTCCTTTCGAAAACTGCATTTAATACCAAAGTGAAAACTAAGCTATAAGTTGTTTAAATCCTAATTTATTACGATGTCAAAATTCAGTTATTTCTGTTGAGTAGAAATGAATAATTGTTTTTGTGTTTATTCCTTTTTTTTATGAAACCTACAGTGTATTCTGGGATAAAAACTGAAAAATATATACCTACTGACTCTAAACTTTCACCATATCTATTTATATAGTATACAGAAATGACATTTCCATTCTTTTATTATATGTACAGATTACTCAAATATATTTTTTAAGATCTAATCCTTTTTCCTGTTTCTATATTTCTACATTCGATTAATTATTAGTAAATATTTATAATAGCGTACACTTAAGAAATGTATTTTAGGCAGATTTTATACATACTATGACTTTAATGCTTGTATTCAGCTCATAAAAATTTATATCAACCACCAATCAACTACACTAGCCAATTCACGGCCTGTGTTAGAATAGCTACCACCATTATGTATAGCAATAAAGTGCATATACAACCCTTAGACTTGGCTTGGCTACCTACCAAACTGTGCCTTAAGATCTATTTATTTAATATTTTAAAGAGAAATAAACAGCTTCATTTTATCTGAAACCTGGTTTTTATTTAATTAGTTATACAAAGATTTTAATGCAATTTAAATAAATCAGAATAGGTCGTAAATCAGTATTAAAGTAGTAAAAAAATGCTTTCATATAAATATACTTGTATAACCTACAAGTTTGAAATATTAAAATTTTAATACTTGCTTATAGCCTACTGAAAAACTATCTAAAGCTAATCTATCTAAGCTTTAAAATTGTCGAGAGGTTCTCAAATAGGGGCACGAATATAGTAATGCAGTATTTAGTTTCGCACATTTGGTGAATATATAAAGTAAAAAAAGTTTTATTTCATATTGCCTTAAATATGAGTCTTATTTTTTATTTATCTGTTTATTGTAGTGTTTTATTTTTATGTTTGAATTGTTAGTAGTATTTATTTGTACGTTACAAATATTTTCATATTTTTACATATAAATAAAATTTAATGTATGTATGTATGTGTATTTGAAATCACGTCCACACATACACGAATCGAAATTTACTAATACTAAACATTTTTCTTCTAAGTACTATATATAGTTCTATAAGTACAGTTCAAAAAATATATTTTTATTTTATTTCTCTCTGATGCCCGGGCTAAACTTCAAAAAAAATTTAAATAGCTAAATAGTTTTTTTATTTTTTTGGAATTTTACTACAATTATAGACATATTCATTACTACAACGGGGTGAAGCCGCGTGGAGACCAGTAGTAAATATATAAAATACGTAGGCATCGTACTAAATAAGTAATCGCGGGGCCCGCTAGTTGTAAATAAATAAACTTGACCGTAAAAAAATCACACCTTTAGAGTGTAATATTATATATATTTTAGAGTGTATATTTAAAACAAAATAACTTCAACAGATTCGTTGCTCGGCGTACATATACTCTATATACTTTAGAAGCCACGAAAAGGTAGCGATTGAGGAAAGGCCAAAGACCACACCCGCACCGCTGACGGAAACACACGAAGCGATCGTTTTTTCAATACATCGAGTTTCTGACAACAGTAAGTTATATTAATAAAAAATAAAAAAAAAAACTCTTTAGAATATCTTTCATGTCATTTTACTACGCGTAATAAGGAGCAAATATAATAAAAATATCTTGGAATATTAATGGGAATATTAAGGCTAGAAAAAGACTGTACTTTTACAGTACAATCCAGACAAGATGGGAGTTCAATCACCACGAGGAAATTAACATTTTCTTGATCCCATAACGAGGTTAAGCGCGATGATGAGGTTGGCCAGTAAACACGCAATGCCTCCAGAATACGGCGGAAAGTGGAGAATGGAAGTGTCTCAATGAGAACAAAATGTCTTAAAATTAGTTTCAAGTACAAAGTGGGGAATAAAGGTTCTCTCTGCCTACTACATTTTTTTTTATCTGCCTCTATTGTCATTAAGTAGGCAAATTGCAGAAATAAAGTAATTGAAACCCGTTAAGTATATTTAAGAAAATATAAAAAATAAAAAAAAATATATGTATAATAATATAATATGTAAAAGTGAATACTACAGTGAGATTTATTCTACTTCTTACGGCCTAAATTTGAACATTTTGTAGTAAAAATATGTATGTTTATTAAATTCATAAAACGAAAATAAAGTTATTGTGGTACAGTGTCTATAAGTGTGATGACTGTGAGTTCAATATTGCTATGGGGAACGAAATTATTTTTGTTTTCTCTCTCTGGAAAGCCAAAGTATGAGGTTGTGTTCCTACACTCATTACACAGTATCAAATTCATGCAGAAACCTTGAAGCAGTTAAAATATGTAAAAATAAACGAAACAATTAATCAAATGAAAAATTATATTGAAAAAATAATAAATTACTTTATATACATTAAATTAGTAGAAATATTCCTGCGTATTAAATTTGTAGAAATAACCTGCGAAAAAAATCTAGAATATTAAAAATATATTAATTTCAGGTGCCAGGGGTTTCCGTGATAGCAGAAACGGGGAGTTATTTGTGGCAGAGATTATTATGTTTGTATTACATATAGTCGTATTTAGATAAATTAAACCAATATACTCGTAGATAGGAACATGCTATCTAGCCAGAGTATTGTAAAAATTCAGGCTGTAGGTCTTGATGACTTAAAATCGTTATTTGCAGCAGAGATTTTACGCTAAAATCGAAATATTAGAAAACGTCGAACATAATATCGTATTACTCCTTTGAAGATATGTGTTGTGTATGAAAATTAAACGATGTACTTATAAATATTTCATTACTTCCAGAGCAAGCAGTTGTTATTTTTAATATTTAATTAAAGAAAAGCAATTTATTAGTTCCATCCTTAATATTGATAACTTTCACTTATATATTGTTATATTTATTTATTCATTCTAATGATCTGCTTCATATAATAATTTATGTATACGTACACTTTATTACTATAGTTAAAAGCACAACCGGTACAAAATTATAGTGTCTAAATAATTACAATATCCCGGTCGGCTAGTAATAGTTAATATTGTATTGTTATGGTATAAAAAACATAAATGTTGAGAGTGTTTACTGTTCAAAATAAAATTATTGATTATATTTATTGATATAAGGCATTGTACGTTGATACTTTATAGTTATATCAACTCGAATTTATGTATTTTTTTTTTTAGTTTCACGCTGTATCCCGCACGAGGCAGCGTAGGTAGAGGGAACCCGGGAACCCAGTGTTAAGACATTCTGTTCCACTTCCGTTCCCCACTTTCCGCCGAATTTGGGCATTACGTGTTGAGTGGCGGGACTCAACGCCGCGCTTTGCCTTATCACCTTATTTTGAATTTATGTATTTCATTAAACGAAATATATTTCTTTGGAGATTATTTATTCAACTTCACTAATAATTTAATTGTGCAAAAGCTGTATCCAATCTGGTCCAGGCTATGATTTCAAATTAAATTTAAATATTGGTTTCAACTATGAAAATTGTTAAAGCTTACTTTAACATATATTATTTTCGCATAGTCTTATTTACCGGAATAAATGTGTGGAATAAAGTTTATTCGTATAGTAACTCGATTGTAAAAATTTTCAAAATGTATAAAATTTATGATGTAATATAAATTTGTAAATATATATTTATTTATCATACTTGCGTTATCGACGTTGTACCTCACGTAACTTAGAGTATTTTACAATATATTTTGTTATTTTATAAAATTCTTGTCTTCAATAAATCCGATTGTAAGTTCTATCAGCGAGAATAACAGCGCAAGATTTTTTTTCAAATACTAAGTAGCAGGTCTCTTCTACTGTTAAAAGTTCCCCAAGAATGTATATATTTAATGTAAGTGATACTCCACACTTATGTAGGAAAGAAAAATACTTAAACTAATTACAAGAGGCACGGGTTAAAACCCGCTAAGTTAAATTTAACAAAAATGTTCATTTTAAAAGATTCTCTTTCCACGGATCATTTTTTATATGCATCACTTCCTATATAGAGTATAAGCTCCAGCTATGTGAATAATACAAAGTTCAAAGTATAAATAAATTGAATTTAAAATGTTTATAGCCAGTCGTTTTATTTTCCAACGTTAAATATAAAAACAAGCTTTTTCCTCTCTTTTTCCAGTATTATAACACAATGCGGTCGATAGATTATAATTACATTAATCATGAATCTTGAATGTTCATTTTTTATTTTATTGGTTACCAAAAATGTTATATCTATATGATGACTAATGACGTATCTTTAAATGAATGTTCACCTAAGATTTGTTGAACATTTCCAAGATACAAGCTTGTCAAATCCACCTGCGACTAACGTAAGCACTTTGCATCCTCGAAACTTATAAGATTAATGCTTCCAATCTTGTGATGATTACATAAATTTTAAAGCAAGTACATTTAAGTATGAAGGACATAGAATGATGAAAATTAATTTGTTAGATAATTATACCTATATGGAAACATAAATACATTGAAGTGTCCATCTGCCATTTTAAAATAAACATGTTTTTCGAGTGCACTTAATACACGTAGTAATTTACAAGATACTACAACAAAAGCATACAAATTATAATTGTTATATATTTGTTCATCTTTTTGTCAGCTTTCAGTATTGTCCGATAGAAGAAAATATTGTGCAACATAAAGGCTTACTTTTTGTTTCGGAATTCCACAGGTATAAGGAATTGGATATAAGGAATTATATATGAAAACTGTGTTTGTACAAATAGAAATAAAATTACGTAACATTTTTTTCATTCTTTTAAGACATAATTTATACATTGAAAACTATAATTCAACTAAATGGACATAAAAACTTTTTAATATATATTACATATAGTGTTCAGTTAGTGATTTATTATAAGATAGATGAAAATTTTTAGGAATAAAATCAAATAAAAACTCAAGACATTTATTTCTCAGCTTCGCGCTGTATCCTTCACATGGCAGGGTAGGCAAAGCGAACTTAGGAACCTACTGTTAGAACACTTTACTTTGTTCTCCACTTTCGCCGAATTTGAGGCATTACGTGCTGAGAGTGGCGAAACTCAACGCCACAATTTGGAGTTTCTACTAAAGTGAAGAAATGAAAATATTAAATATTTCTTTTGAAAATATTTTTTATGTATAATATTTTATTTTCTTCGAAAGGGGATCGATCACACATAATTAATCGCTATACAAATAATAAATCGTAACAAGATATTTATGTTATGATTTATTTACATAATAAACTAATATATAGGAGTATATATAAAAAAAGCCAAGTTTCTAATAATCAATAAGTTGTTCTGAAATATAATTAATAATTTATAGTATTTAGTGTTATCTACACAGTATTCATATTAATAAAAATAAAATATCAGTTTATGATTTCTAAATAACTGTGATGTTCCAGTGCCCATAGTTATTTACAACATACCAAAGTATATATAAAAAATGTGCCTGTTTCTCTGTTTGTCCGGACTAAACCGTAAAAAAGCTAAAACGATTTTAGTAGGACTTTCACATAAAAAATGTGCCTGTTTCTCTGTTTGTCTGGGCTAAACTTAAAAAACCTAAAACGATTTTAGTAGGACTTTCACTGACTTATAGAGAAAATTATGGAGCAATATAAAGACTATTTTAAATATTTACAGCATCACAGGGATATAAAATAACTAAATGTTTTTGTATTATATTCACATGTCTGAATTCCGTCATCAATTGTATTGGCTTCGGCGTTTACGTTGTATATATTAATTTTATAGTTGTACTCCCTTCCTTATTTAAGGGAGTGTTTTCAATTGGCCCTTCCAAGTGTTCCTGTCGTCTAAGAAAGTGCGTAAGTGTTCCTGTCGTCTAAGAAAGTACGTAAGTAAGTTTCAATTATCTGAATGAAAAAAGAAACCACAGTTTAGGCATAGCACTTATTTAACACTGGATGGTCCCCGAATCCGAATATCTTATAACTTGTAAAATCAAATTAGAACAACATTATCTTAAAAACCATTAAAAACTTTAATATTTTGCTTTGTCTGTTCCTTATTCTTTGTTATTTTAATTTTCCCTTTCAAATTTTATGTCACTGTATATATCTATATTTTTATTTATTTATTTAACTATAGTGTATGTTTTTATATATTTATATGTATTTATGTATATTAAATAAATTATAAATACATTTGTATGTAAGTTTATTATTATTAATGTAATGGTTATTTTGATTCTGCAACTGAATCGTTTTTCTTAACTTCTCTTACATCCAACAGATTCTGGTAAAAATCTCTCTTCGAAAAAAAAAAAATTGTACATATTTTTCTGTAATTAGATATTTTCTGTATTTCTTTTCTTGTGTAATAAATAAAATACTTAGTTTATAAAGAAAACATAAAGTAATTAATCATGTTATTATAATTAAACAAATCTTAGCTTAATTATAAATTATTGATGAAGTATGACTGTATTATTTTATTTTTCATATGAAAATCGCATTAACCACCCCTTCAAGCTATTCCATGCCAAAATTCGTTTGCCAGGCTTTAAGCTATAACCATGCCAAAATTCGTTTGCCAGGCTTTCAGCTATTACAGTGCCAAAATTAGCTCACTTCTATTAAGTATTTACAGTATTTGATTTTTTTTACTAAAGTTACAATAAATTAACGGTCAAAATAAAATAAAAATACCGCCAGATTATTATTATATTACCACTTATGTACTATGATTAGCCAACAAACTAACAGACACACTGACATAAATTCTACTTAGTGGTTTTTAATCTTATTATTAAAGGACGACATACAGTAACTATTTTTACGTTTTACAAATGATTACAAAAATAAAGGGTTATTTTCGAAACAATTGTAAGCTACACAGTATTATTGCTTATTCAATTAAATTAGTTAAATAGCATGTCCTAAAATGCTATAGTAGAAGTTATAACAGTTACAAAATACATAAAAGAGCAGAGTGATCGTCACGTAGAGCGTGCTCGCTGGTGCATAGCGTGTACCTGTAATACTTATCTATTATATATAATTTTATTTAATTAATTGTTTTTGAAAATAACTAATTATATAAAGCCTTTTTCGGTAACTGGGCTATCTTACACAAAATTTTTTTTTGCAATCCAAACCCACAAAAAGTAGGTACACAGATTAATAATAACTTAATTAATATGGATACTAGCGGAAGGCTATTACGTCATATAATATAGCCTATAGGCTTAATTAGTAATAACCTAAGGCTTTAGCTTTTCTTGATAAATGACTATCTAATGCGAAAGTTTTCTTTTAAATCGCTCTAGTAGATCCTGCGATTAGTGCTTATTCTCTCAATCTGAGAACCTAATAGTTAGGATTGACAAGAATAGTGTTATGCAAGATATAAAATATTTATCGAGAAAGGCTATATATATATTTGGTTATTTCCATTCGACCAATCATTCGTGGGCGAAGCAGCTAGCTAATAGATAGTGAAGGCTGTGTGCAGTACTCGTAGAATTATGACATTATATTTATACTGGTATTAACGACGACAGCAAATAGCAAACTATTTCTGCAAAAAGCTCTATATTTATAAAAAGATACTCTATATTCTAAAAAGTATATATTATTATAAAAATATCTATTTTACTCTTAAGAACGATCTGTTTTGCTTGCTAAAAGCAGATAGGCAAAAGAGAATATTAGAAATGATTATATTTTTCTTACATTGTCATTTAATTCAAAGGCTTTTAATAAGCACATTCAAATAAGAATTCCTAGAACAATGCTATAATTTGAAACAAGTGATCTTTCTATAATTATACCATATTATCTTTCCTTTCCCTAGTTACGCAAAATTTCCGACGCCCCCGTTATATAACAATTATATAACATAATTTTCATAAGGGGTACAGACTTTCTTCCCACGTATTAATATAATGATGATGATTATGAGAACATTAGTCTACATATTGTATTGCAAATGGTATTATTAAGTAAATCATTTTGGATATGACTACGTTGAAAAGAGCGCTACATTTAATAATTTTATTTAATAATATTAAATATTTGAGGCCTGTCGTGGCGCAGGCGTGAGACAGCAGGAAGTGAAATATTGTTTAAAAATTAATTATTTGATACTATCATTTCGTTGCTTTGGTAAGGCAAAGCGCGGCGTTGAATTCCTCCACTCAATACGCAATGCTTCTAATTCGGGGGAAATTGGGAAATGAACCAAGTGTCTGAACACAGGGTTCTCAAGTTCCATCTGCTTCCACAATGTTTGGAATACAGCGTAAAACTAAAAGAAAAAGAAATCATATTTATCTTATTATACTAAAATGGGTAGAGAAACATAAAGCGAAACGACGTATATTGCTAATATAAATTAAAGGCATTGGAATTTGGAATATTTAGTTAACATCCCCTTATTCAAATACCGTAAGGAGCCATTTCTATGTAGAATTTACTGAAGTTAAAGTTATGAGGCTAATTTAATCATATTAGTTAAAGAGACAAATTTAAGTACTAGTGAGTACTTAAATTTGTCTCTTAGTTAATTTTGTAATTTGTCTCGTAGTTAATTTTTTCTACTCTACTACTCTACTCAGCTTCCCGCTGCATCCCGCACGGTAGGCAGAAGGAAATTGGGAACCTAGTGTTTTTTTTTATTGGTAATAAAACACACCACAGACTTTATTGGTCCGTGCCCTTTTATGCTCTTTTTCCTTTTTTTGTTATTTAATTTTTAAAAACTTTATTTATTAATAAACGCTCATTTACACAGAGTTTTCGTTTTTAAGTTATTATGAGGGCCAGAAGAGCCCTATTCAAAGTTAATTACTGTTTAAGTAGTTTTTTCATAGTTGTAGTGATGGTTGGGCCGGAGGGGCCCTACTTCAAAGTTAATCATATCTAGCTAGCTCTATTTTTAATGTTTTTTGTGATAGTTGCGCCTTAGGGGCCATAGTCAAAAATTAGTGATGTAGGATTTTAGGGACCAAAAGGGGCCCTGCTTTAAGTTTTACTGTTGATGGTTTGTCTATGTTGGGTCTGTTTTGTCGTCTTGTCCGGTAGTTCCATATTTATTTCTTCTTAGTTTGTCTATCGCCTCCTCGTCTCTATGAGATACAGCCATTTTGATGTTATAATCCGTTATAACGGCCGTTGACGATCTATTTGTTCGACGGATGAATCTGCTGATTGCGTCTTCTTCTTCAGCGTTTGTGTAGTACATACATGCGTTTGTGTGTCTGGTGATGGCGACGACAGCGTGTGATATCCTGTCGTGTATGGCACTCTTGGTGGACTTTGTTTGCATGATGCCTACCAACTCGTGTGTTAATCCCTGAGACTTGTTTATGGTGAGGGTGTGTGAATTTAAACCTCTTCCATAGCCCTTTTGAATTAGGTCCGCCTTCTCTGCCTGCGTGTGGACTAGGTATAGGGTGTTTGGGGAGTCTTCTGGAATGGACGCGCCTGTGAGCCTTGAAGTTTTTAGGGATCGAGTCTTTGGTCGAGCTGTGTAGATTCCGTCATAAACGTTGAGAGCATAGGTAACATCTTGAGGACACCTGTGGGATCTTAAGAGCTCTTGACTGAGTGACGTCACGAGGTTTAGGCCGTTATACTTCATGTGGAAGAGATTCAGTCTTTCTATATATGGTTGTTGGTTGATATCCTCGATTAAAGTGATTGTTTCAGCCCTCGTAAGTTTGGCCGTCATTATGATCGCTCCAAAATAGTTCATTAGGGCCTCGTCTACTATCACTCTCTTAGGCTTTTCTCTTGAACTATTTACCAGGATTAAGGCGATCGTTCTCACTTTGTTTTTGGATTCTCTTTTGCAACTAAATTTAATCTTTTTCCTGAGGTCTTCGGCTGCCTCGGTTGTTGTAGTTGCTATAAGGTCCGTTTCGGGGTTAAAGATGTTTACAACCCAGGTAGATAAAGAGCGTTAATATTTTTGGTGAGCCTCTTGTTTTGCTTGTATCTGCGTTCTTGGTGTTTACTCTTTTCTCTTCCTGCTTTTGAGCTAATTGGCTTTTAGCGCCGCTTTCGGGTGTCGTTCCTGGTGTTTTAAATTTGAGTCTCCTATATTTCAGGAATGCAAGGTCTTATCCTCTGTCTTCGTATACTATAATTTTATGGTTTTTAGATGTGTTTATGCACCCCATAAAGTCTTCGACAGTCCCTTTGTCAAATCCTGTCTTCATGACGTTAACACATATTAATTTTGGACCAGTGGAGTTCGTTTCGTCTGCTGTCTGTGTGCTCATGTGGTTGAGCACTTTGCATGCCTTGGTGAATGGGGACTCTCCGTTACTGCCGTCGAATAGTGCGATGTTCTTGATTCAGATTTCCCTATTTTGTGTGTTGGCATGCTGTCGTAGTCCGACTTTCTCATTGTGGCCCTGTTGGTACTGCCTTTGGTGAGTGCAGCTAGGCCGGGTGAGATGTAGACCCATTTCTTTGGACCTACGATACACAAGCAGAGACCCAGCTTCTCTTCATCTTCATCCATAAACAGGGCTACGGGCCGGAGTGATAGTCCTGGGAAACCGGGATGTCCATTTCGAAAGAAGCGTTGAATAACTGACTCTGAGATGGTTTCTTGGGTTATTTTGTTTTCCGGGATGGATGCGATGAGACGCGTTTCCTCCTTTCGTACCTGAGTTGCGGCGATCTTGCTGCCGTTCCTATGCATGGCGATAATGACGATGTCCAGTAGGTACTCGAGAAGGATAGGTCTTCTATGGTTATCCGCCATCAAGGTAGCTAGAACTCGTCGTTCTAATTTGGTGTTTAATTGGGTTTCTAGGCTAAGGCGTGCTGAGGAGAACCGCGGACAGTCCAGTATTATGTGCCATACGGTTTCCTTGATGTTGGGGTCGCATTCACATCCAGGGGTGTCCTTGAGTTTGTGTTCAAACAGATAGCTGGATATTACTTTATGTCCTGTTAAAATTTTTACATGAATCGGGTTCCATTTCGTTTTTCTTCTAATCTGAAATGCGATTTTAACCTACGGTAGGAATTCACGGGTGGTCGTTCCTGTGCTGGAGGTTAAGTATCTCTCCTGCCATCTCCGGACAGATTCCTCCCGAATCTTTGACTTGACATATGCTAGAGGTGTTCTTGCATAGTCATGGGGACGCTCCAGTGTTCCTGCTCTTGGCGAGTTCGTCTGCTCTCTCCAGCTATTCCAATGTGCACTCGGAGCCAGACTATCTTAATCTGTCTCCCTTGATGTTTTATGCCCTCTATGTTCGTCTGTATCGCCCTTGCTAGAGGATGAGTGGTTTTTGGATTTTCTAGCAAGTCTAGTGAAGATCTTGAGTCACTCAGTATAGTCATCAGGGTGTGCGTGGTTTGAGTGGCCTCCTAAGTTGCTTTATAAATGGCGAACAGACTCGGCTTGGAACACTGTGCACGAGGAATGCAGTGTGAAGAGTTCGGACTTAATCTCTTTGCCTTCTTCCCACCAGGTGAGTGCAGCTACTAGATTGTTAATCTTGCTGCCATCTTTGTAGATGTTTGGTCCGTTTCCCTGGTTATTTTCGAGGGACTCAGGCATTTTGTCGTCTGACTTTTCGTACTTTATAGAGTTGTGCTGGGCTGGATGTGTGGGAACCTAGTGTTAAAACACTCCATTCCACTTTCGTTCCCCACTTTCTGCTGAATTTTGAGACTTAGCGGGTTGAGTGGTGGAACTCAACGCCGTGTTTTGCCTTGTACCAAAGCGAAGAAATAAAAACATTAAATATTTAAAATGAGAATATTAAATATTTCATTTCCTCGAGTGGGAATGGAACCCACAACCCATCGGTTACAATCACACGTTTCTACCGCTGCGCCACGACAGGCCTCATATTAGTAAATACTCAATATAAAGTTTGGGTATAGAATTTCTCTTAATACGTATATGTAAGTTATAATATATTACAACCCAATTAATAAAAGTCTAAAATTTTAAACAGAACACCTTTATATTTGTAAGCAAGTTACTTTAGTAATAAAAAAAAGCACTCTTCACTCATTTTGAGCAGTGGCGTGTACGTGACACGCCTGAACTGAATATATTGAGTGAGGGAAGAACGATGTCTCATAGCACTGGGCTCTCTGTCCCTACCTACTGCAGCTACATTGAAAAGTTTATCAAATTGTAAATTAAATTGATCTAAACTGTCTAATATCCAAGGGTCTAATATCCAAACATCGAATATTTATTTTCATATCCCTTCCAGCCAGTTGCCTCATTCGTGATGGGCAGTAAGCAAAAGTGGCTTCAATGGATATAATAACACCAAGTGAAATATTTATTTTATATGATTAGATAAATAGATAAGTTTAAGGCAAAAAAAGCAAATATTTGACAATATTTCGTCATCATTTTTTATTTCAAAGATGTAACATAATTATTAGATTACATAAAATATAAACCAGCTAACGCGTAAATAAAATACTTTATCATAAAGAATAATATTTTTTTAACGAAATATAACATATAAAAAACATTGAAACAATTTACATATCAGCAACTGCGGATATCAACTTAGTATAAATATCGATTCCTTTCAAATAAACATCAGCATCGAGATATTCGTCGTGATCGTGCAACAGTACCGGCGTGTGGTTCATTGGTGAAAAACCAATAGCAGGGATGCCAACGCGGCGAATATATCTACTGTCAGTGCCTCCAGGAAATATTCTAATGTCTAATTTTAAATTCCTGCAAAAAAAAACAATATATACATATATATATATATATATATATATATATATATATATATATATATATATATATATATATATATATATATATATATATATATATATATATATATATATATATATATATATATATATATATATATATATATATATATATATATATATATATATACTTTTATTATATTAAACTTAAATTACTAAAAAACGGACCGACAATGTTCATTTTTTTTATATTATTGGAGGATGATTACATTTCAAATATAATGAGAATGTAAGAGCTATCTCTTACAATCTCTTTCACTTATTCTATACTATACTAATGTTATAAAGTTGAAGAGCGTTTGTTTGCTTGCTTTGTCTTATTGAGAATAAAACTACTCTAATCTGTATAATAAAATCAAATTTAAATATGAATAAAGACTATTCTCCAATCAATATATTTCAACGTGGAGGTGGTAGTTCCACATCTATATTAATTTGAAAACACATAATTTATGTATTTAAAGACTGCTTTCATATTTAATTTCGAATTAATTTGAACACTCTTGCGCAAAATTAGCCAGCTATTGTGGCACTTTAGTTCATTTTTGTATTTCAGCCCAGGATTGGTCATCTCTTGAATCTACTCATATGGATATGTCCTAGTCAAAATCACACAAAGGTAAGTAGGTAGGTAGGTGTTTACTACTATTATATCTTATAATCGAGGCCTGTCGTGGACGGAACGGAAGTGGAATGGAGTCCCTTAACACTAGGTTCCCGGGTTCCCTCTGCCTACTCTGCCTCGTGCGGGATACAGCGTGAAGCTGAATGAATAAATAATTTTATAATCCCAATCTCATAAACTATTGAACGGAAAATTTTACACTACAACTTTCTTCGGATATTGTCCATTCAATGCGACATTGGGAAAGTGTTTTATGCTCCACTGTCACACTCGGAACGTTGTAATTAAGAAGAGAACTGAATTGAATTGATCATATTTCAATAAAAAAAAAACAAACTGCAAGAAATCCGTAACATACCATTACGGTGCTGTTACCATTAGTACTATTTGATTAAATCAAATCAAAATATTTTTTATTCAACTAGGCCATTACAAGCACTTTTGAATCGTCAAGTTACATAGAAATGTATGTAGTGCCAGTCCGAAATAAAGCTACCACCGGCTCGGAAAGCGGGTCTGCTGAGAAGAGCCGGTAGGAAACTTAACAGTTGCTTTTTTCAAAATATAACTTTAAAGGAACATACAACATAATTAGCTTCCTGAGTTAGTACCAAGAGCATTTACTCCCACGCATTCGTATCATGATAATAATCTTTAATTGAATAATATGTTTTGCCAACAATATATTCTTAACATTCACTTTAAATTTTTGAAGTAGCAAGTCAAGTGATTTTACACGTATGGAATTTTGTTATACATACGTGTACCATGTCCCATAAAAGACCTACTAACTTTTAATGACAAAAACTAGGAGTGATCAGCTTATTTTTCCTTCTTGTATTGATATCATTTCTACCACTGTTCTTTAAATTGCAACAAATCGAAAAGAACACCCGGTTTAAAAGTTTTCATTATGTGTAATATTATTTCTAATTCTATACATAAAGTCAAAATATAAAATTTTATATAATTATAATTGAGTATTTTAACTTACATTTCATCTGCAGCTGTTTTGAAAGCAACCCAGTATGGATTGCTGCTGTCCGTCTTAGTACATTCAACATTTGGATTTCTTTGTTCGAATTCATAAGTCACGCCTTCACCAGCTTCCTTGCACCATTGCTGAATCTGACAAATAATAAGCACATCGTGAAATTACTACATATATAACTGAACACAAATTATGTTATAAGTCATAAGTTATATTTATTTTATTCATATTAAGGGACTTTTTTCATTTTTAAATATAAATTTATATTAAAAAATACATTTGAAAATATTAAAATGACTAACTCTATCGACGGCGAGACGAGAGTCCGTCTATATATACCTACTGTATAATGACTAACGTTTTATCAATCGGAATTGAAAACTAAATGTGCTAAAACTTTAGTTTGTAAAGTACAGATACCGAATTTAAAATGATATTAAAGTAAAAAAGTAATCATAGCCATATTTCAGGATTGTATATCAATGTGAAACACCCTGTATAATAAGTTTTTTATTACGCTACAAACATCAGAATATGGGTCATAAATTGTGCATAAACAGCCGTATCTTTTCGTAGCGCTGGCTTAGACGATTGCTTTTGTTTATGCTTAGCTATACGATAAACTTGAGATATATATTATTAATTTCAGATTTGTAACTCCACGTGCTTATAAAAAGGAATTATTAATAGACTAACAGACAAAAGGACAACAAAGTGACCTTTATTTCGGAACCGTTGTTACATTTATTTGTCTTTTAAAGTATGAACTGTAAAATTATTCACGTATCTGATCAACGCAACGTTGGCAGGCGTAAATAACGCGTCGTAACGTTACTAATTTACAGGTATTTGTGTTTATTCAGATGCAAATCGTACGTACAATTCGTACATTTCAAAAATTTTATATAGAATACCAACATTTGATGCATAAAAACTACTAAATATTTAATGTTTTTATTTCCTCGCTCTGGTAAGAAGGCAAAGCGCGGCGTTGAGTTCCGCCACTACTTAATGTCTCAAATCCGGCGGAAAGTGGGGAACAGAAGTGGAAAGGACTGTCTTAACACTGGATTCCCAAGTTCTCTTTGAGTTCCCTGCCATGTGCGAGATACAGCGTGAAGCTGAGTGAGTAAGGGAAGGAAATAAATAATGAATACTTTTATTTCCTCGTGACGGTAAGAATGTTTTTCGATATAAATATATCAGTAGTATTCAAAACATATAATGAAAATGGGATGAAATTAAATTTTTGATCAAAAAAGTAGTTATAATAATATAAAACGAACTATAACAAAAGTAAAAAGTACTTTTAAAAAAAAAGGAATAGGCACTTACCATTTTTTCAAACTCCACTTGGTCAACAGTAACGGCCAGTCTACAGTCGAAAACAACAGTCAATTTCTCCGGAACTACATTTGATTGAATTCCACCCTGGAACATTGTTTTAACATTTCAATAAGTCATTATGAAGATCTACGAGTACGATTCAGCTTCATTAGCTTAATTTATGCTCGACTACGGCAAATCCCAAAAGGAACGTTATGTTGTTAGCGCGTATGTATATCCGTTCTTTTGTTACTTTGTATCTATTTAATTAGTTAACCGATTTTTAAAAATTGGTACGTCGTTGAATTTGTCTTAAAACTCTTACTTACTATAACTGATCCAAACCCAGTACAATGTAATTTTCTTACAGTTGTTCCTGTATTACATATAGTTAATCGTTTATCTAGTTAAAACAAATGGTAGCCTTGGACGAATCCAGACAAACCAGTATTTTTATTGACTGAGTATCCATTATATAAATATTCCACATCACTTGCAGCTACTTCATCAAAAGTATCAAAAATCAACTTCTAATAACTAACAGAAAAGAGACATCAAAACCAAACAGTTCAGTTCAATTCATTTCTTCATTTACAATGTTTCGGAAGGGCCAAAAAGAAACTAAAACATTATCAGGTGAAGACATATTGACATTGACATTAGACAAGCATGCACCATTATCGTCGATTGGACCAATTCTGACTGTTTCCTGTCAAGTTACTTAAGTACAAAATACATTTATTAAAAGATTTTATTATTATTTTTGATTTTCTGGTACCAATCGTTTAGAAGTAATTTTACTGCATAACTATTTTTTAAATTATAAATATACAGATGACAAACATAATCCCCGTTTTTATAGTGTTAAATAAAAAAACATAATTAGCATAGCTGGGACTATCCTCAAAGTTTTTTTTTATGGAAAGGGTCACCTGATGGTGAGTGACCACCGCCGCGTATGGCCCCGTGTAACACCAGGGGAGCTACAAATGCGTTGCTGGCCTTTCAGCGGACGTAGACGCGGTTTTTGAAGATTCGTATCGACCTAGAATTAGGCCGTTCCACATCCTCCACATCCACTAACTTTCTCCATCCTCTAAATGCAATGGTTTTTTAATGCTTGTACTTAGTGGGGACTAACTTGTAACTTTTCTTTAATATAAAATACCATTTTGGACTAACTACTAACTTGTAACTTTTCGTTAATATAAAATACCATTTTTGTAAAATCTTTTCTGAACATGTATTCTCCTATTGTTTAATTTTATTTCTTTTTCTTACCGTATAAAACCCATGTCGCATGTTCTCCATTGGCGAAATGATTTTGTGACAACTGACACTCGTGGAACGCCATAATTAAAGAACTGAACTGACAGCTGGTATTATTTTATTGGGTTTCTGAGTTTGCAAAATGTAACTTACCTTTATATTAATAAAGCAGCTTGAAACAAACACAGAAATAATGCATCTTGAACTATTTTCTTTCAGCTTTACGCTTTATGCCGTACTTTAGAAGGTAGTCAAAGGGAACTTGGGAACCTAGTGTCAAGCCACGCCTTTTCGTTTCCCACTTTCCGTCGAATTTGCAGCATTGTTCAAGTATGTTGAGTGGCGGCCGCGCCTTGTCTTGTTACCAGAACGAAGAAATGAACAAAATTAAATATTTCATTTCCTCGAGTGGGGATCGAACCTACTACCTGTAGCCTTTACAATGAATTGTTTGTGCCACTGCGACGTGATATGTGTGAACTACTAATTGTCCATTACAGGCTTAAACTATAAAATTTAAACAATACATTACGTCTGTATATATCCGCTTTATTATTAAAATAATTATTTTAAAGACAGCTACAATCAAAATATTATGTGGAATTCTAATAAACATCTATGTTATTTAAAAAATACTTACATAAAGTTGTGTCATATTAATAGTAGTTACATCTCCAATGGTCAATTTCGGGTTACTATTTAGGATTTTCTTCTGTTCCTCCCTTAAGTCCATGAATTTGTCAATGATATATCGAATCTAGAAACAATACGAAAACTTTAAATTAATTGAACAAAAATTTGAATTTAATTGAACGAATGAAAAATAACAATACCACAAGCCGCCAATGTCACGGAACAAGTTGCACAAAATATATTAATAGCAAGGAAGAAAAGTTCAATCCTTAAGATAAAAAATATGTAAATTTCAAGGAGAACGTACAGTAATTTTTGGCTATTACTTCGCTGGGCATGAAAAAAGAAATCTTTAAACACAGATATAAGAAGAAGAAAATAGAAATATTTAAACACAGTTGAAAGATTCCATTTATTATATAAAGAAAGTTTTTCCACAACACATTTTAAAAAAAGAAGAAAACTGCAAGAGCAATTAAAAATATAGAAGAAGAAAGGAAACTCAAATATCTTTAAATTAAACATTTAATGTTTTCGTTTCCTCGCTCCGGTACCAAGGCAAAGCGCAGCGTTTAGTCCCCTACTGTCAAATACGACAAATAGATAATATATCATAAAAATATAGATCGATTAACCAAAAAGCCCTTCCAATGTCACTAAATTGCAACGACATGAACAAAAACCTAAGGCACAAGGTAACAAAAGTAACAAAATCTAGACGGTGGGACGAAAGGCGTCGCACCGTCATAGCTTATCAGCAGAAGAAATTAAACATGTAAACTGAGTTTTATAACAACCAAAAATCCAATACTGACAACCAACAACTCAATAAATAAAAATAAACAAATTAGTAAAATTACTATGCAATAGCAATTGCAACCTCAATCTTTTTCATGGGATGCATAAATGGATGCATTTTAAATGAAAGCGAAAATGCACCACATCTTCCAAGCTGGTTAGTCCCCGAGGAAGATCACGACCATAGCCCTCCAGAGAAAACATTTAAACTTTATTCAAACTACATAAAATAATCATCTATATAATGACATATATGGCGACGTAACACGTTAACACTCTATGTAGTATATATATATATATATATATATATATATATATATATATATATATATATATATATATATATATATATATATATATATATATATATATATATATATATATATATATATATATATATGCGCTTTGCCAACACAACATTAAATATTTAATTTAAAGATATTTGACTTTCCTTTCTCCTTTTATATTTTTTATTGCTCTTGCAGTTTTCTTCTTTATTAATGTGTTGTGGGAAATCTTTCTTTATATATATATATATATATATATATATATATATATATATATATATATATATATATATATATATATATATATATATATATATATATATATATATATATATATAGATATATATATATATATATATATATATATATATATATATATATATATATATATATATATATATATATATATATATATATATATATATATATATATATATATATATATATATATATTTATATATATATATATATATATATATATATATATATATATATATATATATATATATATATATATATATATATATATATATATATAAATATATATTTTATATATATCTATATATATATATATATGTGTTTTTTTGTATCAATATCTAGAGTATTGCATAAAAGCTTTTATTCTTAACATATTTTATATCATTTTATAACGTATACCCATTAACAAATATTCTAGTACTGTTCCGCTTTAATTTTTTAAATGAGATAAGAAAATTATTGAAATTAGTATTTCATTAAATAAACTATGTAATATACGAGCGCCGACCAAAATCCATGTTACTATACCTCGATCATTTATATAAAAGCATGAAATTTACTGTATAACGTCACCTTAAGCAACGCCCGAGTCTCTCAATCTTTCATCAATCCACCTGTACAATCAATCAAATGATCGGGTCGTATACATCGGTTCACACTCACAGCTGATCGAGAACGATATCGATCATGGTAAAGGAATGATCACACGACACAATTCCATTACTTAATTTATTGGCACATAAAAATAACATTTATAAACATTACTTTTATTTTCTAAATAATATGTAATGAACTTTCTTGCAAGTTTCAAACTATGGTAGCTTCTACGCATAGAAATTAGAAAATACCTTCATATTTTTAATTTCTACCTTAAATTATTAATTGATTATAATTTTCTAACCTTTTCTCCAGCTGTATTGGGTAGCAAAAGTGATCCATGGCCTGGTTGTCCCGTGCATACGATATGTAATTCTGGAAAGTATAAAACTATTTTGTCCGCCTTTCATAATTCTCAAGCTTAATAGAACTTGATCCTATGAAAGGCTTATATATTCTCTAAAGGATTTTTATGTATTGGGTACAATACATAGAATATATATATATATATATATATATATATATATATATATATATATATATATATATATATATATATATATATATACATATATATATATATATATACATATATATATATATATATATATATACATATATATATATATATATATATATATATATATATATATATATATATATATATATATATATATATATATATATATATATATATATATATATATATATATATATATATATATATATATATATATATATATTGAGCCTGTCGTGGCGCAGCGGCAAAAGAGTGTGGCTGTAACCGACAGGTTCTGTGTTCGATCCCCAGTCGAGGAAATGAAATATTTAATATTTTCAATTTTAATATTTAATGTTTCATTTCTTCGCTCTGGTATTAAGGCAAAAGCGCGGCGTTGAGTTCCGCCACTCAACACGCAATGCCTCAAATCCGGCGTAAAGTGGGGAACGGAAGTGGAACAGAGTGTCTTAAAACTAAGTTCCTAAGTTCCTACTTCTGTCTACCCTGCCTCGTAAGGGATACAGTGTGAAGCTAAAAAAAAATATAATAATTTCAGACGTGCAAGAAGCCGATAATATAAATAATTAGTATTCATAATAATTTTATATATTTATGGAATAGCGGGCTGCTCGCAGCTGCTTGTACACATGAAATTATTAACAATATTAATTATTATACAATGGCTATAAATATATACACAACGTAGCTTTGAATCTCATTAAGATTCAAAGAGCGTGTTTAAAATAATAAAGTAAATACTTTTCTTAGTTTCTCGCTGTATCCCGCACACGGCAGGGTAGGCAGAGGGAACTTGGGAACCTAGTGTTATGACATTCCGTTCCACATTTCCCACTTTTTGCTGAATTTGAGGCATTCCGTGTTGAGTGGTGGAGATCAACGCCGCGTTTTGCCTTGTAGCAAAGCGAAAAACGCTTGTTAAAGATTTTGTATGATTTCGCTATAATCTAGTAAAAATAAGTTCAAGCAGGCAAAGCTGAGCGAGGGTCGTTGGTATAATTCATAACTCAATACAATATTTATATTATAATAATATTATCACAAACAATAATTTTAATTCTTACTTACGCCAAATACTACGTTCTCCATTAAATATGATGAACTCTTCGCCAGGGTTTGCCATACCCTCGTCTAAGGCAAATCCAATGTTAAGAGCTTTAAAACTGTCCGTCTGCACAAATTTTTCCATTCCATCATGACCACCGATCTCTTCATCTATATATAAATAATTAATATAATTATTTCAGCTCTTTATATAGCTATATCTCCCATACAGCAAAGTGGTCAAAGGTAAACTAGTGTTAAGATCTCACTATTCAGCCAACTTTTAAAACATTATGTGTTTATCGGCGGTTCTCAACGCCACTATCTTCTAACCAGGACGAGGAAATAAAAATAATTCGTTCCGTAGAGTGAAAATTGAACTCACGACCTTCACGTTTATAAACAAACGCTGTGCGGCTGCGACGTAACACAAAATAACAAAAAAAAATATTGACCATTTTGAAACTATACATAATTAAGTATTTGTCCTTTGATTCCATACCCGGGACAAAACAAATGTGTAGAGTTCGTTTTAATTGAATTCCTGATGATTTTAATTTCCGTACTGCTTCCAAATATTGAATGCCGACGCACTTCATATCCTGGGAACCTCGAGCGAATATTTTGCCGTCTTCGTCAATATGCCCGCTAAAAGGCGGGTATGTCCAACTGTTCTAAAAAAATAAATTCATAAATTTTCCATGCTCTATACTCTATGCAAGAGTAACAACAAAAAGTTTAATCTTAATATTTAAGTGTATTTAAAATAATATGGAATAAATTTTATTTTCTTTATAATTGGAGTGTCCTAAATCATAAGAAACAAACGGAACAGTCTATAACGTCTGCAAGTCTGGCCGTCTGTCTGTGTGTCAGTTAGGACCATTTTATTATATATAGACCGCATGGATGTATCAAACTCCACCCAGATCCATGGCAAACTATTGCACAGAACACAACTTGTAGCTAAGTAAGACTTACTTCGAAAACTGGTACGACATCCATATGCGAGTTGAGCAATATCGCCGGCAGAGACGGGTTCTGTCCTATCCATGTCAACATCACAATGGGTTTCCTTGGCACTAATTCGTATACTTTAAATTCCAACCCAATATTTTCACTCTGCTTCTTAAAAAAATTAACGCACTCATCTAAAAGTAAATGAATCAAATATTGAATAGTTTTGTGTCGGAAAATATATGCTTACCTAATGCGTATTTAACACATCTATTGTGAATTTCAAGATATTTTTAGTAAAATTGAGAACTACGTAGTATGTCTAATTCATTATATTATAATATATCCGTATATCATACATATGTATTAGTTAATTCCATAATGTTTAAAAATTAAATTTGGCTCTACCAAATGTTTATATAACCATAACTTTGTGTATACATTTTATCGCAGAAATGATTATATTCAATTATATGTATAACTATAAAAACAGAATTATTTGTAAGTCATTAATAATATTGTTAATAATTTAGGTAAATAGTAAGAGGCCTATAGTAACGCAGGAACATAAAAATGTACCACAACCGGTCACACGTTTGTGCCTCAGGTGGCCGAGAAAGTGAAATTTTATATTTTCATGTCTTCATTGTGGTATCAAAGCAAAGTGCCTAATTGAGTTCCACCACTCAACACGCAATGTCACAAACTGGAGGAAAGTTGAGAACGGACAGGGTGTCTTAACAATAGGTTCCCACGTCCCTCTGCCTACTGCCATGTGCGGGATACAGCCTGAAGCTGAAGAAAAAGAAAAATATATTGTCAGCTTCACGCTGTATCCCTCACATGGCAGGGTAGGCACAGGGAACTTGGGAAACTAGTGTTAAGACACTCCGTTACACTTCTGTTTCCCACTTTCCGCCGAATTTGAGGTATTGCGTGTTGAGTGGCGGAACTCAACGCCGCGTTTAGCCGTGTACCAAATCAAAGAAATAAAATATTTAAATTCAAAATATTAAATATTTCATTTCCTGCGAAACCGCAACCTGTCGGTTACAGTCACACGCTGGACCACGACAGGCCAAGAAAAAAAACGTAATATAAATATTTACGCACAATTAATGTATCCTGCTATTTGCATATTGAATTCAATATATAGATATTTTAAACTTTCTTATACAACTTCTAACCTATGTAGTCCTACGATTATGTCAAACAAGTTTTTTCTGAAAATTATTGCAGAAAACATGATTGAGCTGTAGTAATAAAAATATTAGGACTTCTATCTATATACATTTAAAGCACTTCCGTTGATCACTTACAACGAGAGGTGAAAATATTATTTACACCCCAAGATTCCACTCTGCCTTGCCTCGTAATTCTATAGGTGAAATGCCTAAAAAGAAGATTCTTTCTAAAATTTCCATATGTAGCAATTTAGGGTTCCATACCTCTAAAGGAAAAAAGCAGAACTCCTCTCGTCCGATATACGGTACCTTAGAGCACAGAAAAATCTAGCGTCTAAATTAATGCAATTAAAAGATACGAGCAATTGTGATAAACATCGTTTTTCTGCAAGAAATGTTGAAATGTTTCTGCAAGAAATTTTGCAAGAAATGCTTTAAAAGCAATGGCACGTAACGATTGATAATATAAATGCAGGAAAAGATCTAGAAAGTGACAATTTAAAGGTGCTTGATAGAAAAAAAACTTTACAAACATATAATTGTAATTCATTTTATACGAAACACCCGTGAATTGGTGTACAAGTTGTATATCCCGTTGACCGTTGATTACAACATTGAAATTGGTACGAAGCCCTTGATTGCTCGACACGACGATTATTATGTTATTTCGTAACTGTGATATCTGCTAAAATATACATTTTTGGACATGGTGAAAAATGAAATTTTAAACGCACAACCAGAGGGGGGGGGACACTCGCATACAAATGGGTTGTAATCTTTTGAAACTACATCTACTAATTATATGTATCCGTAAACAAAAAAAAAATATTTTTTTTTTGTTTTGGCAACAATTGCTAGCAAAGTGAGAAGACCACACAAAACGTTGAAGAAGGAAGAAATTAAGAATAAATTGTACAAAATAGTGGCAACTCTATGTGCGTATTAGTGTTTGTAGATTTGTTTTCTTTTTTGTTAAAATTCATTTTGATTAGTTTGAATAAGAAAGTGCGTCAAGTCGAGGTCTATTCGATTTCGCCCCGACATAGTGTTATAGAATATTGCGAAAGGACGTTATATTAAGTAATATTTTTTTATTTTACGAAAAGACACTATTTTCTGTTCTATGTATATTTAAGCTGTGTAATACTAATTATAATATAAAATATTTGTCAATTTCATATTAAAATATGATTTAGGTTAAAGAAATTGTGTATGGGTCTGGATACTGACTAATTGTTTTAAACATTTTATCAAGTCGTATAAAAAATGCAACAATAAAATAATAAGTGTAAACAACCGGAACCAAAACAACAATATATTAAAGAAAAACGTCAATAAAATTCATATCAAACGATATTACATTGTTTTCATATTCATACAACATGTTTAAGGAATTTTTGAAAGAAAAATGTTCTACAAATAAACGATATTAAAAATATATAAAATCTGTTACAGATAGATAGATAGTATTTGGTTAATAAGATGTTTGTTTTTCTTCAATTTTTATTAACATAAACATCATTCTAAATAATTAGTGTATATCAATTAATGTATTTTGAATGAAAAATTTACTTATAAGGTTAGTGATGATGACTCAAAAGTTGGAGCCCAAAATTGTTACAAGAAACATGTTATAAAATAAAAAATGATAATAATTTCTCTTGTTTCATTTTGAATACCTATCATCCAAGTAAATAATATAACGATGTGTATGTAACGAGTTGTGTGTGTGTGTGTGTGTGTGAGTATATTGGTTCGGATATATTTTGCAGAAGTCACCGTAGTATCAATTTTTGCTCAAAAAAATCAAGCAAGTGTCCACTCTCTCTTAGTATAATTACTTTACTCTTTGCACACAACGTCTCTAACTCATTTAATATAATAATAAATAATACTGTGTAGCTTAAAATTGTTTCAAAAATAGCCCTTTTTGTTTTTTTATAATTCGAAAAACGTAAAAATGGTTACTGTGGGTTGTCTTTAGGAGATAGGCATATATTCTTGTGGACTTTTTTTAGAACTTCTAAATATGGACAATTCTGTCATACATAGTTTTGCATAAAAATTCAACGGTTAACTTCTACAACAAACCCACAGAAGTTCACCGATTTCGTCAACATTTTTAATTTTTCTCCACTCCTATAAATCTTATCGTCATGCAATATAGCATAAGCCTTCCTCGATAAATGGGCTATCTAATGCAAAAAGAGTTTTTCAAATCGCGCCAGTAGTTCCCAAGATTAGCGCTTTCAACGAAACAATAAAACAAATTTATCAGCTTTATAAATATATATTATTACAAATTATAATTTTACGAAAACTACAATGCATACCGCAATAAAAAATGTGCTGTAACTTGCTTGTGTTGGTGCAAGCGTTTAGTTGGTCTATTATTATCCTTATCGTAGCAGTTACAGACTAACAGACAGAGAAAAATTCTGCTAAGTGTTGTTTTAGTTTCTATTGTCAATATATTAGGAAACTTTTTTTTATATCTTTTATACATAGAAATTGGCTTTTCAATCTTTTCATTGTTTTATTAAGATTAAAATGCCTAAATAGCTATGAAAATAGGACACAACAACAAATAATCATATTATGTACATACAAAGTATGTAGTTGATATAAGTTCTCTAATATATCTCATTTTGTTTTATCTGATAGTCTCAGGTTAGAGGAAATGGTGACAACTATTTAGGTAGGTACTATGATAACTGTTTGTCGGTCAATTTAAATTAATTGAGAACATGCATCAATAGAGGATGTATTGAGGGCTTCCAGTAGTATATCTTAATACGCCTTGATAAGATCTACAAGACCATCAAGTGGAAAATTACAGTGTACTGTTGAGGAGCCGAGTGACAAATTGCAATGATGTTCTATGTGTGCTGGAACAGGGCATCGTCGCAACGTTTCGTATTATATATATATATATATATATATATATATATATATATATATATATATATATATATATATATATATATATATATATATATATATATATATATATATATATGAACCTAATGTTAAGACACTCCATTCCACTTCCGTTACCCACAAAATTCAACACAAAACATTAAATATAAATGATTTCAATAATATTTCATCAATGCATTTATTTTCTGAGTTAATGTTTAAAATCAATACAGTGAAAAATTCCGAGCTTAGTAGTTTATGCATAGTTTTTGTTGTTGATTTTATTAAAATCACTGCGTAAACGAACGGTACATCTCAATTCTCGTGGACCTATAGTTAGAACTCTATATATATAATCATTCGTCTAGGTTCAAACTGAAATCGATATGAAACTCGGAACTCACTATTTTTTCTTACTCAATATTGCACAGTTGAGTTCATTTTATATTTTTCTTAATATTATCCGTATGCTAAACATAAGGTACTCTCTTTGATTATTCTTACTATTACTCTTTATTATCTTAAGAGTTCGACTTTCTCCTAAATAATTTCAATAACAACAATGTAAGTAATTGTTATAGAGACAATTAAATTATCAACCGAGCGAAATTATTCATAATTAATTTACAAGTCAAATAAAATTATCATATAAATATTTTCTTAGAAAATTCGGTGTTGATATCTGCGCTATCCGCAAAAACCCTTACACCTCATCACATGATAAGATAATATGTATGTATCTTCTTCTAAATACACTTGGTTCTTGACGTTGTTATATAAAATAGAAAATCGTTTTATAGTATTAAATAATACCATAAAACGACGTGGTGCGTAAATAATAAAAATAAAACCTATGGAATGCCTTTGATATTATATTAAAATGTGAGCACTACGTAGTTGATCATATAAACGTAGTTATTGGATTTCCAATATATTCAAATTATTCGACAGTTATTTATAGCTTAATTTGATTATTGATAAAGTACGAGTACCTTTATTGTTTTAAATGAAAAATATATTGTTATCGCTATCAAATATACAATATTGACCTTATGGAAGCGGAGAACGTTTCTCTTAAGTAAATGGCATTTTTAATTGAGAGAAATATTCTCTTTGTCGTTGAAATATATTTAAAATAAATTATATAATACCTGTTGTAAAGTCGTTATGAATTCAGTTAAAATTAAAACAAAATTTATATACTTACATGTTTATTCATAATCTAAATCAAATTAAAAGCTTAAATAGTTACCTATACGATAAAAAAATTAGCTTACCATAGTTAATATCGGGTTGGACACTCGGTATTCTGAGATATTCAACAAAATTTCCAACAGCGGGATTATTTTTGTAATCTTTCGACATATTAGCTTCCCTGTTACGTTTGTGCTGCTCTAACTATTCGTATTGGTACGATGTCGTCTACTGACTAACCGTTAATGTGTTCGCGAGGCGTTAACTGAATGTACTTGACACTTGATAAACATACATTATATATATATTACATTTGAAAAATAATATAGATATTAATTTTCTAGTCACTTTTACTCGATAGAAGCAACTGGACAAATAATCAATTGTTATTTCGTAAATACCTAATACAATATATTTTCATATTGGTGTAAGTGCAATTAATACAAAAATATGTTTTTTTTTACTTATATAGGCAGATAAGAGATATATAAGCAGAAGGCATTGAATTTGAATGTTCATTAAACGGTATAAATATGTGGTTATAAGGTATATTTAGGTACTTAAAATGCATATGACATTGTTGTAAATATAAACAATGTTAGATAGCATAAACAAATATTGTATATTTACTAATGCTTAATAGATTGTGTTTTAATTAAATAGTAGTGATATTTCCTTTTATAGGTACCTACGGTAAATGCGTAGGTTTTTTGTTATCACAATAATATCTTGTAAGGTTAATTTATTGAATCCCTGCGGCTTCACGTTTCCTAAATTAAAATATAGCCTTTAATTATTATATAACTATAGATACGTACCTACATAAAGAAATATATACAGATACAAAAATATAAAATAATAACGATATATTAATTTAGTGGAAATTTGAAAATAGCAGCTACGTACAAACGTTAAAATGTGTAATGTAAGTACAGGTTATGGTTAGTAAATCTAATTTTATGCAGTATATAAATAGAGTGCGTTGATAGAGTCAATAATATTAGTAAAGCAACTGCTTCTTTCGAATAAAAGAAATTTGATATTGTCATTTTTACTATAACTTTACATACATTTACTATATTATATTCATATAACACTCAGTACATAATTATATTTTTTTCTTAAGTAGAAACTCAGTGCTATAGTGACAAGATCTTCACAAATCAAGATTTAAGTTTGACATTTACTGTCAAAGATCTAAAAAATAGGTACATGTACAGAATGAAAATCATAATATTATTTTCTTAACGGAATTTATTAATTGTTACATTTTTTACGAATTGTAATTTCTTGACTTAGAGAGCGTGTAAAAAAAAAACTTAATCATATTTTATAATAAATAAATTCGATATTACAATGTGAATCTAAGAATAATAGGATCATCAAATCAACGACTTTTATCTGCCAAAGGTCACTTGTAAGTCAACATAGACAAAACAGTTGCACAGAAAACTAATTCCTACTGAACGCCTTAAATAAGGGCAGGGCAGATTAAAAAACAAATTCACTTATTATTACGATAGAGTACAAGTTCATATATTATGTGTATTTTTCCTTTACTTAAATAAGTTAAATATTATATTTTTTTTGACTTATAATTTTTTTGAAATAGCTTAGCACCGACTGCAAGGTAGTTTTAATCTCTCTATTCGTCGGGTGTTATATTGGGTGATTGCAGCCTCATTGAGCGTCGACTTGCCATAAGTTCGAGAGTATGGGACGAAAGTTTTTGACGTCTATCTTTACGTTATGTAAAAAAACTTTGACCCTCGTGAATAGTTTCCACAATCCTGTTTTTTGACATCTTTAACGTGACCCAGCCTCTGTTCCCTATAGTTTCTCTGTCCATATCCAAATTGCTCTGAATCACTCTGAATCACGTTTCCTGCCGAGTTTCGCATTTGCCAAGCGTTTGCAAGTCCCCCATAACAACAGTGAAGAGAGTTTTGGAGGTATGTATGGCTCTACTTAGTCGTGATAAATAACTTAAACTTCGTCATCTGAGTGTGACGAAATCAGTGCCTATACCTGAATGATTTTCGCCGAATATTTTTGAGATATTCTGAGTATCAGGTATGCCACCCTGCTCGACACACTTTCTATGGTTGCAATGTTCTTTACAAGGGGCCTTACTCCGACACCGCCTTAGGATTGCTGTTGTTACCAGGGCCTGATGTTTGTTACCAGGGCCAGTGTTCGTTTAAGGTAGTATCCGTGTCTCTGTCTCATTTTTATGGTTTGTATTTAATGTAGTTTTTAAGAAAATAAGGAATGTTTACGTTATTATTGTAAGCAATACGGTATTCCTTATGCAACTAAATATGTTGTGCGTTTTATGTCGATTAGTCATGCTTTTAACCCTTTTCTTGATAATGTATCTGCGGAGGTACATCAAAGTAAAAAAAAAAATAGTGGCAACATTTTTGAACGCAAACTAATAATTTATATGTGAATGTTTAGGTAATTTCTTAATTTTCGAACACTTGTTCAGTTTTTTCTGTCGGCCAGACTGATAAGCTGTCAAACTTCATTTTATTTCAAATTCCGACTTGTCGACACGCTGCAAGGTAAGAATCTTTACTAAAATATTTTGGTTTTTACATGTTTTATAAATGGGAGCATGAAATTATAAATTTAAGTATATTTTGCTTTAAGGTAATTACATTAAACTTTCTGTTATTGTTTGGTTGATGCTTTATTTGACGTTTTAAATGGATGTATCTTATCGTGCACACTGCCCAGTGCGTAGCAATTTTGTGTTTATTTGACATGCATCTCACGGTGCACACTGCCAACTTCACCAACAACTTATACAGAATATTGTTGTATATGTATGTGCACACTGCCAAGCTGATTAACTGTTCATATGCTTCTGCATGTTTAGCTTATTTTCTATTGGTTATAGGTACAATTATGTTTTCAAGAGTTTCAAGAACTAGCAAAATACTTGCGATGGTGCTAAAACACCATCAATCATCAAATGATGAAGAAAGTTCAGATTTTAGTAATGAGATGGAGAATTTTAACTTTCAAAAACGTAACAGCTCTGAATCCTCACCCACTCCGTCCCTGCCTTTCTCTATTGAAAATTTTCACTTTCTTTCTGACGATGATTACAAACTCAGTATGTCCCAAAATAATACTGCTCTCCGATATCAATGAAACCAAAACTTTCATTGGATTCTTTCACTCAAGATTCTTTTCACTCGATCATCACCTTCACCAGTTACCTCAGTAAGCTTTGTTGTAAATAAAAGTCCGAAATTGAACCGTATAGTACCTGAAACACCTAAATCATCCCCAACAATAGATATGATTTTCTGGTCTATGGCGGCGAGTACACTTTCAGATATTACGATTTTTCTCCAGAAGAGTTGAGTTTGGGCTTTGGGGCGAAAGTCGTCCTATCACTGTGTAGAACTATTCCTGATCCAGCATGTTCAGTTACTTACTTTGATAACTTTTTCACCAGCTTAGAACTTATTCAGGTACTGCGATATGATATGGAAATATTTTCTTTAGAACAATCAGATGGAATCGACTACGTGGTGCAGAACAGAAACTGTTATCTGATAAAGCCCTCAAGAAGAAAGGTCGAGGATCTTATTCACGAGTGGTTTACAACAAAAACAAAGTGTGTGTTGTAAAATGGCATAACAACAAAGTAGTCACTGTTGCAAGTAGTTATGTTTCGGAAACACCTGTTGTAGATATACAGCGCTACAATAAGGATTTAAAACAGAGAGCTGCTGTCCCCTGTCCCAATACAATAAAGCACTACGCCCATATGGGTGGTGCCTACCTTGCAGATATGTTAGTGGCTTTGTACAGAACGGAGATGAAAAGCCACCGATGGTACTTACCCATATTTTCCCAAAATTTAGATATGTGCGTGAACAATAGCTGGATTTTATATCGCAGGCATACTGTCATAAATCACGTAAAACAAATGAATTTAAAGAAGTTCCGGCATCATATTATTATAGGGGTTTTATAACAAGGGCTTTTACATTCTGGGCAACAGCAACCATTTGAAAATTGTGAATCTCTACCACCAGCACCAAAAAAAATAATTAAAACACCCAGTAGCCTAAGGCCAACTCCTAATGTAAAATATGATGGATACAGTCATTTCCCTACTTTTAGGCCCAAAGGAGGTTGCAAGCTGTGTATCAAAGGCCAAACGACTGTTATGTGTATTAAATGTGGTATGAGGCTTTGTCTATTACCTGATCGAAACTGTTTTTTTAATTTCCAAAATATAAATTTCCAAAATTAATGTGATTTTGTTTTATTTCTTTTGCAATATAAGGTTCAATCCAAATAGTACAGACTACTGATAAGAAACGCAATTTAATTATAATGATTTTCGTATAAATAAGTTTATACTCAAGTCATCGCTAATATGGCAATGTATCTGTAGGGATACATTGTTATCGTAGTGTAATTATTAATGCTCTTGGCAATGTATCCCACAAGATACATATGATTTTTTTTAAACTATCCTCATGAGATTTTTTTTATTAATTTTCCAGACATCCTTGGGTCTTAAAAGACAAGTGGTATGAATATTATTTCAATATAAATAAAAAAAAAATCTGCCAAGTTAAGGGTTAACAGAAAATTTGACACTTGTAAAATATATAATATTAGTTTTAGTTGTCGTGTCCCGCAAGATGACATGAATGTTTTACGAGCACTGGACGCTCGCTTCGCGCCGTCTGTTTTAGTATTATAAAACGCAATACTCTATTAAAAAACCATTTTCGCACCGGTTTTAGTCTTTAACCTCATCACGTATCACCAAAGGGATTGTAAAAAAAATGCTCTAAATTACATCACGTGATTAATAGACGGCCCCTAATTATTGGTTGACTTTGAGATAAATATTTACAAATGTTTTTCATATATCATCCAAAAGCTGTTTGTTTACAATGTAGATACAAGCGCTTTGTAAATTCAACTACTGTTAGTTTTAAATCCAATCAGAAATAGCGTCTAGTACATCCCTTTGTGGATACCTTTGTTAGGAATTTGCTTTTGTGTATGAAGCAGTGGTCATATAACGGAATAACCTTTGAAATTTGTAGTACATACATTTTATGCCAACTTACTGTGACTAAGAGTTAATTTTGTAAAATAAAATTAGTCACAAAATGTGCATCAATGGTTCAAACCAAACATGACGTCAGCGGCTAAAAATTTGCATTGATCGACGTCGATATTTATACCAGAGTGTTAGAAGTGTTTCGAAATATATATATATATATATATATATATATATATATATATATATATATATATATATATATATATATATATATATATATATATATATATATATATATATATATATATATATATATATATATATATATATATATATATAAAGTTCGAAATATATATATATATATATATACATTTATAAAGTGGATATACTCGTATATTTAATATAGGTTGATAGAAACGAAAACATTTGTATAGAAACAAGAAGAGTATTTATAGAAAAACTATCGCTAAAGTTAAAGTTAATATCTAATAATTATTTCCTAATATAAAATTATGGAAAGCGAAACGAACTGCCGAAAGGTTACCTCTCAAAACTTTTTAAAAAAACTTATAGAAAATCTCATTGTCCATCACTAAGGAAGACTGTATGTTATATTTGATTTTAGAAACACAGAAATCACACCTGTGGATGAAAGTCAGGTCTTACAGAGATTATCAAATGAAATACACGAACAACAAGAAAATGAAAATGTTGAAAAATTTTAGCTATCCTTAAAGAGATCCCCCATAGATATAACGAGAATTAAAAGTTATCTCGGAAAGAAATGTGGGTTCCCATGCATATTGTGAAGAAATTGCAAAATAATCCAAAAATGCAAAGGAAAAAGTCTAAGGTATTGGTAAATTACTTTCGCCAAGAAGAAAATAAATTAAAAAGAAGTATCTTCTGGCCAAAAAATTTAATATCAGGTATTACATTAAAAAATGTTGTCTTAGATAAACGTCAATGAAAAACAGAATAAAAACAAATAAAGACAACCTTTGTCTTTAATTCTTTTTTTTTAAATCAACATAAGTTAACGACAGAGAAGTTAAGGAGAAAACGATAAATACTTGTACTGAAAAAACTGATTATATAAACTCAGTTGTTAAGACACAAAATTATTAAAATATATTGTTAATCTAATGAAGATATAGAAGCGATGTCCATGATTAAAGAGACTATGTTATCTATTAAAATTTGTTATTTAACATGTTCCCATTTCCCCGTTCTTTTTCATTTGTCCTGCTTTTTGTCCAAAGTCCGAGTTGGTAACACTATTCATTCCTTATTGACTCCACATAATTTACCATATTAACTAATGTGAACTAATATGAACTATATAGATTGTTTTATCATTATAAAAATTAAACTCAAAGGCCGCGGTCCGAATTGTGCTCACAGTACTGACGACACAGACACTGCTAACGTGTGGTCCGAATTAGTGAGCGCGTCAAAGTCTGTTAGCAGTACTAATAATTTGGAGAACTTGTGAACGTGCTTACTGCTTACGAATTTAATAAATTAAATACTACCTAACAGAGCATTTTTTGATATAAACATGAGTGGAGTATGTGGCGTAACCAATGAAGATTGTAAAATGCTTGTCTTCAAGCATTTTCGGCAATCAAGAAAAGTGATGATAGTGACATTGACGTAGTGATTAAAATAAACGTCAATGCTCACGATACTAGAGCTCCAATCTGCCAGCACTAAATGCACTAGGTAGTGACGGTCATAAATAACGTCATAGCAACCACAACGCTAACGGAGAACCAGAAAAGCACACATCGGACCGCACGTTAGTTCGCTATGAGCGCTGTGAGCACAATTCGGACCGCGGCCAAAGTCATTTAAAATATTCCCATAGTCAAAGTGACAATATCTGTCAATATTTATATTTGATAATGACAGTTAAATTGTAAGGTTATTTAACAACTCCTGTTACAAATACTTAAAAAAATCTTATCCAAATTATACGATTAAAAACTATTTTAAAATGAATTCTTCTTTACTTAATGCTATGAAAAAACTACATTTATCAGTTCTACCTCATATAAGATTTTGTTCGTCTATAACTAGCGTTGAGAACAATAATAGAGAATTAAGTGTTACCAAAAAGAATTGGAAGTTTGTACCTGAGTATACAAAACCCCGGGAAGTATGGATTGAAAATCTAGATTCTATTGAAGAAAAAAAGTTAGGTCTCTTTGAACTGCATCCATCAGTATATGCAGCAGTTCCGCGCATAGACATTATACAACAAAATGTAATATGGCAGAAAAAGTTTCGATGGGTTTCATATGCTCATACTAAAACTAGAAGTGAAGTAAGAGGTGGTGGTAGAAAACCATGGCCTCAGAAGGGCTTAGGGCGAGCTCGCCATGGGTCAATTAGATCTCCTTTATTCAGAGGAGGTGGTATTGCACATGGACCTCGATCAGGCAAAACCCATTTTTACATGCTTCCATACCATTTACGCTTACATGGCCTTACTTCAACTTTATCAGCTAAATTTGCACAAGATGACCTTCATGTAGTGAAAGATTTGGAATTGCCTTCTGATGAACCAGAATATATTATTGATTTGATTGAGAACAGAAATTGGGGGCCCTCTGTGTTGATAGTTGATGAGTAAGTAAATCATATTTTAAAGTAATTATATATTATCAAAAAAATTACTTTCATGATTGACAAAGTATTTTGTGTCTTAGTTGTAAGTGACAGAAAACAAAACAATTAAATAAATGCATAATGATCTAGAAAGTGATAAATCAACCATAAACTCATATTATATACAAGTAATAAAGCACAAATTTTGTCAAAAAAATATATTTATTCAAACAAAACATACTAATATCTCATATTGTATATAACATACCTTTTTGACTAATTTTTATAAAAGTTATTGAAAATTTCTAAACAGTTGTTGTGTTAAATTCCTAGTGAGAGGAAGTGAGTGGGGTGTCGAGTTCTGAAACTTAGAATAATTTGATAGAATGCAAGGCATGTTTTTAATAGTATATGCATTCCTACTGTCATTATTACTGTGAACAAAAATGTAATGAAAATTTATGTGAAAGAGTGTATTATTAATGAATGGTATATTAATAATCTTTTGACATTATTATTATAATTTCAGCACGGACTATGCTCCTCGAAATATTACTGTGGCAACAGAACCCCTAGGATATGTTAATATCATGCCTGTTTACGGCCTTAATGTATATTCAATGCTAAAACATGATACTCTTATTTTGACACAAGCTGCTGCTGAAAAAATTGAAGAAAAGATCCTACAAAATTTAAATGCTATTACTACCCAACAACAAGCTGAATTTAAATTAAGTCAAGTTTAATTTAGAGCATAATATAGTATAAGTAGTGTTCGGATTGTTAATAAAACCAGAAAACAACAATTATTAATTTATTTTATTTATCAATTGTCTGTATCAATTGAATAATATCCTAAAATATATTTATTTAAAATTTCAGCAACCAGTTGGTGGTTTGGTCCTTTTTATCTGTTCATTATCTGGTACTATGGCCTGCAAATGAAAATAAATATCAAAGCTTTTTTTTTGTGTTTTTGTGTGTTGTGCTCAACATTGTGGTTTATGGTATGGTGCTGAGTATGGTATTCTGCACTATACTTTGTACCAGAGATATGATCAAACACAACTTTGCAATGGCATAAAAAACATTTGTATTGGGAAGTACTATGACAGAAAGGGCAGTCAATGTCCAGGGGCACAAGAATGTGGCTGTAAATGTGACAGGTTGCAGGTGAGTCCCCCTCGAGTGGGGATCACTCAATGAAATAATATTAATAATAAATATTTTCACACTGGTAACAAAGCAAAGCTCGGTATTGAGTTTGCCACACAAAAAACAATACCTCAAAATCGGCATAAAGTGGGGAACTTTACAAAAACATTGAAATATGATTTAACTGTAAAAGAAGAAATTAATCATATCAACTCTGTTTTAATGATATAATAGAGATAATAATAAAATTTACTTTAAAAGTTTTTTTAGCTTATGTTTCATGTTTATTCACAAAAATATAAATAAATCTTAGCTTAAGCATAGAATATATAAAATTATTACCTTATTAGATGCTTGAGAAGCAATACTTCCCACCATTTTTTGTCTAATATTCCATCTAAGCTCTGACCAATTGTTTTCTCCTGGTACATTAGGTTTATATTTAGCCCAAAGTGATGTGTAATAGTGGTATAAAGCAACAGGGTCATTCTTTCTCTTAATTGTCTGTTTTGGAACTTTGATTACTGCAATAAATAAAAAGTCAAAAATATTAAGTGTTGACCTTCCATCAACTATCTACTAGATTACAGGTTGCATACAGATGCTGCTGGTAAATAGCACTAATCATATATGACATAAAATCATTTGTAAAATTCAACCTTATCGGCCCGAATTAAGGTTTAGTTTCAACTAGTGCATATCGATATAAGACATTGAATTTCTTCGTTCTGGTAACAAGGCAAAGCGCCGCGTTGAGTTCCGCCACTCAACACACAATACCTCAAAATTGGAAGTGGAAAGGAAAGTGGAACTGAGTGAGTGTTTTAATACTAGGTTCCCAAGTTCCCTTGGTCTACCCTCATGTGCGGGATAAGGCGTGATGCTGAGTGAGAGTGATTTTTTGTTATTAGTATGTTTATTAACTTTATGTTAATTGTTAATTCGTTTAGTTTTAACTTTACGTGATTGTGATTTCTTGCCAGATTTAAATTAAGCCTCTTAATTATGGTTGGTAATGTGCCATTTAGATTTGTTGAAGGTGTAACCTAAAGTACGAAATTCAGTACTAATGTATGAATTTAAGTTTGTTTCTTCATTTTCTTAGCGAAGCATTACAGGAGCGTTATCAATTGCTTTTCAAAATGTATATTGTTCATATATATTACCTAATTTTGTTTTGTGGACTCGGTAAATGAAGACAAAGTTAACGCAACTGAAATAGATGTCAGACATTTTGCTTTTCCTAATACAATCGATAGTACAAATAAATTAACAGTTTGAATTAGATAATTATATTAATACTTGTACACATCTATATATGTATTTAATATAATACATTGTTTAATGAGTATTTATTTGATTGTATTTTATTTACCTGATGTAACTATGTATATTATATTTAATGATTATTAAATATTATATTAATGCAACAAGGTATTCTATTAATGCAAAGGTCACCTCAAAGAGGCTACAAGCAATAGGGACAACTTATTCTACACTTTTGTTTTTATTTTATTATTGTTTGTATATTGTATGTGTATTTTTTTTTTTCAGCTTCACGCTGTATCCCGCACTAGGCAGGGTAGGCAGAGGGAACGGAAGTAAAACCTAGTGTTATGACACTCCGTTCCACTTTCGTTCCCCACTTTCCGCCGAATTTGAGGCATTGCGTGTTGAGTGGCGGAACTCAACGCCGCGCTTTGCCTTATTACCAGAGCGAAGAAATGAAACATTAAATATTTAAATTGAAAATATTAAATATTTAATTTCCTCGACTGGGGATCGTACCCAGAACCTGTCGGTTACAGTCACACTCTTGTGCCGCTGCGCCACGACAGTCCTGGTGTATTTTGTATGTAATAAAATATATTGTATTGTGTTACAGGATACAGGGTAAAAACAGTGGAGATAAAAAAAAATTAGAACAATAATGCTTACAGTTATTACTTGATGATACAGGTTTTTGTTGTTCCTTAGCTGTATCCTTCTTATTTTCAATTCTAACACATGAACATGCCCTTCTAGGAGATGTTTCCTCTTGTTTCTTATTACCTAAGCTAGGAGCAGAATATGTTGTCCGGATATTATTAAATTTCCTTGTCGTCTGACACTGTCTGTTACACACAATTTTGTGATTTGTAACTTTCGATCTAATTCTAGAAGAAAATGTACTCGCGCTATGTAATCTTTCTGGACCTAAAGTATCAGACTTATGATTCTGAGTGTTTTGCTCTTCGTTTTTATGTTGCAGGTCATATTTAATAAGTTTTTTTAGATCTGAAAGTAGTACAATGGTATTTTCATTAAAAGATTTTTTAAACAGTAAATGTTTAATGTTAAATTAGTTACAGAAAAAAAACTAACGTCTCCACTCACCAGTTATGAAATATTTAAGTACTTCTCCACTTATGTTACGAATTCCTAAGTCATTTAAATATCTTAAAATTTCTCTAGCATCTAATTGCGAAGTAATGTCACAATAATCGTCAATATTTATATCTCTGTTAGACATGGTTGTGGAATAATTATATTCTACTTTACTTTCTTCAAAAAGTACAAAACTTCATTACTCGGTATGATTAAAAAGCACCGTTTATATAATATCAAATATGTAACATAAGCCCAATCGAAGTGCCGCCTAGATCCTTTTGTTTGAAAGCAACGGTCAACACAACAACAAGTCAATGTCAAAGTTATAATCTGTGCATAGTGCATGCTTACACACAGACTAAATAAATGTGTAATTAAGGACTGTAAGGTGGGGTGAATAGTAATCAATTTTTAGAAAAAAATCAACCTCTAGCTTTGTTAAATCATAAACGTTTCGTTACTATCTACTTATAGTAAGACGCTTTGTTGTTGCGTTTTAGCAGTTTTTTCATTTCCATATGACCAATAAAAGCAAAGAACTTTAAAGCCTTTACTTACACTACGTAAACAATTACTGTTATGCAGGATTCATGTAGGGGGAAACCTATAGGTTACATAACACAACATAACCCTAAAAGATCCTAAAAGAAGTCTGTCATGACGCAGGGGCACATGCGTTTCATTTTGTTCGCTTTATTAACAAGGCAAAGCCCGGCGTTAAGTTCCACCACTCAATACACAATGCCAAATTAGGTTCCCTCTGACTACCCTGTTGGGTGCACTTGTGCCTTACTGGGAGCACCGATAAGACCGGGTGGCTGCAAATTAATACCAGTACCTGCTTTGGAGGGTATCAAAGGGGCGTGGCTGCTCGGACATGTCCCTCTTTCCCAGAGGTAGGGACTAAAGACAGGACTAGCTCCCACAACTGTTGTGGTAGTACTTCTAAGGAAAGTCCCCCCACGCAACCTCCAACCGCAAACCAGATCGGAGACGATCTTTGATCACGCTGCCTCTTTTCCCAGATAGGTGCCGGAGCTGTAGGCACGCTCTCCTCCTGCATGTCGCCCAGCATGCTTGCGACTCACCTCGCTAAGGACGCCAGAGAAGCTGACTACCAATTTGCAGTTGATACGGAGTTGTATAAGGCGCACTCACTACCCGACACGCGTCCCGCGGTCTAACCTGAACCTACAGGCAGCTAGATTGTATCCGAGTCTAGCTCCCGGCTCTCATATTGCAGGCATGTACCGGGCGCCGCTGCTCGGACAGTAGTAAGGCAGAAGAGAGCTTTAATTAGTGCCTCGGCGGCTGCGTGTTCGCGTGCTCAGAGGGGACATTCAGGTTGCAGCTGGACCTTATATCTGAAATTTAACTCGAAATCGAAATTCTTTGTGAAATAGGATAAAATCATAAATGTATCTTATTTTGGTTCGTTATTTAATGATGCTTTGGTAAAAAAACATCAGTTTTCTTTCTAGAGTTGTTATAAGATTATATCCATTACACAAAATACTGAAAAATTGCACACTAGCAATACTATCATACGTATGTATATCGGCATACAAGTACATACAAACTTGTTATCATGACGTCACGTTTAAGGTATACACCATCTTCATAAATCGTATCAGAAGGTACAGCAGTTATATATATTTACTAATTTCCGTACAAGACACGGGTATTAAATTAAACATATAAAGTAAAAAATGCTGGGAATTGGAGTTGGAAGTAAAGAAATTAATAGTGTCGAATTTAGTTTCATAAACTAATAATGGAACCTTACTATAGTGGGTATTTAAAGCTTCTACATGAACATAGTTCGACGATAGCGAGTAATACCCATAGGATTTAAAAACTTCCAAGCTTTAACAGTGTTACCGTTATTTATAGTAATATAAATATAAATGCGTTAGACTTATTGACAAAGTCAGTTGTATTTATTATATTATATGTAATTATATGTAATTATTTAAATTTCCTACAGTAGAATTAAGTTTGTACTTAGATTATGCTCTGTTACGCTTCATCATTGAATTCCTAATATTTCTAGTCAGTCAATGTGCCAGAATGTGTTTAAGTTTAATTTGCGGAAGTGCAGCGTGTGTGTCAAATAATTCAAAATGGGGTTAAATATATGAATGGAGTGGAATAGAGTTATTTATATAATGATGACAGCATAAGAACGGCCTCCCGACAACCTGTACCTGTTTTGGGGCTAATACATACTAATAATACAGTTATTCCTCGTTTAAGTAAATTATATAATGGAATTTCTGATTCTGTTGATGTAAATGCGGATATTCTTACTAAGTTTAGGGTCTCAGTGATAATCAGATCGTCAATCAACAATAATATTTTTGATTTTAAGTTTTTATTGTTTAATATAGACTCATATCATAAAGATTTTTTTACTATAAAAGTTTTTTTGTTATTTTTTTATATAAATCATTTTGTTCTTTTGCTTCTTTTGTAAATTATGTTTTTTAATATTGTATCGTTTTACTGTACTTTTTTTTGTAATTATATACACAATAGCTATCGTGAAGCCGGTCACAACATATGCATGCAGTGTTAGCTTTCAATCTGCTAAACAATATTTAAATTATGTAATGCTTGTAATATTATTTTTTATCTGTAATTTGTAATAGCCACTAGAAAACCAAAAATTAAATAATTAAATAAATAAAAAAACCTAAGATCATCCATAAAATTATCAATATTAAAGTTCTTAAAGCTCCGCAGCAGAGAACGCAAGTCTCTACGCAAAGTCAAAGCGTCAAACCTTTTACAGATCATAGCTATATCTACCTGTTCCGTTGTACTTGCTTCAAAATTATGCAATAGTGGAAACATCGACTTCGCATATATTTTCGTCCCTTCTTATCGACCTTAGATACTCTGCAGATTTTTTATTTAATGTCGAACCCGAAGACTTGAGCTTTCTGACCCACGATCTGTTACACTCACTTCGATATTGGTTTAGATTATGTAAATTAAACTGAGAGCGAAACAGATCCTGCGTAATAATGAAACGACAATTTACACAAAACGCACACTGTTCAGCGGGTGAAACGCTTCATGGTAACTCAATTTCCTAGAACCAAGCTACCTATCCTTACCCGTACCACGCCCTCGCGATCTTATTTCTATTACTACGCTTTTGAAATTCGTACGTCTTTCTGGCCCACAGCACTTGATTCTACTTCAGTGATAGTCGGTCTATAAGTACCCGTTTTAGACTGGCAGAAACATCATTGGACATTTTTTAAATCGACCCAGCGCCGCTCCAGTTGAAGGTTTGTGAATTTACGTACTGCAGAGAAGGTTAAAATAATTTGTTAATTATGAGTAGGTACTCTAAATATTTTAATTTAAGATCATTGCATTTAAAATGTTGAACTTTAAATTGAACATTTCTAATGAAAAACTTTTAATTATATATTTTAAATATTTTTTTAAGTATGTCATCGTGTCGTGTGTTGGTTTGATCATATAAAATAAAAATGTTCAAAGTCATCAAAAGCTTAACATGTACAGATTTAATTTTTATTTGCTTAAATTAAACTAAGCTTTTAATTAAGAAAGCTTGTTTTAATTTGTCTCGTGGAATACGTCAATTATTCCTCAACGCGCAATATAGAATATTGTCACGTACATCGTCGCGTTTCTACGACATTTATATGATGTCTTAATAAAGTGCGACCCGGCCTAGAACGCTTGGCGTCCATATCAATAAGTGCGCGTTGAATTTAATGAAATTCCTTTCGGCATTCTTGTTCGGATATTTTATCAGTAGGACATTCCACATGCTATATTGTACACCTACGGTTTATAAAAGCTTTATACAAAATAATTAAATGCTAATATATTAATAAAGTTAAGTTATTTAGAACAGTAGATATATTTATATGCAATTTTATTTATTTTTAAGGTTAGGTTCGTTAGGTTTTATTATATTTAGTAATTATCTCTTCATGTAATTTGTTTTCACAGCTGGCACTGACTTAGAATTTTAGATATTTAAGTAACTAATATTATAAATATCAATGTTTGTAATGATGGATGATCCTTCCTCACAAATTTACATATTTATAATATTCTTCTTTCTAGCAAAAAATACTGAACGGATTCAGATGAAAATTTATAACGTGTCGACACAAAGGCTCTAATTTATAATTTTTATAATTTGAGAATAATACAACAAAAATCTATACTTTACAATTATGTATCTATTAATCTATATTGTACACCTACGGTTTATAAAAGCTTTATACAAAATAGTTAAATAATTAAATGCTAATAAAGTTAAGTTATTTAGAACAGTAGATATATTTATATGCAATTTTATTTATTTTTAAGGTTAGGTTCGTTAGGTTTTATTATATTTAGTAATTATCTCTTCATGTAATTTGTTTTCACAGCTGGCACTGACTTAGAATTTTAGATATTTAAGTAACTAATATTATAAATATCAGTTTGTAATGATGGATGATCCTTCCTCACAAATTTACATATTTATAATATTCTTCTTTCTAGCAAAAAATATTGAACGGATTCAGATGAAAATTTAAAATGTGTCTACACAAAGGCTTTCATTTATAATTTGTATAATTTGAGAATAATACAACAAAAATCTATACTTTTACAATTATGTATCTATTAATCTATGCTCATTGTTGTAAAAGAGTAGAATTTGTTTGGTTATTTGGACGACTTAATCTCAGGTACGACGACGACGGAAATGCTGTATGACATACCTATGTCATCACGTTATAATCAAAAAGGTACCCAAACAACGCATAGTAATTTTTTTTTAGCTTCACGCTGTGTCCCGCACTAGGCAGGGTAGGCAGAGGGAACGGAAGTGAAGCCTAGTGTTATGACACTCCGTTCCACTTTCGTTCCCCACTTTCTGCCGAATATTCTTCATCTAATTATATCTAATTACGTAACGTAACTTACCAGTTACGTTTATCATGCACTTTACATAGGTTCACATTATTGTAGCATATAGGTTTTCTATATAGGCTATTTACAACTAATCTATATCACCAAACCTATGTCACCTATATCCCAACCAAAACCTTTCAGTAAAAACCGACAAATTCTGGATGAAGCTGTTTGTATCTCTATAAAATGTAATGAAATCTCTAGGTAAAGCCAAGCAAAGCTTTTTATTAATATAGTTAAATTTAATGTGTCCAACCGTTCAATACTTTTTAACCATGATTACGTGTTGATATATACAGGTCTACGGTCAAGTTACAGGTAAGTATTTCATTAGTAAAAATATCCTTCGCACAATATGTATAAAAAGATTACTTGAGAAGATACGCTAACTTTTTGCTACTGAAATATCTAAGTTTACGTCAGACGACGTTCTTCCTGACGACGAGTCTGTTGCTGCGATTATAGTAAAAATATTGTTTTTACAATCAATTCAATACATTATATACTTTGTGCAATACCATAGATTTATAATTTCCCTTGTCAACATATCATTGAAATGAATATCTTAGAACATTTAAATTTATGGTAAAATTTTTTGCAAGAAGAATAAAACAAAGATCTGAAGGACTTTTGTGGCAGGCCCAAGGAATCTTTACGCCTGAAAGAGGATGAATGGATAAGATCATCTCCCTATGCATTATCACGGAACCATTTTTGTTCGTAAAGATTTCAGTGCTTTGGTGAACTTCGGAAATCTGTCTGTAAGTTTGTGTATATGTGTGTATGCTTTGTGTCACTATAAGAGGGAAAAGAATGTAAGTATTCAAGAAGTTTGGGCAGGTCGTAGGAATAATTATGGAAGAATGGCAAAAAAGTTAAGCAAGGGTGAGTGACGCACAGTGAGTGAGACTTAGGTTGAATTTTCTCACAGTAACGATGAGCAAGAGCATGAGGACCTCCTCGGAGGACATATATGAAGAGGTTGATGACAAGAGATAGAGATTCGCATAGACTGTGACGCTTGGCGCTACTTTCTTATAAAAAGTATTATTCAAAATTTTAAAACGGAACTTGAGTAGAGAAATTGAGTAGAGAATATATTTATATTGTTGTATGATAACAATAAAACTTTTAAATTTGTATATGAAGATATTCATACATAATGATTTGCAAGTTACTGAACCAACTAAAATCTGTAACGCTCTTAATAAGCACTTTTCTAATATAATGTTACAAACGATATTCCTCGCAAATTTCTTTCGTAAATAATGAATCTCAACGTCGAACTTTGCTTCGTCATCAAAGCAAGAATATGAAGGCACTGAATATTTCATTTCAATTAGTATCAGACCTACAACCTATGAAGTTTATAATCGTACGTACACGTGTATCTTTTTACGACTAGCCTATATTTTGTAATACGATTGTTATTAAAATATTATTATTTTTAATTTGTATTTTAATTATTAAATTGTATTACAAAGCACAATTCAGTACTTTGTAATTAATTAAATAATATGCTTGAGGGTTAGTGTAAGGAAAATGAACGAATTCAGATGTATTTTTTTTATATACATTTGTATATAAATGATAATTTTAATTGATAAACACTGTACAAAATTAATCAGGTTATTTTTTGTTTCACATAAGCGTGGTTTTCCCTTTAGTAATGACGAGTCTAGTGTAAATTATTTAACTCTATTCATTTAACTAAACGTGACCGTAAATATAATCTATTATATATTAAAACAGTAAAAAATGTGTGTCTATACATCGAAAAGGCTTAAAATAACGAAAGTAGAACACAAATCGATCTCTTTTATAAAATTTTATGTTAAATTAAAAAAATAATGATTTGTGTACTATTGGAACATGTCATAAATAAACATAATGGGCCCAATTAAAATATAGGACATACTAAAATGCCACCTTAACAAAAGTTATACAACGTGTTGAACATTTATGCATTGTCATATAAAAATTGAATTGATCCCGAACACCTGATGAATAACCGTAATGATACAGCTAAACAATAATATATTCTATGCGTCCATAACAAACATTGTTGATTGTGAGAAGTATTTGTAGCTCCTTCCTCCACTAGTATACCGTAGCGTTTGGCGCTCCGCTCTCTCTGCCTACCCCGCTAGGAATATAGCGTGAAGCTAAGTAAGTAAGTAAGTGAGAAGTATTTTCCACTGAAATATAAAAATGAAATATCTGGAACATAATGAATAATCATAACGGTCCAGCTATAAACTATAAGAAATAATTAAACACAGCCTTAACAAAAAATATTGAGCATGATCGATAGATCATAATGGTTGTCTATACAAAATTCTCATCTGGAATAATGAAAAAAAAAAACAAAAGTTGTTAGTTTAATATGATGATTGGTCAATAACTAACTTGCAACGTTTAGTAATGAGTAACTTAAGTACGATAAACATTTTCGATTCACATATTGAAAATGAAGATGTAAAACGTGGTGTCCCCACGTTACCGTGATAGGGATATTTAGGCCAGTGAAGTAGCTTTTGCAATACGGCGATCCCTTAAGAGACCAAATACTGAGACACGTTGAGAAAGGTATGGCACGGCACGTTGTCGTGATGAAAAATCCAGTTATGAGCAATGTCTGGGCGCACCCTGTTGACTTTGACGTTTTCGCAATCTTTCGAGTACTTGGCGATAGTATACTAGATTTACAGTTTAACTCGAAAGAACAAATTCTTTGTGGACGATTCCACGGCTTTCAAAAAGGTAAGTATCATCGTTTTCACCTTCGACTTCTCACTTCTCTCTACAAGATAGTTTTTCGGGCGGGAGGTCGTACGGAAATAACTATTGTGAGCTTTATCGTTTCATGCCCTTGTATAAATTTAGCGTATGTTTCGGAAGCTGTTTCAGCTATTCTGGCTCAAAATTTTATTGTAACGAGATCTACTAGATTTCGTTTCTCTATTTTCGTGATGAGTACCACCAATACACGTCTATTTAACACAACACAGCAGGTGAACTAAACAAGATAGAGCGATGGTAAATATATATAATATATTAAATATGTATTATACATTTTTATCGTTATTAAGTATTTTTTATACATAAAATTCTTTTATTATCTCTGGCTACATAAATGCTGTCGTTAATTTTTATATCAGTGACAGGATTATTGTGTAACTTTAAATATTTACGCAGCGCATGTAGCTGAAAATCTCAAACTCTTACGTTTTTGCAAAATTATTAATTGATACTTATGTCTTTTATGTCTTGGGTTGTTGACTTCGATCCCCTCCGAAAAAAATAACATTTCATATTTTGTAAAGTAGCAAACCGCGGCGTTAAGTTTCGTCACTCAACACGCAATGCCTCCAGAATTTGTCAGAAAATCGGGATTAGATATCTCATAATTAGTCTTTACATTACATTTCCTAGCCTCGGAAGCGTTACTATGAAGCTAAAAAATCTAAGTATATACAAAAAAAATGTATCTATATACAAAAAAAAATGTATCTATATACAAAAAAAATGTATCTATATACAAAAAAAATGTATCTTTATACAAAAAAAATGTATCTACTTACGTGCTATGGTACGAAAACACTACAACAATTACAAAATACGGACATTAACGTCATACATTAATGCATGACGTTTATGTCCTGTTTACACTTGGACACAAAATGGTTACAAAAGAGTGGGTAAATCAGCTCAAATTGATTATAAAGTTACAATGAATATTGCAATTAGAGACACTCGTGTGAGTGACAAAGACTCTTAATGTATGCACAGAGTGTATTGCGTATAGTATCGTACTATATTCGTAGATTACAGTCGTAACATACAGTATGTTCGGCAGATAAGTGCACAAAAATATAAAATTTAATACTAGAAGTGACCCAAATATGACCTATTTAGATATTCTTTTCGCTCTGGTTAATATCTCATTACAGTATCGTATCTTTTTATTAATTTTTATGAAATGATTTTAACCATGTAAATGCAGAATGAGGTCTTGAGGCCTATCGTTGCGCAGCGGCATAAGCGTGTGACTGTAAACGACAGGTTGTTGGTTCGATTTCCACTCGAGGAAAAAAAAAATTTAATATTTTCAAAATAAAAATTAAATATTTTCATTTCCTCGCTCTGGTAACAAGGCAAAGCCCGGTGTTGCTTTTCGCCTATCAACACGCATTGCTTCAAATTAGGTGGAAAGTGGGGAACGGAAGTGAAGTGCGGTAACACTAAGTTCCCAAGTTCCGTCTGCCTACCCTGGCATATGTGTGATACAGCGTGAAAATAACCAAACATTTTTTTTAACCAGATTTAATACAATCAAATCTAAATTCAATTGAAATCCAAATTCTTTCTACGAGCAATTGGTAATTATGTCAATTGCTCGTAAAGAAAAATAGTAAGAGTAAATAATACATTTTGGCCCAGTTATATCAAAATTAATATTTGGTTGGCTGTGGATAAGGAATCATACATATGTGTTCTTTAGTTGATGAATTTCAAATATAGCATTTTATTTTTAATTGAAACCAAGTAGTAGTAGTAACTTGAAAAGCTAAATAATTCAAGCAGTTGCAAGCAAGAATGCTGTTTATTATGTTTAATATTTTTACTTGTGAAAGAAAAATTGTTATTTTAGATCATTTTATTTTGTTAATAGTTATTTAGTAAAAATAAATATTTGGTCACTAAACCATATATATTATCTCATCAAGCTACGTTTCAGACCTAGCTCATTGATATAATGTGTAAGGCTTCAATTAGACTAAACAACTTTAATTAAAGCATCATGTTTATATTTTTATAGTCTCTTATAATAAATAGTCTCACGTAAGTTATTAACTATAATAAATATACACCGAAGAAGGAGCGGCACAAGCGTGTGACTGTAAACGACGGGTTGTGGGTTCTATCCTCAGTCAAGGAAATTAAGTATTTATTATTTACATATTTAATAGTTAATAGTTTCATTTCTTCGCCATGGTAACAAAGCAAACGGCGTCGTTGAGTTCCGCCACTCAACACGCAATGTCTTAAATTCGGCGGAAAAGCGTCACGTTTATATTTTTGTATTCTCTAAAACTAAAAGACTTGCTTTAATTATCAACTATAATAAATATACACCAAAATTTTTGAGAAAAGATTTTACAAAACATGTTACAAGTTAATACTGTCTATCAGAAAATTCGTAGCCACAGACCAAAAGTAAAATTTTGTGTTGTACTAATATAATTATATTTATTTATCACAGAGGTTTGGAAAATCAAGTTGAACCTGATAAAAATCAATTGCAGGGTGGGCGTCCATTTATAAGTAAGGAGATCTGTGCCAACGACAAGCAAGCACAGCCGACACTGTGGCGCCACGCACCCCTCATTCAATATTGTACCAATAAGCAGCTGCAGCGCTTCATGTTTAGACGGTACGTAATTGTTAACGGCATATCTCAAAATCATATTGAACTCTGGGGTCAATGCTCCCGCCAAACTAGGTACAAAGCAAGGCACTGCTGTACCATCCTCTACTGGAAATATTCTGACGTATTTTTATGGGTACAAAAATTTGGGAAGTTTAGAGTTATAGAGTTTTTAAGTTACCCTCTTCTAGTTATTTAGAACCTCAAAAATTTAAAATTTTTGTATTATTGTATATCTACAATAAAACACTATGTGTCTTAAATAATAAATTTTAAAAAATAGATATTATAAATCTTATTAGAATGACATTATCAATTTCGACTGCTGAATATATTAATTAATTATTAGTTATCATTGCAAGCAGTGTATATTTATCAGTAGGTATGAAGTATAGTTATCAGTGATTACAGACATTATCTTAATCTAAGTTAAAATAATGAGCACTACTTTGACAATGAAGTGAAAATATTGCTAAAATAAATAGCTCATAACTGATGACATCTATATATCCCCATGACATCTAGTTATAAAAATAATATACGAAACGAATATCGATTTTAATTATTCGTTACTTTAATCGATAATATATTTAATACGATTTCTTATCCTACTAAACAATATATTTTGTTGATAAATCTATATAATAGATAAATCTATATAATCTATTTAAAATTAATAATCTTTATATATAGTATTTGTTAATGTAAAATTTTCGAAAAATCATGAGATCGAAATAGGCAGAACTGATATATTTTTGCCTTTGTAGTTTGGTGTCAATGACCTAAAGTGCTAAATTCGATACATAAAGCATTACGTACAAGTACATAATATAATCATATAGTAACGTATACATAAAACAAATATGCTATCGTAATAGTTTGTAGTTGCATCACACTATTATAAAACCAAATTATAAATTCGATAAAAGAATTATTAAGTATCTGTATATTGATCAAATTAACGAAAGTTAATGTGATCCTGTCTCTTTATATGTGCACATCTGTTGAACTACTGGACCGATTTGAAATAAAACTTGTTTTGTAAAACTTTTTAGTCAAGATAGAGAGACACAAAAGTTCTAAAGCTAAATAAATAGCGGTTAGGCTAAATAATAAGAAAGTAGCAAAAGTCTTTATAATAAACTGCATGATTATTTATTATCTAAATTGTACATAATTATAGAAAACCACGCAACCATTTTCATTTTTATATTTGTAGATAGCGTCCTCATGGAGTTATTAATATTATTTTTTTTTATACTTCAGTCACGTTACCGTGACTTCCATAGGCGCTTTGAATATTTAAAAATTTATTTTATATTATTTATTACACTCATCATTATCTAATAACGTTTTTTAATTATAGAATCACAGAGTACTTTACTCCTCCATAAACAGCCTTAACGTAAATATTTAAATAACTGATATGGATATACTCAATATTATTTTAAAAGAAATAGTTTTAATAAACATATTTACTGTAAAATTAATATCTAGAGGATTTGTTGTATTAGCAAGTATGTTTATTGTATTAAATATTTTGATACAATATTAATTGATATATTACAACGTACGCAGATATACTGTATAACTTCTGCCAGTGTTTTTTTATTTATTTATATAGCAATCAACATTCTAAAGACTAACAAACGAATTTCTGAAATAAAAAAAAGCAAAAAAAAACCATTGCATCTTATGTACGTAATCAGGAGGTACCTACCAATAATATTAAGTACTTCCTGATTACTTACATAAGATGCAATGTTTGTTTTGTCAAATAATATTCATAGACCGTTTTGTTTCTATTTAAATATCCAATAAATCTTGCAATGTTCGCAATTTACATACCAATATAATAATAAAAGTACAAATCTCTCCGGTACTTCATTCAAGAATAAAAAAAATCTTAATGAATATTTAATGCTTTAATCAGTTAACGTACACAAAGAATCTATAAAAAAATATCTTTGTAGATTTTTGCTAATTTTGTTTTCACGTAAAATTGTTCTTTTGATGTTAATTTTGCCTTTTTATCATAGGATTTTGTATTCAATGTGAATATTTTTGATTCCAATGATTAAAAAAAAAAAAGAAATAGTAATGAATATATAATTTACAATAGAACAGCACAGATAATATTAAAAAACAGCTATAGTTTTTACAAGTAGCTAATAATATAAATATATAATAGACTAGAATTATTATTAATATTAATTTTATTATAAAGCTAATTATTTATCAACTTAATTATATCTAATGCACATATATGTAATTTGGATGTGTGAAATAAAACATATATTGTTTTATTTATGCAAAATTTATACAAACAATATATAATTTTAAATTTAATTATGCATAATAATTAATGACAAAAATATTTGTGTAACATAACGAGTAAATACATTTACTATATATGTATATTGTTCATATTATAAATTTTACATATTAAAAGTAGCGCCAAAATATTTGTATGAATAATTTGTTAAAGCATAAATAGTTTAATGTTATAATTGGAACAACACGACTAAATAATTAAGACACTAGTAACAGTGATGTACTACGTCTTTTATATAAAATAATTTGAAGAGTTTTCAATTTTGACGGGTAAATGTAACCGGTGTATTGTATGAAATAGTGCTTAGAAGAACTCTTTTGTTAAAGACGAAAAAAAAGGTTTTTTCAAATGTTTTTTATGTGTATTACATAGGTATAAAATGTGCTAAAATGATAATTATCGTGTACTAAATTAAATTAGCGTCAATTTAATTAAAATACAACAAAAGGAAGCATCCTAAACAAAATAACAATTGTAACCCCTTCACTGCCACTTTCATTCAAAATGTTTGGATTTAATTTCATTAGTACATACAAAGGTCCTTTTATTGTGTATGTGTCAAGGGAATCTCCAGATATTTCTGTAGGAATTTCTGTATTAATATTTGGACAATTTCTTCATACCAATAAAATAACTGATTCTATCGGCGATGAAGCATTTTAGCATTGACGCCATTGACGTAGCCAAAAATGAGCACTTCTTTATTCTAGTATTTTTGAGAACATTAAGGTTGCAACTAGCAGTATTTTAAAGTCCTAGGCATCTAAAATCAATTACCTCAATGCGGATCATGTTATAACAATAATTAATTTCAATACTTACCTACTTAAATTTTTAAAATTTTAAAAAGCGTATAAAAATTTTTTGAACGAAGCAGGATTTAAAAATTTTTAAAATTTTTATACGCTTTTTAAAATTTTAAAAATTTAAGTTTAGTATTTTCTGTCCTAAGTGTGGAATAACACTTTAAAAACATAGTAAAAACTTACCTACTTGTTAAACATTTATTGATATACACAAAGTTATCACCTATTATACAGGGGAGTATTTTAGGGAACTGTTTGACCCCTTACCTGTCGCCGTTTAACCGCACATTACATCATTAGATGATATGTTGTGGTCATATCTGGATACGTGGCTCTCCAGTACTGTGCGGTATTGTATACATGTCACGCAACTGCGGAACGAATTATCTGCGGCAATGATTCTAGGTCGATACGACATGGATACGTCAAATTTTTCAAACTGCCTACTTTTTTTACTAGCCATAATTATAGATGATGCGTTTTCGTATTATGATCTTAAATATTTATCCTATACAATTCGACCACTGAATAAGAGATCTTATTGATGTGATGCGAATAATTTTTAAAAACTTTGACGACGATATTTTTATACAGAATCTGAACCAGGCCTTATCCTTGAGGTCCGTCGTGGCGGAAGGTACATGCGTGTGACTGTACACTCTACAGGTTGTAAATTCGATCCCCACTTAAGGACTTCTTCGAGAAAATATTTTTTGTTTAGGGATTTCTAATTAATTACATATTTAATGTTTTTATTTCTTCTATCCAGTAACAAAGCCTACCCTGCCATGTGCGGGATGTAGCGTGAACTGAAAAAATTAAAGAAAAATAAACCAGTTATTTTGGGATACTGTTTTAAGCACTGACGAGTTACAGTGAATATACTTAAGTAACATTTAATATATTTAACTTACTTCTAATATATCTTTTCAATGTACTGGCTACTTTACTACACTTACTAACGCACTGCAAGTAGAGCTCTTGCCCGCCATACGCTTTTATCAAATTAAATATATAAATACATATATTTGAATTGATAAAAGCATATGTGTTCACCAGACCATAAATAATGGTGATTCGTTTTTTATTTAAAGTTTTTAGTCATTTAAAATTTTTAACTGATTTCAATAAAGCTGACTATCATATTTAAGTTTTTATTAAATATTTCCTGATAACGATTGAATTGCGTTATATTTTACAGGAGATTTACAGATATACAAAAATAAAATGGTAAGATACTATTATTGGTATGATTCGTACTCCTCAATAACTTATCGAATAAAATTGTATGTAAAATGACATTATATGAAGTTACTTGATTTTGTGAGAATAAATAGCAAATTAATAAAATTTATTATCGTATTATTGACTTTATTGATGCATATAACTAATATTTGGTGGTCATTAAATAAAAAAATTGTTTAAATAAGTAATAATGAGATGAGATTGTCTTATTTTTTTTTAAAAAGTTACATAACATTTTTCGTTAGGCAACTTTTTCTTGTAGTAAATATGACGAAGAAATATATATTTAGATTTTTAAACGATTTAAAAATTAAGGTAAATGTTTCTTCGACATTACATCTAATATTTAAATTAAAAAAATCTCACACTGTCTCTGAGTAAATAAACCGTCTCCTCTCTTAGCGCATATGGCATTAAAATTGATTATTCCGTAAAAGCTCATAGAACGGAAGTGGACCGGAGTGTCTTAACACTAGGTTCTCAAGTTGCTTCAGCCTTCCCTGACATATGCGAGGGATATAGAAAATATAAGAAGAAAAACAAGAAAAGTTCTTCGAAGTCTTAGGTAGTACATAATTATTTTTGTATTGTATATGAACTAATAACATCAGTGTAGGTTTAGTATATATTTGAATTCAATTGAAGGCTGGGATGGTAAGGGTGAATGGGGGAGGCGGTCGTGCGTTGATCTCTTCAGTCTACCGTTGGATCTCTACGTGGCGCCCGCTTGCTACGAAGCTACAATTTACTGCTACGAAATAAGTACTTCGTAAACGGGCTTTAGAATTAAACACTGTGTTAGTGACATTCAAAGTAACGTTATTCCGTTTACAATATTAATATTTGTGTGATCAATTCTATATAAAAGTTATATTCATATATTAATATGTGCCAAGTGAGATTTAAAGGTTTTCTGGAAATACATAGGACAATATTGTTTTTACTTCTTCTAAAAGGTTGGTAATTAGTAAATATTAACAGAATATTTTGATATGAGTTTTAACTTAATATTCTATTTTTTTTTCTTACTCAATAAAAATATGATTTGTTTATATAAGGAATGTTATGTTAATTAACTATGATAATAACTTCAATAGAGACATTATATTATTATTATATTTAAAATGATATGTCTGTATGTACTCGTAAATGTTAACATTTTATCAAGCAATTCAAATCTATTTGAATCAAGCAATTCAAATCCATATATATTATTACATTCAATTCGAGGGATGGACAAATTTCTTATGATTCTATAAATCGAGATTATCTATGAATTCAAAATTCGAAATAGATAAAAAATATAATTGCTTGTATACTTTACATTAATATAGGAGATGTATGATGTGCATTTGTGATGTGTTGTGGTTTGTCCCTACAGGTATTTTTGCCCTATTTGATATTTATTATTTAAAATCACGCCATCTAATTAAACTATTTTTAAATGTAACATTGATTTTACATTTTTTTTATAATTAATAATTCAGTTAAAATAACTATGCTCATAGCAGCAGAATGGGACATTATGTTCAATAAACGCTTTACTACAGCACTTTAAACGAATGTGATTATGCATATACTAATTTATGGAGTCAATCATATTGATAGTTAGTCGGCGGGGCTTATATATATTTTTTCTATGGAAAAGACAAAGGAATGAGCTTACGTGTTACCAATTCACATCATTACACGAATTCATTATTCCTGTAAGATTTCGATATTGTAACTATTGGTGTAAGACTGGTGAGAAACTCAATTTCAACATATATAATAGATAAATACCTTCAAATACCTAATAATAAATTCTTATAATAAGAATTTCTTACTCTTAGGTATATTTTTGTAATAAGGCTAAACTCATTAAAACTTATACTTTTTTTTTGAACCCAGGAACCTAGTGTTAAGACACTCCGTTCCACTTTCGTTTGCCACTTTCCGCCGAATTTGAGGCATTGCATGTTGAGTGGTGGAACTCAACGCCGCGCTTTGCCTTATTACCAGAGCGAAGAAATGAAACATTAATTATTTAAACTGAAAATATTAAATATTTCATTTCCTCACCTGGGGATCGAACCCAGAACCTGTCGATTACAGTCACACGCTTATGCCGCTGCGCCATGACAGGCCTCAAAACTTATACTGATACGGAAATTTGTTAAAATTATTTCTCATTTTTTAAAAAAGAAAACATATTTCGCTACATCCCGAGAAAATTCCGTGTAATTCGAAGAAAGTGGGGGACCACATTACCTCCCCTTTTCTATAAGTACAATATGATGTTTATAACTACTAGTCTTCGCCCAAATTTCTTCACGTAAATTTATAATCTTTTCCATTTCCTGTAGAAAATTTGCTCTCTTTGTGCTCATTTACACGTCCTAACCCACTTACATAGTTAATTTAAATTTTCAATAGTAAGCGTCCATAAATCGGTTTCAGATGTATAAATTAATTAATTATTATTATATTTGTATAAGCACCAAAATAAGTATATAAATATAATTGTAATTATATCTGTTGAATATAAAGACGGAGACAACTTAAACGACGTGTAGCTCGATACGCACTGATTTATTCGCTGCCTCACGACATATCCCGTGTATTGGGCATTGGGGACATACCCTCAATATACGAAGTTCTTTTTTCAATTATTAAGGTATCTACTCGTGACAAAAGTTTCATTATGTTTACTATAAGAAAAAGTTTATTATTCACTCGTGAACAGCATATCCGACTGCTCTTGCCGTAACGGTCGATTAATTTTCGCCGAATTTTTACTACCCTGCTTTCCCCCTCCGTCTGTGGATGCATTAAGAAACAAGTCACTTTCTATGTTGTCCGTCAGTAAGAGTGACGGTGACGACGGTGGTTGCGATGTCAATAGCAATGGCTTATTTGACAGAAAACTATTATTTCTTCTTTGTTTTGTGGTCACTTTGATCGTGCGGCTTTGAGGGGATATCGAAACCGATGTAAAAATCGGTTATTTCTGTATTATATGGTAGAATATCGCTATTATGTCTTTACACAATTTCTTAGTTTCTGTTTTTGATTAAATAATCAGTTTTTTTTTTAATTGTTTTCTTATAACTTCTCTTATCTAAGTACAATGCTTATTTATAAAATATTTTTTACACATAACATTATCTCCTGGTTTAAAACTTTATTTGTTGCTACCTATATATATTTTACCCTGCAAAAACTGTTCACATTTAACGCTCTTCGCGAAAATGTCACACGAAAACGAAGATGATGAAGAAGGATTTATTAAATCTACATATGTCTGGAGCTTCCGACCGTAAACTGATTGCTCAGGTGAAGAAATTTACGCGGAATTACTATTTTATGGTCTCGTATAATCCCATTATTTTCATATGGCAATTGAGTCTTCCATATAAAATAAAGACGCAATTCACTTTGAATTCTTTTTTTGGCCAATCTATTCGCCGTCACTTCAGGTAAGTCGTGATTGGGGCCGAAAATTGTAATCTGTTTTCTGTCTTGTTTAATCTTCATTCTGTCTGGTTTTATAACAAAATGAACCGATAAACCGTAAAGTTTGAGATACGTTTTTTTTATTTACGAATATCTTTTCTGTTGAAATCAACGAACATTAGGTATCAACGGTTAAATAACTTCAAAATTTTGATTTTTTTTAATGTGCTCACTACACTTGATCTGAATAACGTACATGTTTAATGTTATGCCATGCCATGCCATCATCAATGTCATGCTATGTTCGGACGTCCATTTCCATTTAGTGTCATGCAACAATTGATATAACGGCGTTAGAACTGAAGAAGCGTTGGATACAAAATTCCTGTAATAGTTTACGAGACCATATTATATATGACTGTAATTGCTTTACATTGCTGGAAACTGTAGAATTTTTATTGCAGTAACTTTCTGTGGAAATCATTTCAAACCACACCTTTTCTAATGGCATGTAACCTCTTTGAGTGTTCTTTTTTATCGGCCCTTGTAACTAAAACGTCATCTAATATGGACACCACTCCCTGTATACCGGATAATATGCTGAAAACACTAGCTAACCCAAAATTAATTAAAATAAATCTTTCTTTAAATAAGCCTTTGTGCATATTAAACAAGTATAATTTTTCAGAGAGGCCTGTCGTGGCGCAGCGGACCAGAGGGTGACTGTAACCGACAGGTTCTGGGTTCGATCCCCAATCGAGGAAATGAAATATTTAATATTTTCAATTTAAATATTTAATGTTTCATTTCTTCGCTCTGGTAATAAGGCAAAGCGCGGCGTTGAGTTACGCCGCTCAACACGCAATGCCTCAAACTTCTGCGGAAAGTGTGAACGGAAGTGGAACGGAGTGTCCTAACACTAGGTTTCACTTCCGTTCCCTCTGCCTACCCTGCCTAGTGCGCGATACAGCGTGAAGCTGAAAAAAATAAATAAATAAATAAATTTCATCCTAAACACATTGCGATGCTTGTAAAAAAAAATATTTTTCTAAATTGCTGTCCAGCTATTTATAGTTCATGAACCATTGGCAATGGATATTGATCAAATGACAGCTATTTGTTAATTACCACCGAGCAGTCCGCGTGTACCGGAATGGTCCCTGCGCGCTTTACAACATGTTGCAGGTACAACATGTTGTATATGAGGTACGGTACGTTACGTTACATTTAACGCATATGCTGAGTGCTGTACTAACCTAGGTATCTAATTGTGTCTGATGTAGCTATTATACCTTCAAATACATATTAAAACATTTAAAATTTGTTCTAGGAAAAACTGTCACATTAAACAATTATAAATTAAAAAATAACCGATTGTTGAATAAGTGGCCACACATCAAATTTAAAAGATTTTTTTAATAAAATAATTAACATAAAAATATCGTCATATGTTTTGTCGTTACAAATTTCAAAAAAAAAAATATCCGGGAAACTGACCCGTAGTCGTCAAAGGGATTGGCACCTTTTTATATATTTGGTTTTATATTTATTAAATGTGTCTAAATCGTATTAAGAAACTGATATTTTACTAATATTTGTAAAATATTTTCTAATTTAAATGATGAAATAAAATATTTATATAAAATCGATGGCCCGCCGTTATGAATTTCATAAATATTTATGCGTTATATATATATATATATATATATATATATATATATATATATATATATATATATATATATATATATATATATATATATATATATATATATATATATATATATATATATATATATATATATATATATATATATATATATATATATATATATTAGTTTATAACATAATTTCTTTATATATAAGAATAACATGCACATATTAAATGATTATTCAACTCAGGAAGGCGGCGAGGTTAATTTTAAGATCACATTTTTTTTTAATTTAGTGATCTAAAAATGTTAACATACTTGTATATTATTGTATCTTTTAACTGTATTTTAGGACTTAGTATTACTAACAATATATATTTAAAAAGGAGCGCTAGCGGAGAACAACTGATCTCCGGTTGCTTTTTCTTACCGTAATTAATAATAAAATATACCTACCCGCAGCTGTGTGCTTTTGTATTGAATTGGATCACATTAGCACAATCTTAAATATATCCTCATAAAATATTAATATTCTTTATTATTTGATCTGTGAAAACTTATTCAAATGTAAAAGTAATGTTACAATAACTAACTGCACTCAATCGAATTGTAAGGCGGTACTAAAAAGGTTAACGCAATCCATCCTAATATTATAAATGCGAAAGTAACTCTGTCTGTCTGCCTGTATCTTACTCTTTCATGAAAATTGGTACAGACTTAGATATGACCATAGGTTACTTTTTACCGCGGAAAAACTCCCATTTCCGTGGGAATCGCAGTTAATCGGAAAGAGTGTCTTGCTATCTTACTTTCTTCGCGTACGCTGACTTTATGAGATAGGCTAATACAATGCTTTAGAAAAACGATCTTCTTTAATATATCTAAAAACAAGGTTAACTTGGACATATTTCTAATGATAGGTGAGCCATAATATAGTTTTTAAACCAAACTTTGGTAAAAAATTTGTGATAGTGATTTTCAAGGCTTATAATGATACTTGGAATATTAATCCTTATCAGTAAGACTATTACATGAAAATGAACTTTACCCTTATTAGTATGTTGTTTGGATGCATGGTGAAAGAAATACGGGATATTAGTATTTTTTACTAATAATCTGAGTGATCTAAACTGATATATTTTTGAAGTGAAATGTGCTAGATGTATTTCATTTTTCATAAAAACCATCTCCTGCCCAGAGTTACTATCTAATGCGGACAAAGTCGCGGGTAACAGCTAGTAACAATATATAATAATGTATGCATTGTCTTTGGGGCCGTCCATTGATGACGTGATGTTTTTCGTAGCATTCTTTATCAGCCCTCCCCCTTTGGTGATACGTGGTGAGGTTTAAGACTACCCCTCCCTCCCATACCCAAAATCACGTGTATTTTTAGCAGATTTCATAAAAATTCTAAAACATGTTTTAATTAGATTATTATTCTGGCACTTACAATTTTAAAATTTGGCACGAAATAAAAACGAGAGAGAGAGGAGAGAAAGAGTTATATTCTACCAAAAAGGCTTAAAAATATCCTCCAACACAGTGTACAGTTTCCGAAACATAAAAACTCTCTGTTACACACTTTGTTGTATAAGGTGGTTCAGCTGTGGTTCTGTAATCAGACCGACATAGATTTTTTATTTGTATGTTAGTACGATCCAAGAATTTTCTATTTCACAATTTAAAAAAGTTGTGAAAAGACGTTTGTGTGTTAAGGGTTATTACCAAATTAACGATTTCATAAATGATAACACGGGAATAACTTGGGAATAAAATGCTCGCTCCAGGCTATTTCAAATGTATCATTGTCACATAATTGATTATATGATTTAAAATTTGATTAAAAAAAAAGACATGTCCCGCTGAGTTTCTTTCGCCGGTTCTTCTCAGGTCTGAGGCAGTAACTTTAGTGAACTGGTGGTAAATTGTTTGACGTTCAAAAAGGAAGCTTGTAACTTCTTATTTTGATTTTCAACCGACACAGAAATCAGCATATTTTATTGACGACACATATAATCTGCATATTTTATTTTATCGCTCAGGCCATTTTCCCTTACCCTCTACTTATTAATTTGTCGCTTAGTGAATTTTCTAAATATTATTTTTGGCATTGGAGTGTGCGATGACTCGTCTCTCGATTTGTCGTCTTCCCGATATATTAAGTTTAGTCGTTTGTTACGTTTTGCCATATATAAAAATAATAAGCTGTGTCGTTTGAACCAATTTGAACTCTATATAAATAAGAGGTAATGTAATTTAAAACATTTAATTTGCGGTATATATATATATATATATATATATATATATATATATATATATATATATATATATATATATATATATATATATATAAAAATAATAAGCTGTGTCGTTTGAACCAATTTGAACTCTATATAAATAAGAGGTAATGTAATTTAAAACATTTAATTTGCGGTATATATATATATTATTTCACTTTTTCATATGAATTTTAATATAACAATTGATTATATAATTTACACACATTTTTTGCAATTTTAAACAAATGTGTAACGTTGTATGTAAGGTAAGGTAGTGTTCTGTAGTACAGCTTGGCCATTTAATGTGAACAACACCAATAATTAATACCTAACATTTGTTGGAGTTAACCTCAACGCCGTATTTTGTATATCATATCGATATTTGCCAAAGATTGGTAGTTAAGGTGTTAATGGCATTTATGATACTGTCTACACTAGCAAGTTGATAAAGCTGCAAGTTATCAGCGGAAATATGTTACTGAGAGGTTATAACGGGAGTAATGGAGTTGATAAAAATAGAGAAGAGAAGAGAAAATAAAATGATGTCTTGAAGCACGCCGACTTTCACGTACATTAGCTCTCACGTTGTATCTACCAAACGTTGTCTCAATTTCTTACCATTAGAGCAGAGGATGGTGGTTTTTATATGAAATAATCCATGCCATCTGACCTCCACAGCTCCTTATGGGAAAAAACCAGAGAGAGAGGAATAGAACATTAGAAAAAGGGAGTAGTGATTTTACATATATTAAGGACTTTTCTCAATCCGTTTTACTTTTAGCAAAACATTTTTGCTTTATGGGCTCCAACATTTATAATTTTTAATATAAAAATTTTATGTAGCAGTTTTAATATTTATTATCCTTATACAAAACTTCATCAGAAAAAGTATTTTACTTCCTATAAACTTTAAATGTCTTTTTTATCTTTACGTTATATATAAAAATGGCTTAATATAAGTATAATGTTCTAGGTAAGGAAGTTTCAGACATCTGTTAATAAAAAAATATTTAGCTTTGTTTCATTTATATGCTGATTGTGGTGCATATCATTATTGCTATCTCTCATTTCAACGATGTGAGCTAAAGAATAACAATTTGTTCCTTCTTTCGGTTAAACAACATTTATTTTGCAAGAAAATACTCAAATAATTTAAGTAAATAAATTAAAGAGATGTAGAAAAAATTAATAGATATATTAAATTAAGCGAAAACAGGTATAAATTTGATCTAGGTTGGTCTGATAGCGTTCTTAAATTTTTTTTTTTTTTTTTAAAAAAAATGAAATTTTAAACTGCTCTGATATAAAGTTCACAAAATAGTATTTAGACCAAAAAGCTTCATTTCAATGTGGTAACTAGTACTAGTGATAAGTGGTAAATATTGATACCATAGAGTATTGCATATTCGCTTTTATATGCAGTTTGACGTGAGTGGTTACTTATTTTACTACTCTACTTATAGTACTGGTATGCAAGTACAAGAATTATTTATAATTTCTCATAAAAATTTTAAAATACAAAAGTTGTTAACTGTCACTAAAAGCCCTTCGAGTAATTTATATGTCACATATTAAGCTCATATATTCAAACGGATACGGATTTTAACTTTCCTGTAACAATTGAAATAAAAGAGAAATATCTGTTCTTATGCCATTCGGTTCTCTTAAATCTCGTCTGGCTTGGTTCAAAAATCTTGTATAAAATTATATATACACTAGCGACCCTCGTGGTTTCACCCTCTCTAAATACGGATATTAATATATTTTAAATACTGAATTGCGTTATGATGATTTCTAATGTGAATATTTTGAACAATTTCTGTGTCTGCGTAATGCGCGCATATCAATTGAAATACAAATTATTTTTTTATAAAGAAAAATAAAAAAATCACAATACATAAAAAAATACGATTTATTAAGCGTCCAATTTCGCTAAGTACTCGTATACTTCTATGGCAATAATTTATTTTCAATTATCTTATTATATATATTTTAGGCAGTTTCTTATTTCTTTTATGAAGGTATCAACATTGTTAAGACAGGTAAATTAATTTTTAAATTAGAATAATAGAAAAAAATGTTCAGGATCGGTTTAGAAATTTATGAATTATTTTATTATTACACAATAACAAAATTTAGGTAGTAGGTAAAAGTCAAAGAAGATTATGTACTAATTATAAACTTCGTATTACATTGTATTCAGCAGAATTCTGCCGATAGTAAAGGAAACTACAATACACTGTAGTTTAAACTGACAGGGCGGGGTGTTCAGTGTAACTACAGGGGTATATATATATATATATATATATATATATATATATATATATATATATATATATATATATATATATATATATATATATATATATATATATATATATATATATATATATATATATATATATATATATATATATATATATATATATATATATATATATATATATATATATATATATATATATATATAATATATATATATATATATATATATATATATATATATATATATATATATATATATATATATATATATATATATATATATATATATATATATATATATATATATATATATATATATATATATATATATATATATATATATATATAATATATATATATATATATATATATATATATATATATATATATATATATATATATATATATATATATATATATATATATATATATATATATATATATATATATATATATATATATATATATATATATATATATACACTGTATTGGATGATATTTTTAAGCTTCTTTCGTGAAATAAAAGTTTGTTTGTTTGAAAAGTAGCTTTTTCATGTCTAAAATAATCCTGTATTTCGAGACGACGGTCAGAGACGATAGTTTGCTGCCGCTGTGTCTCGTTAGAACGCTCAAAGTTACATAGCGGACAACGGACAAGCAATAATCTTCCCTACGTGTTATAATCATTAATGAGGACATCCGAGGAAGATTAAAATCCAGCGGAATTGCAAGTATTTTACCTGAAGTTATGTTGTCGTTCAACTGAAGTATATTATAATAAAGAGGCGCCACAAAGATCTCGCCTCAAGGGGCTTAGTACGACTGCTATATATTATATTAAAATATAAAAATCACGTATTCAAAACATTGATATATGATAATTATTATATCACGTAGGAAATATACATATACCGAGCACACATACATATATATATATATATATATATATATATATATATATATATATATATATATATATATATATATATATATATATATATATATATATATATATTTGAAAATATTAAATATTTTACTTCTTCGAGTGGAGATCGAAGGAGTCAAATAAATATGCTAACTTTATTAACATTATTAGACGATAGAAATACATACAAAATCTATTTTATAAGCAATTATAACATATATTTTTTTATTTCTGTATACACTGTCAAATTCAGTGACCTTATACACCAAAAGTACTATAGCAATTAATTAATATAATTTTGTTTATTTACATTTGCTGATTCAGTAAAAGTTCTAATATTCATATAATATTCCTATAAAATTAATTTAAATATTTATATCTGGATAAATATACACTAAACCGACGTAAAATATACAACAAATTTTACGCATTTAGCATAGCTTTCTGTAGACATTAAATAGCTTAAAAGCTCTCGTTGTTACGTTTTATGAATAAAATATAATAATAAAAGGTAGTTTTTTAAATGCATTTTGCTAACATGAAGCATTTACTGTTCATCCTCTGAAGCAGAAATAATGATAACATAATATTAATTTCTTAGATAAGTTTGGATTCCTAATCTTTAAGAGAAAGTATAAGTCACTTAAATTTATACGGCGATAGTTTAAAAAGCGAGTCTTTACCAATTCGGGGTAATGAGTGATTTTGATTTTATTGCTCCGTTAATAAGACGAGAGTTGGGTTAGCCGCCAATCAACAAATAATGTCTCAAAAGATGAAGGAAACACCGTATAAAATATTTATTAGTATAATTTAAATATATATATATATATATATATATATATATATATATATATATATATATATATATATATATATATATATATATATATATATATATATATATATATATATATATATATATATATATATATATATATATATATATATATATATATATATAAATATATATAATATATATATATATATATATATATATATATATATGTATATATATATATATATATATATATATATATATATATATATATATATATATATATATATATATATATATGTATATATATATATATATATATATATATATATATATATATATATATATATATATATATATATATATATATATATATATATATATATATATATATATATATATATATATATATATATATATATATATATTTATTTCAGTTTCACATTGTTTGGCTAAGTAGGAAGTAATGAGACCATCCTAGTAAGTTACTAGTATGATACTAGTGCTTGTAACACTCCTGTTACGTCACGTTAACGTCCTGCTCTTCCATAACACACACATTGTACGTTCATTGTAGAAACGGAAATAAATAAAACACAAGTTACATTTACAACTAGGCTTAAAACTAACAAAAAAAAAAAAGAAAAATAGTAAGCAAGCCTGTGTGCGCGTGCGTGCGTGCGTGTGTGTGTGCGTGTGTGTGTGTGTGTGTGTGTTTTTCTGTGTGTGTGTGTGTGTGTCTGTGTGTCTGTGTGTATTTCTTCTTTTTTAGGTTTTTCTAAGTTAGTTGACAGGGCAACAGTTCTATGGACTCTCAAAACACTATGTAGAATGTATAGCTTTCGTACAGACAATACTAGACTGCAAGTGTATAAGTTCTCAGTAGAAAATATGAAAGATTTAAAGAGCATAACCTTCAGCAACGATCTTTGTGCTCTTTCAACTTGAAGGAATTTTGTTTTGGAGACACCTCCCCATACAGAGATGCAATATCCCAATATTGATTGTGCTAAAGCTCAATAAAATCCATATAAGTTTCCGAATTCTCGTACTGGTGAAGTCTATATGTGGATGCCATGATAATCGTTGATCAAGTATTATACCAAGATATTTGGTAGTAGAAACTCTACTCAGAGCCGATGGGACACACTCACATCTATTAAGTATGTATTAATAACTTCATTGTTTTAAAAGTTTTCAAGCAATTACTTTATTAGTGTATATAATTATATAGATATTCTAATATGTATAGAAAAAATAATATATTTTTTGTCATTGTCAACAGGTTCATGTTGTCTTCGCAATGTCTACATGGTCATCCCTGAAGCGGTGGAACGGGGAAAGCCAGCTGTCATTAAGTGCATGTATGATTTGGAAAATGAAGACTTGTATCAAGTAAAGTGGTATCGTGGTGACCGAGAGTTTTGTCGGTACTCACCCAGAGATGTGCCGCCTCTTAAAGTCTTTCCTATTTCTGGAATAGAAGTTGATGTAAGTATTATATTTAATTATCATTAATACCATAACACGTTATTTTCCTGGCTGAATCTATTCATACGATAACCGTACGAATAATTTTTAATTATTAGTCCGGTTACTGTACGAATAATTGATAGTTATTTGTACAGTAACAGGATTATTAGTCCAGATACATTTAAGATACATTATCTTCAACAATTAGAACTTTTTTTTTAAATTATAACGTCTTAAGAGGTAACGGTGGTAAAATATCATCATGGGGGCAATAAAAAATAAGAAATGTATAAAGCTCTCCCAATAATATAAAATTGTTCCTAACCTAACCTAACCAAAAAAAAAATACCCGGACGACTAATTACAAATTATTCGTACAGTTATCGTTTTTTTATATATATATATATATATATATATATATATATATATATATATATATATATATATATATATATATATATATATATATATATATATATATATATATATATATATATATATATATATATATATATATATATATATATATATATATATATATATATATATATATATATATTCAACTTTTTGAACGTGAGTTTTAATAATTAATTAATACTTGTGTAGCGTGACGCGAGCGATGCTGAGAAGCTTACGATAAAGGCCGTGACCCGAACTGCGCACGGGCGATATACTTGTGAAGTGTCTGCAGATGCGCCTTCTTTTTTGACTGCTCAAATGCATGGAGCTATGTATGTTGTTGGTAAGTATACTTTAGAATATAGCTTAAGATAAAAAATAAAGGATTATACGATTTCATTTATATATTACCATTTTAATGAAATTACTTTGAAGTGTATGCTATAAAATAACTTAACTTAGCTTCACGCTATATCCCTAGCGGGGTAGGCAGAGAGAACGGAGCGCCAAACGTTACGGTCTCGGCATACCTCTTTCGCCTCGTAAATTGTTGATTTAAAAATTAATGATGAATAAATGTAATGCAGTTAAAGTAGTGTGCTGTTAAAAATATATTTAGCGGTCCAAGTAATTCTTCAGTTTCCAATTTTGCTAAAAAGATAAAAAAGATAGAACAACTTTATTAAAAAGATAAAACAATGAACAACTACTAAAAAGATAAAACAAAAAAACAAATTTGCTAAAAAAATATAAAACAATGAATTCTCTATTCACTACTAACAGATCATAAAAATGTATATACTTGTACATACATTGTCTTTACCGTTTGTAAATTTTACAATATTATCAGGAAAATATGTAACAGAATATAATTATAAGAGATCAACAATATATAAATTGAAAACTGCTCATGAGTCAAAATATAAAATGCCTAAGAGAAAATTTGTACACAAAACGTAGCACATAATAAAATATTTTATAGCCTAATAAGACATAAATACCTAATATGGAATGAAAAAATCCACACAAGTGACACGAATTTTCTTACATAATATATTGAAAAGGCTTACAAGGTTTAGGTGGCAGAGAAACAGGAGGTGTTTCTTAAAAAAATAATGTACATATTATTTGTCTTAAGGAGCACTGGAGACAAACTTATTAAATATCGTTAACATAGAAAATTCTAAAGTGTCAAGTGCGTTCGCTAAACAGAATGCCATCCGCGGCTCCTTAATATTGATAAGGAAGGATATTGTGTGTAAGTTACGCCTCGACAGTGTGGCTGTCTCCGTCGAATGTTCTATTGAATTGTCTTGCGTTGAGTTTCAACAGTATGTTATAGTACGCGTGTAGCGACAGCCAAGACAAAATGGAGAATGTTTGAGAAAACTTTGTAAATTAAGTAAATATATTATTTATTGCGGTGATTTTAATATCGATGTTTCACATAATACAACACAAAGTAATCGTTTTTTAAATCAATATAAAACATATAATATGTTATTTTTATTATGTATTTGAATAGGCATAGTACTTTAAATAATGCACAGTATGGTTTTACTAAATGCAGATCTATAACAGATGTGGAAGTTGTCCACCTTAAATACGTCTATAATGCTTAGGAAAACTCACACAAAATGCGGTCGGCGTATCTTGTGCTCTGTCTAATGCTTTAGACAACGTAGACTACGATATGTTATTACGTAAACTTAGCCATAATGAAGTCATAGGCAGTGCTCGTCATCTAATTGTTTCATACCTGAGTAATAGGATTCAGTTCACGTTACTTTATGTAATGTAAAGTTTTCCGATAACTTTCTGTGGAAGGGTGTCCCACAAGAATCAATTCTAGTTCCTTTTTAATTTTAATTTATATAAATGACCTCCAAAATCCTTTAACTAATGATCATAAATGATTTCTATGCGATGTAGTCCTATTTGCTGATGATACTTCGTTAATTTTTAAAGTAAACGAAAAGTACGTAAAGTACGTTAGTAAAGAAAAGCTTAATTTAAGCATTGATAATAAAATACTCCATTCTTCATTTTTCAAAACTCTCCGTCTGTCTTCTCTCGCGGGCAGACTGAACTTCACTGCTTAAGCTGTGAGAAAAGTGCGGCAACATACGGATGTTAATACTGCACGGCTAGTAGTCCTTTAGCTATTTTATAGCATGTTATCCTATTAAATATTACTTTAGGGCAATCCTGCAGATATCGAGTATATATTCATTATTCAAAAAAGAGCAGTTCGGGCCATTTACAGCATGGGAGCTTGGGAATCCTTTAGAGATTTTTTAAAGAATTGGGTAATATATAGGTTAATATATTAATTATTCGGAAAAATATTCACAATTACTTAAAGAACAGTGATAGACATGATATCATATTATACAAGAAGTAAAAATAAGCTAATTACTCCTAGTTTTCGTCTTCAAAAAGTTAGTAGGTCTTTTATGAGATATGGTACACGTATATATAACAAAATTTCATAAGTGATTTTAAGCTTGCCACTTCAAAAAAAAATATTAAAAGTCAAAAAAAAAAATTGCTGGACAAGGGCTCACATGATTGAATGAAAAAAAAAAACATATAGCCTAGCCTTATCAGTAAATTGACTATCTCACAAAAAAATGTTTTAGTCTATACAAAGTGGGGAACAGATGTGGAACGGAGTGTCTTAACACTAGCTTCCCTGGTTCTCTCTGCCTACCCTGCCTCGTGCGGGATACAGCGTGAAGATAAAAGAAAGACTCGCTCAAGAAATATTTTTTTTTAATTTATTTATAATTGAAACCTTAGTAAATATGCTCTCAAGGACTTTTTTTAGAAATCGTAAAGTTGAACAAGATTGTCATACATGATTTATGCGTATGTGATGTTGGATATTTTGGCTAAAAGTATCGATTTATACGTTTATGCGTATAAATCGATACTTTTAGCCAAAATATCCAACATCAAATGACATCGAAAAATTATATTTCACATAAATTCCAAATTTGTAAAAAATTTTTCGTTCGTTACCGAACAAACACTGGTTTGCCTTATGATAAAATATAAAAGATAGATTTTTAGTATTTGATATCATTTGTATTGTTTTAAATATTGTTTTTGTAATTACTTTTTCGTAATTGACCGCACAGTACGTAACAAGTTAATGTACCATCATCTGGACTCGCGACACTCCACAACTGTGCAGTTTCATAGGAAATTCCTTCCACGCGCCACACATCTCTGGAACGGCCTACCCGCATCAGTATTTTCAGTTCGATACGACGTGGGTACCTTGAAAAAGCACGTCTACCTCCATGGCAAAGGCTGACAACGCACATAAAAGGAAAAAAAAAATCCATTTTATTGAGAGTTATGTACATATTATATTGTATTATTATTGTATAAATTACTAGAGCTATATTCACATTTTGGGTAAGGAATAAATTATATGCTTATTAGCATGTTTGAAATGAGCTCACCATTCGAATGGGTTAACTTGCTTTTATTCAGCATGTTTTTAAGCATGCTCAGGCGGGAGCGTGCTTATAAAAAATAATAGAATACACCTGCTATTTAAGCGCAGGCTGAAACTTCGATAATCGACGCTGTAGCAAGTGGCCCACTTTATAGAACTAAAAAAAATCAATTCATCAATTTGATTGCAACACAACGTGTCAAAAACTTGTATCAAAAATTAAAAAAGAGGGAATAAAAAGATTTGGGTTCTTGATTGCCTAAGTAGAAGAGGAATCCTTTATATATATATTATATATATATATATATATATATATATATATATATATATATATATATATATATATATATATATATATATATATATATATATATATATATATATATATATATATATATATATATATATATATATATATATATATATATATATATTTATATATATCTGCCTCGTGCGGGATACAGCGTGAAGCTAAAAAAAAATATAATAGAAGTCCTTAGATTTAACACATTTTAAATGACTTATTTAACATAGCTTATTCGTTCACGGTATCACTTTTGGATGTCGCGATGCTTGTAGTATAGGGCATAATAGTTTGTGCTTTAATAGCACAAAGTTATGAAAGTCATTGTTTGTGTGCAAGAAAGTAATACTTTGTGTATTTGTACTGGACGGTTTTAAAAGGCAGTGTTTGTGTAAAATGTAATGTAATGTAATATTTGGGTACATTTGACGATATATTGCCACATTTAAAATTGTTTGGGTCGTATTTTGTACATCTAGGGTCTCATACAATGATAAGGCTCGCAAATGTGTTAAATGTGTTGTGAATTTCTCATAACTCTATTCATAGCGGAACTAATATTATCTAAGTTGTTGAGCGGATAATTAATAGGTGCTTTTAGTAAGCTTCTTTTCTTTGCCTTGTTGATGCCTATTAGATAACCGTGATAGTGGTCTATCATCTAGTGAGACTAGAAAAAAGTCATAAGATGTTGCTCATTTAACCATTAACCTGTAATAAAAAAAATCAGTTGAGCTTATAAATAACGTTCTTCACACTCACTCACTCACTCAGGTTAACGCTGTACCCGCATATGGCAGGGTAGGCAGAGGAAACTTGGGAATATTTTCCATGACTTGTGAATTAAAGTGAGCTTAGACCAAAAATATATGACCAAAACTATATATATCGTACTCTCCCTTCAACAGATTATATCTTTTTTTAAAATTAGAATAAAATTGGAAAAAAGGCAGTCCAAAACGCCTTCAAAGATTTTATTGATTCCAGTCCAAATAGTTTTAAATAATGGTTGCATTATACGATGTACATTGTAACCAAAACAAAGTTGCCAACGAATGTATAGGTAGTTCACACCATTACTCAGTAAAATTCTTTGACCCTTGAGCATTCTTTAAGTTCATAAACGTTTTCATACACAAGCTAACTACCAAGTCACGTCAAATTTAACTACATTAAAAGAATATCAGAAAGGAACCTTACACTAGATATGGCTTTACCTAGAGTTTTCATTATTTCTTAAAAAGAGGCAAACATATATGTATGATGATAAACAATATATTTGTGGTGTAATTTCACATCTTTTGCTGAAGAAGGTTTATTTTTCTATCTTGCTCTTACGATTCCTCAGGATCACAAGATCAATTTCTAGTACGTGAAGTTACTGTATACTTTCGTTTCTTTTACATGCGTATGTTATTAGAAGATTGATCATTACACTTAATAACTTTTACTAAGGCGACATTTCCATTTCTCTTAAAGTTTGGCCAATTTTTAGAGTTCTTCTTATACAAGATACTACGCACCACGCGTGCGTTTTTAAAGCTACTTTGATATTTTTTATGCACTTTTTACTAATATTGTTAACTTTAATGCAGGGAAATTATTATGATTTTCCAGTAACCAAAGATAATTGCTTAAAATTATAATTTTAGCAAGACAATGATGCTTATTAATTAATTTTAAAACATTTCATGTGAATTTCCACACTTAGAAAAGAATAATAATAAACAACGTAAAAATATTTAATTTGAATGTGTGAAATATAACTTTGGATATGTTCAAAATAGTAATAGTTGTTCGTCATATGTTCTACATGTTTAATTTTTGTATTTTAATAGAAAATATTTATTAGGCTTAAGTTTAAAGTTAAACTTTACTGTTAATAAACTAATTTTTTATCGACAAAGACATCATCATCCATCGTCGTTGTTTAAGACAGATTATTACATCAAGACTATTTTAGACCACACAAAAACACAATGTAAAGTAAAGATAAACAAACAGAACACAGAAGTAAATACCTACATATAACGTCATTATATGTAAAATAAAAATCACAATAACTATATAATATAATGTAATATATATACAAATGTGAATATAATATAATCCCTTCGAGTATGTTAAATTGAAAAGCTATTATAAGTTGAGAACGGGTACACGACACATTAGAGGCTTCATTTGTGAATTTATAACGAAATCGGATTCATTTTATTTTGAAGTTGAACCGAAAACTATACTAGTGTTAAAAATTTGCCAACGTTACGTTGCAGGCTTGTATTGTTATTTTTAATTAAGCAGGCTTATGACGGTATATGTATATATACTGCAGCATTTTTTAGGACATAAACATCGTTCCGACTTGCACACAGGCTGAGTGATCTCTGTAAAGAGACTTTACAGCCTGTAACAAGGGTCCGCTCACATTGTACCGGGGCAGTATCTCCCATAATCTCTTTGTTACAACCCTGTCATACGCCTTTTCCAAGTCCACAAAAGCACAGAAAACTTTCTGGATTACTGCCAAAAATTACTCTGTGATCATGCGGAGTGAAGAGATCTGATAAATGCACCTTCTTCCAGGTCTAAAGCCTCCCTGGGCCTCCCACAACAGCCTTTCGGATCTTTCTTGCATTCTTCTCGCTAATATTTTAGCATAAACTTTACTACCTAAGCTAATCAAACTGATAGCCCTATAGCTTGCGCAATCTATCTGTGAACCTTTGCCTTTATACAAAGGCACGATGACTGCACCTCGCCAATCGTCTGGGACCTCCCCCGATTTCCAGCATAAATTGCACAAAAACCAGAACAGGTCCAAGACGCGTGGCCCACCATATTTGATCATCTCGGCAGTAACTCCATTTAATCCCGCTGCCTTACCACATTCCAAACTTCGTATGGCACTCTCAACTTCTTTTATACTGATTTTGCCATCAGCTACATCAAGTCTCAGCATTTCGTTGGTACTTGAGGCAGAGGCGTCATCACATTCATACATCTCCTTGTAAAATTCCGCCCATCGCTGCAAAACCTGTGGTTGTTCTGTTAAAAGATCACCGTCCTTTGAAAGCACCCCTTTCATTCTACAGGTTAGCGAGCAACTCCGGGAACCACTCACTTCTCGCCAGAAAAGCTTCGTGTTTTCCCGAAAGTTGTTCGTTAACCTTTCATCTCTTTCTTTCTCAGAGTTTTCACGCTTCATCTTTATCAGTACTTTCGTTTGGTGTTTTTGCAACTTATACTCTTTCTTTCTTATCTCTCTCATGCTTTTATCCTTACCCGAGGCTTTATAGTCCTGCTATGCTATCTTTTTTCTTTCTACTGTATCTTTCACTTCATCATCCCACCATTCGTCTCGCTTTTTTTAAAGCCCTTTTTCTTTTACCATATACCTCTGTCGCTACTTCCGTCATACCATTCCTTAGATTCTGCCAGCATACTTCAATATTTCCATTTCCTAATTCGCAGCTGTCTAACTTCTTGGAAACTCTTTCTTGATATTCCTCTCTGATCGGTGGATCTTGAAGCTTCCAGCTTCTTATGCGGTGATTCGGTGCCAAGTTTGGACAACCAGTGCGGCTGCGCCAACCTGCGAACAGACCCCTTATTCTAGCTACGACTAGATAATGGTCTGTCTCAATTCACCACTGTGACTTTTATATTATTACTTTATGTATTATTTCGTGTGTTGTGTGTGGTGTTTCCACTTCCATTTCCATTCCATAGGGAAAAAAAAACATTTTACTTTCTTAACATTGTTGTATGTAATACTTTCTACGTGAAGTAAAATTCAAATTTAACCATATTACAATATATGGCTCACTATCGGGCAGCCATGTAATCTCCATATCGTTTCATTCCTTTAAACTATATTGTTCCATCCCCACTCCCCAGAATACCTCAAAATAAGGTTAAATTTTCTCGGCTGCAATCCTTCGCTTAGGCTTAGGTGACAAAGTAATAATAAATTAGAAGTGCCACTGAGTCGCACTTAGACATATGGAGGCTCTTTTACAGTTAAGGCTGCAGTCCGATGGAACTCGCTTCCACGGGAAATAAGGCCAAATTTACTTATAAATTTAGGCATCGTGTAAAAACTACATTATAAGTATGTATGTATATACACATATATGTGTATGTGTATATATGTGTATGTGTAAATAATGTATATGTTTGTATAAATAGATATTTATGTATTGTTATGATATAGATGAGGTCGGTCGTGGCGCAGCGGCACAAACGTGTAACGTGACTGTACCACTCGAGGAAATGAAATATTTATTTTTTCAATTTAAATATTTATTTTTTTCAATTTAAATATTTATTTTTTTCAATTTAAATATTTATTTTTTTCAATTTAAATATTTATTTTTTTCAATTTAAATTGAATTTACTGATTGAATGATTTTTTTTTTAATTTAAATTGAATTTATTGATTTCATTTTTTCACTCTGATATAAGGCAAAACGCGGCGTTAAGTTCCGTCCCTCAACACGCTATCTATACCTCAAAATTTGGTAGAAAGTGGGGAACGGAAGTGGAACGAAGTGTCCTCTATGTACGGGATACAGTGGGAAGCTAAGTAAGTTTATGATATATTTAAAAGAATAATAAAACTTATATGTACATAGTTTATACCACACGTAGACTAACTATTTTTTATAACTTTAAAAATTTTAAAAATTGAGACATTACCAGGCAACCCAACCTTAAAAAGATCAAAGGAGGTCGAAATTTTTATACAAAATATATGACCGCGGTCATTTTGTATAAAAATTTCGACAATCTTAGCCACCTGAGCGTTTGGACGGATTCCATAGGCGCGAATTCGAATTCCGTTACGTTTTTCTTTGTTTCTTAAGTGTGAATTGGCACTTTAAATAAGGAAAAATATGTATCGTCTACTTAAGGATTAAATATGTATGTAATGAAAACGTGTAACTACAACATAGTTTTCCCTGCATACTCACAAATCTAGTGTTAAGGGACTTTGTTGTCTATTTTGACCTCATTTTATAAAACATTGCGTGTTAAGCATTACCTTTCCCTCGTGTAAGGAATTAGGAATCGAATCGCTTATAGTCTGCTCTGTTCCGCTGCATTACGATATTTTAAAAAATATATATATAATTGTATTAAATAATTTGGTTTCAGATTTACCCAAAGCGGATCCAGAGTTGAATGGATTTAGGCGGAGATATAAACCAGGTATGAAGTTAAAGGTGGACTGTATTAGTCGCGACTCTATGCCACCAGCGAACCTTTCATTTTTCATCAACAATGAACCGGTATGTGCCATTTGTATGTACTATTATAATGAAACAAAGTTAGATTACATGTATAGTTTATACATTCTCAATTTCCATGATTATTAATATTTTCTTGTATATATACGCTGTTAGCTAGAGCCAAAGTGAGAAAAATAATAAAAAACGATGAACGCAAGGGAACGCACCAATAAATGCTCGTACTCTACACTTAGTGTAACATATAAAACAGCAACAATTTTATTCATTAATGGTTTAATTTTTTATTACTGCCTGAACAATCATAAATATAGGTAATTAGAAATATTATAATTATAATAGGAAGTGAGCTTCACACTGTATCCCGCACACAGCAGGGTAGACAGAGAGGGCTTAGTAATCTAGTGAGAACTTAAATACAAATAAAAGAAAATATTCGAAAAGTGAGAATTTATTGGTATTTATAAAAAAAAAATTCCAAAGATATATTTGTAATTCATTTCATAAAACAAACTTAAATTTGTCAACTTTATTTATCGCCTTCAATACTAATGGAGTATTTCCCGGTATAGTTTCATTAATTATGAAATTTGGCTAACTTGGTAACTATTCGTAGTATAAATAAAGTTATTAAACCTTAGTTTCTCGCAGGAATATTGCATAACTGCTCGCATGCAGTCACAAATGCCCCAATTAATAAATATCATTAAATTGAAATATATATATATATATATATATATATATATATATATATATATATATATATATATATATATATATATATATATATATATATATATATATATATATATATATACCACCTTCGGAGAACCAACGAGTAAAAAAACCCTTTCTTTTCGATTGTGAGGATTTGCTGTTAGCCCTACTGGCCTTTATAGTGACACCGGTTTAGGAGGGATTAGAGTGCTTTGTCCTTGAGAAAGTTCAAAAGTTCCTTATTGCCACGCCAACGCGCGGACGGGCCGACGAATAATCTGATGTGCAAAGAAACTCCTTTGAGCCAGATATGAATACATCACATTGCACTCTATTTATAGTATATCAGGAGATAGTCAATGGTGATGCTTGGCAACTCCTTAGACCTCTCCTTGAGTAGTCCTCGGTGCAAGCTTTTTGAACGGTCCCGCTAGGACTATATGGTTGAGGAAGGCATAGAAGAATATGGTCTGCTGAATATGACTTTTATATAATTTTAAAAGTGTACAATAATATTTTAAACATAGTAAAAAAGGACTTCTATTTGTTTATACGGACCACGTATGCCAGAGTCACTGAGATAATTATATTATGAAAACTAGGTGGTCTATATTGAATTAGCGTGGTTCGCTTCGTCGTCAATTAACCTGCTCGTCTTGTTTTACTTGATTGTTAGTAAGACATTCACGGGTGTTATTCTCTGGTGATTTCTCGTAAAGCCTTTAATATAAGTTGCCGAACCCTCAACGGCCACAACACGTACTTGCTCGGACTGCGGGAGTTGTAGACTCGTAGTTGCACTATTCTACAATGTCATTAATTGATGGGTCGAAATTGAATTCGTAGTAATATTGCGACCATAAGGGTTGCATAAGGGTCTTAATCGCTTGGATCGAAGCAGTAGCGAAGTTAGACTCCATAGAATATTGAAAAATACAAAATAAACAAATAATCCGGCAAAATCGAATTACGAAGACTCTACTACTACTAGAACTCTTTGTAAAATTTGGAAATATTGTCTTAGTCCAAAAATAAACCATATGGAGATGCTTTGTAGACGCTAAAGCTACAAAGCAATTAGCTCCTTTTGTAAGTTTTAATAACAACAATCTGCCAAATAAAAATTGGTAGTAGGAGTCCGGCGTACTCTACGGATTGATGTTTTCCAGGATAGGTGTTAGTCCAATATAATTTTCAGTAAAAGGAATTTGTGTTCCATCAATTGATATTTCAAGAATATTGTTTTAAAGGGATTTGATAACTAAGTCTTGGACTTCCTTATATAATTTCACCATACCAAAGAATTACTACATGTCAAAATATTTGCAAGTTCTTTATATATCGTTGTCATAGAATTCAGAGGATCGTGTAACATAATATACTTAAAGATCGTCAGCATAGATGTGATAAAAAGAAGCTGGACAGTGACATAAATAGTTAATAAAGAGAGAAAGTAAAACCAGATACAATATGAAGCACACACAGGTGTGCCACAAGTACACTCGCTAGCATTGGAGATATATTCTGAATATGAAACCTGAATTCGGCTACCATACCACAAATAAGAGTGGAATCAAATAATCAATTTAGAAGACATTATAAGAGGATATATAATGACCAGTAAAATATTAAAATCTATATTAAAGGCGTTATATAATCGAGTATAACTATTAAAGTCATTTTTCACACAGACTTATCAAGCTAACGCTTAGGTATTAAAAATCTGTGTGAAATATATTATATGAAACGTTGACAAAGGTAAAAATGAGGCATTTAAGTTCATGTAGTTAAAAGATATGCATGATATGCATCATATGCATCATATGCATTAACCAATAATTTTATATGAAATTTGTTACGTAATCAAACTCTAAAGCAGAGAAAACTTGGGAACCTAGTGTTTGTTCTCCGCTTTCCACCAAATTTGAGGCATTGCGTGCTCAGTGGCGGAACTCAACGCCGTGCTTTATTACCAGAGTAAATTCAAATTCTTTTTTTAAATAGGTTTTAGCAAGCACTTTTGTATCGTCACAAACATAAAATTACCACCAGCTCGAAATGTGGTTCTGCTGAGAAGAGCCGGCAAGAAACTGTTGAGTTTCTTGCCGACTCTTCTCAGTTGCTCTTTTCAATATTGAATAAAGATACAATTTCACTGTTTAATACAATGGTGACTATAATTTTTCAAACGAAATTCAAATGACTTTAATTAAATACATTTTTATCATTCAAATATTTTTGGAGACTGTAATACGCTTTTTCAATTAACATTGCTTTAACATTTACTTTAAACTTCTCTATTGCCAATAGATAATTCAAAATACACTGCGGAATACTATTATAGATACGTATACTCAGACCGATAAATAAGAAGCGATATTTAGGCGTCAGTAGTTTGTCCTTGTTCCTAGTCCCAATCGTGTGTCTGTCATTGTTTTTGCTACAGCACTGAATATGTTGCCGGACAAACAAAATAATGTAAAATATATATTGAGAAGCAACCGTAAGAATACCTGTATCCTTAAAAATATCTCGTAGAGGAACTCGAGCTTTAAGATTATAAGTAGATCTTATGACTCTTTTTTGCATATAAATATTAAATATAATAAATAAATAAAATAAATATTAAATATATGTGGTTATATCTAAACATTAGAAAATATTAAATACTGCATTTCTTCGAGTAAGGAACGAACCCACAACCTGTCGTTTGCAGTCACACGCTTGCGGAAATGCATTGAAAAATGTATTTTAATATTTTTGCAATAAAGTATTACTAATTTCATAATTAAAACGTAGAGTCAGATGTTTGCCAACACTATAAAGACTTTATACTGTAATATTATGCATAGTTAAACTAAAATGTAGAGTTATTACATTTTTGTTACTATTATTTATATTCAGGAGGAGGAATTTATTGTAAGCTATATTTTTTATGAATACTTCAAAAGTAAATTATATACAATGTTTTTCACTTTTTATATTGTTGTATTTTATTAAAGGCCTTATCTCAACATGTCTGGCAACGAGTGGGAGGAGGAGTTAACGGCAGTCTATGGACCGCATACAGCACCATACAGTTCGTAGTACAAAAACATCACTTCATCAGAGGAAAAATTAAGGTATTTTTTTGTGTTTGACACATTGTACTCAGCTAATGTGTTTATTTATATGATTTTTTTCAGTGTAGCTCTTATCTGTTTTTTACTCATCATTAGTGCCCGAAACATGGCTTCACCCTCTTAAGCTAATTGTTTTAGCCTTGATTACGTATGCAGAGGGTACTTGGGAACCTAGTGTTAAGACATCCTATCCCACTTCTGTTCCCCTATTTCCGGTGAATTTTGAGGCATTGCGTGTTGAGTGGCGGAACTGAACCCCACACTTTGTCTTGTTACCAGAGCGAGGAAATTAATATATTAAATATTTCGTTTGTAATCAAACACTTGTGCTATGAGAGGCCTCACTTATTATTTTATTAGATCTAAATTATTCAAAATAATTACAAAAAAAATGGATATGTGTCATTAGTATTGTGATATTATCAAAATTTCCGTGGGCGAGCGATATCGATCCCCATCACCATCGTTCTCGCTCTTATAAATAGAAAAACAAACACTCAGCTATGTACAGGCTGATTTGATTTGCGAGTCGGTCGTCGTTTGGTATGGCTGATGGCGTTGACAATGCGAATTTCGATGAAACTATAATAATTGAAACATATCTAAAAATCTTTTACGTGAATTTAAAGTGTAACCTCATAGTTAGGTTTTAATTAGTCCAAAATCAACGTAAAAATTTTTATACTGCACTTTGTTTTATTTGAGACATGGGAGAGCGGAGAAAAATTACTAGGATCTTATACAAAATTATCTTCCATTGTTAAGTTTATATTATACAATCAAGTATTCTAAAAGTATAAATGAAAATAATAAATTTGAAAAAAAAAAATAATTTAATATATTCCGAACAAAATAAGAACAGTTAAGAGCTAAAGTTGACGCACTAAAGAATTTCCTTTAGGATAAAAAAATATCAGTTTCCTGTCGTCTATATAAGGATGGAGCTGGCAGGATTATAAAGTCAGGATAAGATCACGGCAACATCCTTATTTTATTCCAAAATAAAAGATCTGTGTGAGTGTGGTGTGTGTGTGTGTGTGTGTTTACATTTTTTATTCATCAAAAATTACATTTAAAATCTTAATAAATATAAAAAACAAAAAAACTCGATGACTTCATAATACTAAAAAGGAAAAAAAAGTCAAATAGTTCATTAGGATTAACAATCGAGACCTATTCTTTAACGAGTTATATCCTCAAAGGGAGTTAATCGCCAGTAGAACTAACTCTCTCATTAATGCTGAACTACATAATTAGCTTTAACCAGCTTCCGGCGAACGGGAATAAAATTTTCTAGAAGATTTGAAGAATCTCATGAAGATAATTTTGTATGCTATTCAGCTAAGTTCTCCGCAAATAATTAAAAAAATCATTTTATATACGAGTACATATCTAAAAAAAGGTAGGGGACAAAACGGAGTGTCTTAATACAATATTTCCAAGTTCCCTTTGTCTACCATGTGCGAAATGATGAGCGTGAAGCTGAGCGAAAAAGAAAATAAACGCTATAATAAGGCTTACTTGCTTTTTTAAAATATAGTACTATCTGTTTACGCTGCCATATATGGAAGTAGCTTAAAGCGATAAATTATATCTTCTTAAGCGACATTAAGTGTCACAAGTTCACATTTTACTACATTATTCAATTAGCCGAAATATGACTTCTATACTATATTTTTTTTTGTTGCATGCTCCCTGTTCATATTTGCGAATAATATCTATCTTCACCTATACAGACGAGGTCATTTTTTAAATATCACAAAATAGTGATTTTCCGCTCTTTTTTTATACATTTTATATTCAAAAAACTTTTCGTCAATTTTTGCAAATGAATATTTTTTTTTTAATGAACTTTAATTTTTTAACTTATCTTCTAACTTGACTAAGCAAATAAAATTGTTTTGGAAAATTAGGAACTTGGAAGCTTTCAAAAACTATTTGAGTAAAAATGAAAAAAGTTTATAAATTTGATTCAACTGTAAAAAGGATCAATTCTGTATATTGAACATTATATTAATAAAATAGGAATCTTAAGTCGTAATATAAGTGTTGTTTTATCTTATACCTATTAATTATGCGCAAAGGTTTCGAACGTCGGAATACCTAATATAAAATCATATCAGTGTAATCTGATAGAGATGATGATAAAGTGCCTCAGCAAAAGTTGGTCACATTATGAACTTAACCACTTTTGTACAAATGTCGGTTTTTCGTTAATGTAGATATTTTACCCCGTTATTGTTTATTACTAAAATAAATCTATACTTATAGTAAATCTGTAACCGATCAATGTCAGCACATAGGAGATATGTATATTAAAAAAGCTTATAGGATACGTTTGTTAATATAACGTAAATTCAAAGTTTTTGTCTGTTCGTTTGTACGCACTAATCTCAGAAACGGGTAAATTTAATTTTCACTATTATATTTTAGCAACCTTCCTTAAACGTTTAGTGTTATTTAAATTGGTTAATAAATAAAAATGGTACGTCAATTTAAAATTGATAATTCTCATTTTTTTTTTATTATTGAATTAATTTTCAATGGATCGCTAGTAATTAATAAGCTATTGGCTGGAGCACATAGCATGGTAGGCAGAGAGAGCTTTGAGACCTAGTGTTAAAAATCCGTTCTGTTCCTCAATTTCCGTGACTTTGTGTTGTCATTGCGTGTTTAGTAGCGGAACTCAAAGCCACGCTTTGCTTTTTTATCAGAGTGAAGAAATATAAACATTAAATATTTAATATTTAAAATTCGATATCATAAGGGATCGGTGTCTGAATATGTAAGAAATGTAAGTAAACGTGATAAAACTAAAAACAATTATTTAAAAAACAAATCTACTCCTAATCTGCTTCTACGTTAGTTTACGCTAATCTCGTAAACATCTTAACCTATGTAATTGTAATGTTCACTATGGTAAGCTATCTTTAACAGTTAATATCCTATAGGTAATAATTAAACCGTTCGAGCGGGTCGTTAATTAGTTATATATAAAAAATGTATGGAAAGTGACAAAATGTACGGGTCGGTCATTCCATAATTAAGCCGCCACACATCGCACGGCTTGTAGGTCATTTTAAATGTATAATTTCTACTAAATTATTTATTGTCATAGTGAACTGTAAAAGTACAATTTCAATCTAAATGATTTGTTAAAGGCGACTATTGTATTTAATTTGGATACATTCGATTAATTTCAATTTAAATGCGCACACTATGTAAGCTATTAGAAATTTTAATTTACTCGACCCTTTCGTGAAATAATAAAACTCCTGGAAAAACTAAAAAAAAAAATAATAGAAATAAGTAACCTACGTTCATCCCAAGACTGTATGAACTTTCATCACAATCGATTCAGCGATTTGCCCTGATCACGTCACAGGCAGATAAGCAAAGTCTCTTTCGAATTTACAATATTAGTAGTCCATATGTTCGTATATTTCATATTATTAAAAAGAAAGAAACAATGCTAATACGTTAGGAATAACAGCCGGGACTGGCACGAACCAAATTGGTTAAAGAATAGGTCCCCAGTATAGGTAGTTAAAAATATATTAGGTACTATGTATAGGTAACTGGCATTACATTTAGCAATTAATTCTCCAAATAAAAACAGTAAAAACTGTATTTTGTGTAAAGAGTGCGCTTCGATTCCAGTGAGAAGCAACAACATGCACGTACTCCCTAGTATCACTTGTAGAATAATGTTTCATACAAACTGTCAACCCCATAACTAACCCTCGTTGAACAACTTTCCCAAAATCACGTCTTAGATAGCACATGAAATGTAAAAAGCCAATGAGTTATTTTAAGACCTCATAATTAAAATCATTTATGGGTATTCATTTTGTTTTATGATATTCATTAAATAATTATGTTATATAAATAATATGTAATACTCGTATTAAAAAAACTCTTATTTGCTTATATTTTGTTATATTTTTTATTTTTTCAGATATTTTGCGTAAATTAGGGTTTATCTACTTTTATATAATTTCGGTACATTTTGTGTACATATCTTATTTAAAAAATGGAAAAAAATAAATAAAGATATACAATATCAATCTCATTCAAGATTATTTCCAAAGGTCCGTTGTGCAGCGTTCATATACTCCGTATATTTTAGAAGCCACGAAAAAGTAGCGGATGAAGAAGTTACGAAGACCACACCTATCCCGTTACCTGAGACGCGTGAAGCCATTGTTTTTCCTATACATCGCGAGTCTGATGGTTAGTTGCTTGATTTTGAAACCATTTTTAGTACTAGCAAATACGTATATGCCTTACATCTTTCAGACATACCAGCTGGGAACGAAAACGGTTTTATTGTGTATAATTTATTTATATTTATATTCTTAAATTAGATAGAAACAATTAAACGTCGAGGCTGTGAAAATGTGAATCGGGAGTATATGTTTTTTTGCATACCATAACTACGGCATATAATTCCACCACCTAACACATGCTGTCAGAACGGTGTGTCTTATCACTAGATGCCGTCTGCCGTCTGCCTTACGTGGCAACAATGTAAAGTAAAAAATAAGCTATGTTTAACTTTTTATAATTAAGCATTGCTATGAAATTAAAACAAAATCAAAATACAATAGTACTATGAAGCAAGGCTTTTGAAAGACTACAATTTAAAAGGATTTATTTTACTAAATAAACCGATTGATATTGACATCACACTATTTGCTTTTCATACACTTTCAACATTTAGTGAGATCAATAGGGTGATTCATATTCTGGCTCTCACTTGGCTTATTTAACGTAGCTTTGGTCGACTACAACTTTTTCAAGAGCAAGATCTGCTAAGTTATCTTAGCTTACCTCGCTGTTTGTGGGAGATATATTATATCTCCCACAAATATATATAAAGCTGAAATTAAATAAAAATATTTTAAGTGTAAACCTTGAAAATGGTAGAAAACGGAAACATTTATATTTCAGGTGCAGGAGATCTCCACGTCAGCTGTCATATAGGATTGTGCATAACAGCACTTACTCTACTCGTGCTACATAGAAATGTATTTAGATAAATGAGATAAAATATTAGATAGGCACTTACTTTCTGGTCACGGGGTTGGAGAAATTTAGACATTATAAGTCATTTTGTTTATATGTTATTACTTATTCTCATTGAATATGAATTTCAAGCCATTAATCAAGTATATATTTACTACATAACTACAACATTTCAATGTACAGTTTTAATAATAAGCGTTAATTATTAATAAAATATCATTAGTCTAAATAATTACAACATCGTGGTCGGTTAGTAGTAATTAGATGACTAAGTGTACACACTTGAACGACAATCTTAGATGTTGGTGTTTACGACTGAAAATAAAATTCATCATTATATTTGGGACCCTGATATTATATACTAGTTTGAAGCCGAATTTATGTATTTCATTAAATGGTATACACTTATAATTATTTCATCTATTTTAATGTAAGTAGTTCTATGGGCCTTACTGGTAAATCGGACCCTACCCACTTAAACACAGCGGAAACCTACTCCCTATGAGACGCCGCAGGGTCGCTCAAGCACACTACTATGATGTCTCCATGGAAGACCTTAATCCTTACCGTGGGTGAGTTATCATCCTTAGGGTGCCCAAGATTTATCTTTGGGCCCACTTATAGCCTTAATAACTTACAGGAGGATTACCATAAACATCTCGTAGGTAAAGGGATTTTTTTCTACACTTTGGCGAAAGACGGCAGCGAAGTGAGTGTACATTAACGGAGGCGTGAGGCGTTGTGTTATATTAAATGGCGACGTCTCCCGACGAGAAATCTGGTTCAGATATTTGTCCAAACAACCGTGTCTCATCAGCACCTTCACCAGCCTGAACGTTTACTGCCAAGACGCTTGCGGAGATAGTTTTCAATGTCCAAGATACCGCACGGTATCCCCGAATCACTCTCACCGTTATGATCGTTGCAGGAAGCAGCAATGAGGTCATATTGCGAGCGGTGAGAGAATCGGTCCATTCATGGGTACCATACATGAACACACCGACATAAAGTTGACTGCATGAAGAATCTTGTGCTCCAATATTAGGCAGAAGCCAGCTGCAGGCCCCAGTAGTATGAACTGAGTTTTGGCGCAATTTGAGCGACAACGATTTATCAACCGACTATTTTCTCCAGTTATCCAACAGCCGAAGGAGATAGAGAGGCACACTATTGCTTAAGAATACCTATCTTAGTGTCTCAAACGCAGACTATTAAAGACACGATAAAGCGTTGCTGACACTCTGCTATCGCGCCAACGACAAAGTCTTCAGGGCCTTCAGGGCATCGATCAATCAATATTTAATGCTTCTAATGTAACTATGGTTTTATGTTGTAGATTTTACTTTACAGCTTAGGGGAACTAAATACTATTAAAATACAGAAAAATATCACTACTTTGCGTATGGCACCGTCGTAGTATTTCAAAATGTCTTATTCTTGAATAAGTGCTATTCCAGTGCCCTATATGATGAACACATGTATGAAAATATTACAAATCACTTGTTAGTTTCTCCTTTGTATTCTTGTAAATAAATGTATGCAGAAACTTTAAAAGGGTTTAGTATTATTAGTTTAATGTTAAAAAAGAAAAAGTTAAAAAGCGAGCATTGTTGTTATTATATAAAATCGTATTTCATTACAATAATGTTATAAATTATAAATCACATTGATAACTGAAACTATGTGAACTGATTAAAATAAAATACTTGCTTTCTATATTATTTTTCGATAAGTATGCTTATTTCGAGTCCTGTCTGCTAAAATTAGAGTCCGTTTGATTCAAAATTAGCGAGGCTTTCATGTAGACATATAATTATTTTTAAATAACAATTGTAATGAAATTCTATTGTAGATATTTTTAGTATTATGTATGTAAACCTCTTTTTATGAATACAGCAAGAAAGTTAAAATTAAATTCAAACTGTTATATTCCAAATACTTTATTATTCCATTCCGACATTATTAGTTTTTAAATTTATTATTATATGAGTAACTTGTTTTTTATTAACATGAGAAATAAATGTGTAACTAGTTAAATCTGTAAACGCGACAGGTTGTGGGTTCGATCTTCACTCAAAAAATATAAAATATTTTAAAATTTTAATTTTAATATTTTTATTTCTTCGCTCTGGAAGAAATACCAACATTAAATAATTACGTATTTAATGTTGTCATTTCTTTGCTCTCGTAGCAAGGCAGAGCGCGGCGTTGAGTTCCCCCACTCATCCACCCCCACGGAAAGTGGGAAATGGAACGGAGTATTATAAAACAGGTTTCCAAGTTTCTTCTGCCTCTGCCATTTGCAGGATACAATATAAAGCGGAAAAAAATTAAAAGTTATAAAATGTCACCTAAACTGAAAGTGTTGATGAACTTGTCTATTTGTCTTCCTGTTTCTTCAAGCAAATCTGCGGCAAAGCTAATCGAGCATTTACTTTTTAGTGGACGTCACTTAAGAACCTTTTAGCTAACGGTTCTTCTGCCCTCCTTGTCTCTCTTCCACTGCCACAATAAATAGACAAAAATTCGTGTTAATATGTTAGTACCCTTTGTTCAGCCTGTTTGTTCATTTCCATATCTGACTCAAACACTTAAAAATACATTTACTATTGCTTTCTCTATTCCAATCGTTAAACACGAGTATTTAAATAATAGTTTGATTTTTTTATAGATAAGACAGAGCAAACGAGCGTACAGGTCACCTGATGGTACGTGATCACCGCCGCCCACGGCCCCGTGTAGCAGCAGAGGAGCTACAGGAGCGTTGCCTGTCTTTAAGGTGGATGGGCACCGGGGCCCGGCACTACCCAATGCGAAACGCAAACACAAACGTGCTCGAAACTACAACTTAACGCCGGTTTTATATGCCGGGGGTGGTAATGATTCGGTGAGAGACTGCCCATGCGGGTTGCCATTTCTGACAAGGTGACTACCACACGTACTTTAGTCGCCTATTACGACACCAGTACCAGGGTGATCCTATTCCAAGCCGGAATCATACGGCGAAAAACGAGTAGATATACGAGTATAATCTAAATATCTATAATTTATACACTTATATTATAAAACACTTAAATAACAATAAAATGTCTGTTTGTGATAAAATAAAATAAAATTTACAAAGTGGATACAATTAAATAAAATCCTCAAGTGTGATGCAAATAAATGACCGTATGAAATTTTCAAATTGTTTCCATTGTAGATATTTAAAAAATAAAAAAAATAGACACGGAGGCCACTAGTGGAAAGTAAGTTAGTAGTAAATAAATATAATTCTGTTTTATTTTCTACATTACTTATAGAAGATTATAAAAATGAACTGGCAAGCCCTAGAAGTTTAGTAAAAGACATAATAACTCTATAATAATATAAGGATAATAAATATGTATTTTTTTTATTATATCTTATTCAATCTTCATTATATCTTATTCATTTTTTTTATTATATCTTATTCAATCCTCAATTGAGGCCTGTCGTGGCGCAGCGGAACAAGCGTGTGACTGTAACCGACAGGTTCTGGGTTCGATCCCCGGTCGAGAAAATGAAATATTTAATATTTTCAATTTAAAAAAAAATAAGGCAAAGCGCGGCGTTGAGTTCCGCCACTCAACACGCAATGCCTCAAATTCGGCGGAAAGAGGGGAACAGAAGTGAAACGGAGTGTCTTAACACTAGGTTCCCGGGTTCCCTCTGCCTAACCTGCCTCGTGCGGGATACAGCGTGAAGCTGAGAAAAAAAAATTCAATCTTCATAATTCTGTCGTTTTAAAAGAAACACAATTTACAAAAAGAGAAAATAAAAACGTTTTACAACAATTGATTTAGAAAAACAATCTAACAATTGTTATTGGACTGTTGTCTATCAGCCCAAGTTGAAATTGGATAGCTTCATTTACTCGGCCAAAAATGTCAAATATTTGTGCTGGATAATGTATTTAATCGATGACCCTTGATTTTCTGTTATCAATATTAAATTCACTTACTGGCTATTGTTATATACACACTATTTTGATGTATTTTATTAGGTCAATGACTGTAAAATAATTTGTTAATTGCTTTTAAAATTTCATTTGGCCTCATAAAAATAAATATAATGCAGGGTAAAATTTAATATTCGCCTCCTAATCGACCAAAATTAAAATGACAATTTTCTTAAAAATATGGAAATTATTAAATAAATAACTATTAGCTCTTAGTGTATAACGTATATGATACTTCGCTAAGTTAATTAGAATAAAAACATTAGCCAGACCGTCTGTTTGTCAGACCGTTAATTATGGATGTCTAATATAGCATTATAAGCTTTTAAAACGACGAATAGATAAAAATTAAATGATTGTATATTTCATTTTTAAGTATTTGATTGCTTATAAATATTTTATAACTGTGAAACAGTATATGGTGCTCGTATATGAAACATTTTTTTTACTCAATTTAATGAAAGTTATTTTTGAGTTTTTATTTTCTATTGTATTTAGAAATTATTTTAATACAAGAAACTTAAATTATATTAAACTTAAATTTAAAAAGCGTATAAAAATTTTTGAACGAAGCAGGTTTTGAACCCGCTCCTCTGGAAAGCCGTTCCAGCGCTCTATCCAACTAAGCCATTCGTTCTCACCAAGCTCCGTCGAAATTCTTATACGCTTGTTACAACTTATTTATGTTGTTAGTATCTCTGTAGTTAGATTCTTACAAATTTCCTCTACCCAAAGACAACTCGTAAGAATTACCGTTTGGCAAGAGAAAATATTATTTATTTTAATATTTTTACTATGTTTTAAGTTTAATATTTTCTGTCCTAAGTGTGGAATAACACTTTAAAACATAGTAAAAATATTAATTTATATTATTTAGACCAAAATAATTATGACATTTAAAGTTGGTAAGATCAAAAATAAAACATTAACGTAATTTTTAGGCGTAAAGGCAATAAAATAAACCTACACTTATCCTATAATTAACATTATGATTATTCGCTAAAATGCATTTTGCTAGGTCGTATTATAATAACGTTGCACTATTCTTTTTAAAATGGTAAAAGCTAATTATATTAATTACATAATGGGTATATGACATCAAGTTGACGTTGGTGAATAACGCCTAATACACGCATGAGTAACATGAGCATCGTCTTGTGTGAATATTCTTATTATATTTTGCTATGGATTTTGTGTATATTTGTCGGTCTACAGAATACCAGAGAGCAAGCGACGTAGTCGAGGCATAGGCATGTTATTAGGCATAGGAATCCTCTCGATTGGTTAGTGCAATGATAGAGTACAAGGCGATAAACCCGAGGCTGCTTTGGGTGCGCATTCAAGCTGGGGATAACGAGAGTTTTTCGTGTTGAATACATATGTGATTTTCGAAGTATACCCGTCGCCCCATCGAAGTCACCGCCAGCTATGTTTTGCGTATGGTAGAGTCACGTTGCCAGTAATGGCAACACGCTTGGGCAGACTAGTCCGGATTATTACCACCCCCGGCATTTAAGACCGGCGTTAAGTAGTGGCTTTGGCCACTGCGTTTCGCATTAGGTAATGCCGGGCCCCGGTGCCCATCCACCGTAAAAGACGGCAACGCTCCTGTAGCTCCTCTGGAGTTACACGGAGCCGTGGGCGATGGTGATCACTTACCATCAGGTGACCCGTACGCTCGTTTGCCGTCTTTTCCATAAAAAAAATATATGTTTGACACTGTCACTGCTCCGAAGAGCTCCAGTAATAAAGTAATTGTCCAGAGCTGTAAGCGAGTGGTCAAAAAGTAAGTGCATATTTATTTAGTCAACTTATTTTGTTTTATTATTATTGTATTTTTTTTCTTCTTTTTTACCAACACTTATACTTATATAGTCAAAATATATTTCATGAATTCAAAGCGTTGTTACTTTAGTATTGTATTTCTAATATTATGTTATATGTATTTGTTTGTTTACGTTAAGATCTATCGCCTTATGCGGCTATGATTTGTCAACTGACGCTTTAAAACAAGTTTAACAGTTTATAATATAGCATTGGCTGGCTTTTGTCTTGTTTTACATATTATTTTTAATAATGATAATTATTATTATATTTTTTTTAAATATTATTCTATAGTTATTTATGTAGTTAGCTTTTACATAGATTATATTATTATTATTATTATTTCTGTTTTCATATAGTTTCATGTTTTTATTCAAACTTATTTGTGTTTGTTTAATGTTATTTAACAAGTTACGTAACTCTAATCCTACGAATATGCTGACGTAATTAACACGTCTACATATCTCGCTTCTCAATATATTTTTTACAATATTTTGTTTGTCCGGCAACATATTCAGTGCTATAGCAAACACAGTGACAGACACACGATTGGGACGAGAAACAAGGACAAACTTGTAACGCCTACTAATTATCGCCTCCAAAAAGTAAATAAGTCATTTACGGGAGTATACATATCTACAATAGTATTCCGCAGTGTATTTTGAATTTGCCACTAGAGAAGTTTAAAGTAAATGTTAAAGTAATGTTAATTAAGAAAGCGTACTACGCTGTCGAAGAATATTTGAATGATAAAAATGTATTTAATTAAGGTCATTTGAATTTCATGCAGGATAATCACTATTGTATTAAACAATGAAATTGTGACTTTATTCAATATTGAAAAGAGCAACTGTTGAGTTTCTTGCCGGCTCTTCTCAGCAGAACTGCATTCCGAGCCGGTGATAATTTTATGTTGTGACAATTCAAAAGTGCTTGCTTAAGCCTATTTGAATAAAGAATATTTTGAATTTGAATTTAAATTAGTGTAGTTTTATATACATACATAGCTTGTCTTATTTATTTATTTTAAATTTTTTTTTCTATTTGTTTTTATTTCTCAAATTTATAATGGCAATCAATAATGTTCCTGCTGACGACAGTTTCCTTTCCTTTTCGACCAATTTTGATGTATTGAGCAGTAATGACAGTTTTCTCAGCTTTCCTACGCTGAGTGAAACATTAGATTTTACTTTCTCACATATTTGAAAAATTTTAATATATTTCAATTGAACGCACAGAGTGCACACTTTCTAGATTTCTTGTGCTCTTTTAGTAATAAAAATGTCGATGCCATTTTAGTGTTAAAGACTTGGTTGAAGCCTTGTCTGCCTTCAGTTTCTTATTCTCTTCCATGGTTTCACTGATCTGTAACGATCGCATAGGCTGAGTGGGAGGTGGCGTTGCCATTTACCTACGCTCACATATTCCTTAGAGATTAATAGACTTTTCTAAAAGTGATCTAAGCACAGGAGCAGAACACCTTTTTATTGAGGTCTGTTTTACTAATACCAAAATCTTTCTTGGTGTTTTTTATAATCCTAGCCTTGCGATCGATTACTTCTCATCATTTGAGACCTTGTTGGAGAATTACAAGCCTTTCTACGATCACACTATTATATATAATGATCACACTATTATACGACTTTAACAATTACCGTTCGTCCCGTTTAAAATCTTTAGTAAACGGTGCTTATTTACATATACTTCCCCTACTATAGATCTAAATTGTTTGCGCGTGGAAGCGGTCTCTATCGACTGGTCGAGTGTGCTAAGCTGTACTGACGTTGATGATAAGCTGTGTCTTTTTAATTCACACATAATAAAATAAAAGTAAACAAATAAAGTAAATAATAATAATTATTATTATTATTATTAGCGGCGTTGAAATCCGCCACTCAACATGCAATGCCTCAAATTCGGCGGAAAGTGGGGAACGAAAGTGGAACGGAGTGTCTTAACACTAGGTTCCCGGGTTCCCTCTGCCTAGCCTGCCTCGTGCGGGATACAGCGTGAAGCTATAATAAAATTATACGACCAACATGTTTCTTTACGCCCTGTGCGATTTAAGCATTTTCCTGCTCCTTGGTTTACTGGTGACATTAAAAGTTGCAACATAAAAAGATTGTTGCGAAAATGAAATTCAAAAAGAACTCTATGAATAATAATGATACTTTTCGGCTTAATTACAATAAGGCGCGTAATCGCTGCTATATGATGTGTAGAGATAATCAAAGACACTATGTACATAAATCTCTAATATTCCTTATTTCTGTTTTGTCTATTTGCAGAAAGTGATGTTAAGAAGACCATTTTAGCCATGAGCTCTGATGCCATAGGCGCTGACGGCATTAATCGTAAGATGATCATCCCTTACCTAGACATAATTTTACCTGTGATTACATGTTTATTTAATCATTCTATAACATCTAAGCAATTTGCTTCAGCATAGAAAGACGCTCAAACAATTCCGCAGTTGAATACTCTAATTATCGTCCAATTTCTCTCCTCCCTTTCTTGTCCAAAGCCTTTGAGTGCTTAGTACAAAATCAACTCACTCGGTTCCTTTACCACCATAACCTTATGAATCCTTTGCAATCTGGTTTGCAAATTAGTTAAAATTACTGACGATATTCGCAGGGGCATGGATTCACAACAAGTTACAATTTTAACATTGCTGGACTTTAGCAATGCCTTTGGCTCTGTTGACTTTGATGTCATGCTGGCTACCTTAAGGTCCTGATGCGATTGACTGGTTTCGTGAATACCTGTCCGGGCGCCGGCAACGTTTACGAATACAAGATTCGTATTAGGACTGGTCTCCTGTCATTGCTGGTGTGCCGTGTTGTCTCCATTATTATTTTCTGTGTTTATAAATACCATTTCTGATTCCTTTCTTTCTCTCTACCATTTATATGCTGATGAATTGCAGATTTACAACCAACCTAAAATTGCAGACCTGCCTACCGCAGTCTTGAATATGAACAAAAGCTTAGAAAGTATATGTTCTTGGTGTAAATAATTTGATCTGTATCTTAACTCAAAAAACTGATTTTAATTGGTAGCACTAAAATTATAGCAAAAATTGATGCATCGACTTTACCCTCAGTACTCCTTAATAATAACATCATTAAATACAGCAATTCAGTAAAGGACCTTGGGATTACTCTAGATCATGGTATGTCTTGGAATTCTCAGGTAAGTGAGGTAAGTAGAAAGGCCCTTGCATCCTTAGGGTCTCTCAAACGTTTGCGTAATTTTCTTCCTATTCCAACTAAGATTTCGCTAGCAAATACTCTCCATTTACCGATTCTTGATTATGCTGACTCTTGTTATCTAGACTTAAGGGAGGAGCAATTTAATAAACTTGAGCGTCTTCAAAACTTATGTATCCGATTCATTTTTAGTTTGTGCAAATTTGATCACATTTCAGATTTCCGTAAAAAACTCAAGTGGCTCCCGATCCGCCTTCGCAGGCATACTCACATACTTCATCTCCTGTATCGTATTCTGTTCAGTCCAATCTCCCCTCCTTACCTTAAAAAATGTTTCGAGTTTCTGAACGAGTCACATTCCCGATCTCTTCGCTCTAAACACAACTCAACTCTAAAAATTCCTTCCCATAATACATCCTTTTACAGTAACTCATTTACGGAACCGCCTGTCGGTTGTGGAATTCCTTACCCTTAGAAATTAGAAATGCTACTCCTTTTCTAACTTTTAAACGTCGTTTAAAGATATACTTTTCCCTCTCGTTTTATTTTATTTTTCGCTTTCCATGTTTCTCTATAATTTTATTTATGTAGTTCTAGATGTATACTTGTGTGTCTATATTTATGTATGTATGTGTATCTATATATGTGGGTATGTATGTATGTATGTAGGTATATATGTATTTATATATGTATGAATATTTGTATGTATATGTAATTGAATACATTATAATATTACGAGTGTATCATATGGTATGTATATAACGGTTTTTATTTATTTTATAATCTATACATTTTTCACCCTATCCCGGTCTTAACTTGCTATTTCTTTGGCCTTAAGGTTGCCTGGCAAAAATTGCTGTTAGTCAGTAAGGCTGCCTTTTGTACATGTTTTTTTTTGTTATTGTATTTCGGTGCTGTTTTTCTCTGGGTGTTAAAGAATTATTATTATTAAATATTAATTTACATGTCTATATGATAATTATTTTTGTAATTTTTTGTTGGCGTATCTAACTAATGCACAAGTTCTCAGGCATTATTATCTAATACATGAGATGAGAAATAAGTAGGTTATACCCGTGACGAACACAGTGAAGACGAATTCTGCGGACGCTGTTCCTTCCGCATATATTCCATCAAAACCTGATAAATATAATATTTAAATTGTTGACCTATGTGACGCTAAGTCAAATTACATGATAGACAATAGGCAAATACCACACTTGGAAAAGGTACGACTACGAAAGCGGAACCCTTAGCTTCTTTTTTAGTAAAGAAAATTATTGAAACTATTCGAGTTAGTAATCGTGACAAAACAATGAATAACTGGTTTACTTCTGAGCTTTAAGCTCAAGAACTTTTGACAGACCAACACAAATTAACGTTCATTGGTACATTGAGAGCAAACAAGCGCAAAATTCCTTTGCAACTATTGCAGAAAAGGCAAACCAAAACTTCAATGTTTTGTTACGACAGGAATATGAACAATAACATCTTTCAGGCCAAAGAAGAATAAGAATGTTCTTCTTCTTTATACTACCCATTGTATTGGCATCTTGTGTAAACCCGTCATAACAGAGTTTTATAATTCGACAAAAGCTGCAGTTGATACTTCCGACCAAATGTGTCACAACATGTCGTACAACAGAAAACCCTTAAGATGCCGACTGTGCTTTTTATGGCATATTGAATATGTCTATTAAATTCATTTGTCATCCACGTCCACAACAGTGGCCGAAACCAAGTAAAACCACTGACGAGACGAGCTTTCGTCAAAGAAGCCTCCGATAAATTGATCGAGCCATGGCTGCGGCTTCGCCTCGAAACATCAAATTTGAAACGATCCCTGAAGCGGAACATTGACTCAATTTTAGGTGATACTTTGCCTCTACAACCATTAGACCCTCAAGGTCAGACGAGAAAGTTGTGCAAGTTCTGTTCCTACAAAAAAAAAAACGAATGACCAGGTTTATTTACTCCCCATGCAAGCATCATATGTGCATGGAACATCGTAGTAGTCTGTGCCTGGACTGTTTTGAATAACTGTCTTATCTGTATTATTTTAATGTATTATATAAATAAATATAATGCTTTATAATATATGTACTGGTTTTCATTAATATTTTTATGGTATAAAAAATAGGTGTACTTAAAAATAAGGAGTATGACAGACCTAGGCCTATAAAGATTGTAACTTTAAATATAGTTTATGAATCTAGCTTTAACATAATTATAGCAATATTTCGGTGATTTCGCTAATCGAGAGGAATGGTCACGCTTAGCCTGATACCGAGGATTTAGGTGAATGTCTAACTAGGTGGTCTTTATATTATGTTATTATTGTTAATAGGTAAGGTTTACTTCTGTTTGTTTAAAGATATTAGTCATATTTTAACGGTTTTCTCTTAATCATAGCTTTCAGTTCAATTTGAGTTGTTTTACGCCCGATATTAATAATGGATATCCAAACTCGAGATTACATCAATCTTTGATTGTGATATGAATCGAATCTAATGTGTATTCCAATAACCAATCCTAGCAAAGTAAACGACAGATTGTAGGGCGATCCTTGTAGTCTTCGTCTTACGCAGTTGTTTTATGTAATCGACTTTATAACGTATGTGCTAAAGTTATTATTATCGACAAAATCACTTTAAAAATAATTTCCAATAAGAAAAAATAAATATTTAAATCCTAAAATATTATTTAATATTTTGGGATCTAAATATTATAAGAATGTTAGCTCTTATCTGTAAGCGGAGGTACGTCAAATGGGACATTATATTATTGTCATTATGACTTCTTTAACACGCTTTATAAGGTGGACTTCTATTTAATTCTTTCTAACTGTTTTGTACTATGTAATAAAAATTAAGAATGTGAATTACACGCAGATTTCATTTTACACAAATAGCATGACTATATAATAATGTGGACGCGTTTAGTTTTTAAAATTATTCATCTTTTCAACCGTGTTCGAGAATAGTTATTTATATTGTTAAATTCCCAAAAATACACCTACGATGGATCCCGGAAAATGTTTTTTTTTTCCAATTCCATTTGTTATATATATATATATATATATATATATATATATATATATATATATATATATATATATATATATATATATATATATATATATATATATATATATATATATATATATATATATATATATATATATATATATATATATATATATATATATATATATATATATATATATATATATATATATATATATATATATATATATATATATATATATATATATATATATATATAATATATAAATACACGGACATATTTTTCTTTTTAGCAAAATAAAATATTAATGCACTATTTCAATCCAAAAATACGCTAGTAAAACTCGAAACTTATCGGATTGCAGTTTACGATTCTTTATATTGGCAAATTAAATGTCAAAATCTACAAGCTGTCATTTTCATACTAATTTCAACCTCTGCCCTCCCAAACCTAGATTATCAAAGATTGAGAATGCAATGTTTCAGTTGAATATTGGCAAGCTTTTTTTTATGGAAAAGACAAGCTTTTCTCAAAAAATGAATTGCTAATCAATCTATGGTTGCAGTTTATGAATTCAGATTGACTATTGGCATCGGGCACTAAATTTATGGCACAATCGAAGATTGATGTCATCTCAAGTTTGAAGAATTATTATTAATATCGGGCATAAGTTGATAGTAACTGTTCATTCAAATTTACCATGTTAAATTATTATTTTACTTTGTTTTTCTGCTTCATAGACTTATTTTTCACAAATGATTTTGTCTAACATGATAATGCTATTAACCATGCGTAGGTTTCAAGTTTTTTTAGTGATATTAATTTACGACGTGTGTTCAAAAAGTATCGTGAATTTAGAATATTCGCGTTACGTTTATTCCAATTTCGCTTTTTCTTGCTGTGTTTTGTTGATACTCATCTCTCTCTCTAATGTATGCCAACAAGTTCGGCTATTTTGAATGTTCAGTTAATTTTTGAGAGCTGCTTTGCTTGCACGTGTTTCGGCTCGTTTTCAATTTTTACCTATTTAAAAAACATATAAAAAAATCGTATCCAATTTTGTGTGAAAAACTCAATTAGGGCATGGATACATTATAACACTTCACACTGGACGCCCAAACACTTCAACAACAGAAAAGATTGATGAAGTGACGAAATGATTGAATTGAAATACTCTTTATTTTACACCAAAGAAAATAATGCATTACAAGATTGTTTATAATAATGAAAAAAAAAAAATAGCACAATAGGCGTCCTTATTGCTAAGTGAGCAATCTCTTCCAGGCAACCTTGGGGTAGAGGAGAGAATAAGTTAAATCGGGAGGGGTGTACTGAGTACATCTAAATATATAAATATATACATATATGAAAATCAATATACGAAACATAAATACATACATACATACATATACATACATACATACATACATACATATACATATATACATATATACATACATACATACATACATACATACATATACATACATACATACAAACATACAATCTAATATACATATGGGAAATATAGTAGGAAAAGTAAACGTAATAATTAAATTTGACAATAAAGATTCTCAAAGTGTCATATGATAATCTTTTAGTCTTTTTTTAAAGGTCTTTAAAGTTTGAGCTTGTCTGACTGTTACGGGTAAAGACGAAAATGGCCTTATGAGTTCTTAGGACAAGATAGAACGGTCAATAAAGAATATAACCTGCAAGGTATGCGCCATTAGCGCTATACAATCTGCCAGAAACGCCCGGATTTGTGGAATAACAAATAAATATTTTTATGATGACGCTCAGCAGGGGCTCACCTTGTCGCTTTTACCATACTTTTTCTTGTTCTCTAAACTGAAGAGGCCCATGAAAGGACGACGCTACGTTACGATTGACGAGATAAGACTGCATCGGAGGACGCTGAACGAAATAAAAAAAGTGTTTTAAAGATTGAAAATAAAGTTGATAATCGTATCTACAAATCGTAAAAAATCGTAAAACAATTTTATATTGCTTTAAGAATAAAAAGCATATTGTAAAGCAAAAAATATTTTTAGTTTTTCCGTTTTCCTTTATTATTTATTATAAATGATCAAATAAGTAATTACCAATCATCACCAATAATTTTCTTTTAAAGTATTACTGATATTTTTGCCAAAATAATAAATAAACCAACAAAATAATAAATAACACATCAACCAGTATTGCGTAAATGTCAGGATACGATACGATATCTATCATTAACAGACAACTGTAAAGATTTTGCAAAATCTTTTTTGAAAAATATTGTTTCCATGTTAATATTTAAATAATAAGTATCATATTCTTATATGATATGATACTCTTGTATCATATCTCGTAAATAACATGATACTATTTAAAATGTACTCTTTATGTTACCTTTAAGCTTTTTTCATCTCAAATGATTCTTAACACAGACGCTTTTGAATAGTAATATATTACTCGTATATAAACGACACGTGTAATTATGAGCAATGCCACCTGCGTTCGATAATTTAGTTAGTCTTTGCAATACCTTGTCAATGATCTGACATTTACTAAATAATAAACAAATTAAATATTCTTTCCGAAATAAACATTTCAATTAACCGTACCTACATTAAAAATTAAAAATGACAATATTAAGACAATTATTAGAATTTCATTCATACTATTGTAGCTTTTGAAACCGAATACATTAACAGTATATTTTGAAAATATTAATACATAATTTCGTATAAGTTTCCTTATTAGTTAAAAATATACATATATCGATTCTTACATAGTAATTATAACTATTCAAGTCTGATATAAAATTTTATTCAATCATATTTGATTGAGTATATTGTACTTATTTTCATTTGATCCAATGAATATATCTAAATAACTACTTAGATAATATGTACATATTTGAATAAAGCGACGAAATATAATATATATGATCAAACGAAGTTACCCAAGAGAGCAGTTCAATTATTATTATATGAGTCGCTTTATTCGAAGATATATATTCCACCCTCTCACGTACGTTTACTGGAAAGTTTTGCATTATCTCTCTCAAAAAATGAGCTATAACTTCTATTTTAACCATCCCTGTGTTATCTTTAAATTGAATGTCTTTCGCGCAGGATGTATGTGACCGGCGAGGAAGTCAGGCAAGGCGCTGGCGATGTTTAACTGATCTCCAGTAGCCGTTAAATTCGAATACTATTCGATCTAGCGCTAATAATTTTTTGTACACAAAATAATAGAACAGTATAAGTGGAACAGTTATAAATACAGAATAATGTACGATGTAAACATTTGAAATTATGCGATTGTGTTTAGTTCAAAGATCAAAGCAACATATGCAACAAAATATACGCTCGTATCACTGGTGAGCTTTAATTGCAAACCGGCGATGACCTAAATCTAGGATCTGATAAAATGATCAACAACGTAGTTCCTGCATGTCTCATACAAATCATAAAAAGTATCCTAACCATATATACTAAATTCAATATACAATAGAAAGGATGGAATTGTATAAAATATTAATTTTATTCGTCTCATTTACATCACCCCGATACCGTAGCTCACATTGATGGCACCAACCTCAGCCCAACAACTGCCCGTTGTAAATTTTAAAAGGATTGGTAAGTGCACATTACATTTTAAAGCCTTAAACGCGGGTTTTATCAGTAGACTTTCAAGAGTTCACGTATTACCAACTGCTATATATTGAAATTTTTGAGAGATTATAGGGTAAAATCAAGATGCCTCTGATACCTGATGCTCCGACACAACAACAACAGGTTGAGATTAATTCCATTAATAACAGGAACTCTACCTGAGGTATTAAATATTAGTGCCGTAGCACCAGTATATAACTTATTTTATTCTTTGTAGTAGTAAGTTAACTAAGTATAGCTGCAGCGATTACCTAGCTCTACAAATAGTCCTTACTATTAATAGATAATATGGAAATTATTGAAGTATCACAAGTCGCCCTGTTATTTAATGTCAGTAACTGTAAATTAATATCAGAAATAAAAGGATTATCAATTGAGAGCCTACAAATAATCTCGTGAACTTTCGGGGTATTGAACAAAATCATGTCAAAGATTTTAATGCAACTCCAGCAAAATAATGAATATTATCATCATTATTGATTCAAAAAATGCGCCTATACATGATTCTGTTATGTTCCTTATGTATGTGTCATTCATTGCTTGTTCTTCATTCTCCTTTTAAATTTAAGCTGATGAGTCTGTTGATGAACTAAATAATTAATATAAATAAATAAACTATTGAAATCCCACACTTCCGTTCCCTCTGCCTACCCTGCCTAGTGCGAGATACAGCGTGAAGCTGAAGCTGAAATCCCACCAAAAACATTTCATATAAAATGTTGCCAAGGCCATATGATGTTTGCCCTGTGAAAAAGATATGAGATCTCATGTAGAGCCAAGCTTCTGAATGTTCAAGGCCTAACTCTACCGACCCTAATAATATCAACAAAAATATCAGTAAAAATGTATGATTTCGCCGTTTCGCTACCGTTGTGCAGGTGATGTAAATATTCAGCTTCTGAAGTAAGTACCGAAACAGCCAAGCCATACATGTTTCCTTATATGTAGAATCTGTGAAGTTGAGGTTGGTGTAGATTCAGAAGCTTAGCTTTACATGAGGGTCTGGCTCTATCTTTTTCACAGGGCAAAGCTTATGTGGTCATCTTGGCAACATTTTACATGAAATGTTCTTGGTGGGATTTCAGGTCTTTTGTAAGTATCTAGAAAGTCTTTTTATTATTATTTTTTTCTTCTTTATATATATATATATATATATATATATATATATATATATATATATATATATATATATATATATATATATATATATATATATATATATATATATATATATATATATATATATATATATATATATATATATATATATATATATATATATATATATATATATATATATCAACAATAACTAGAAGTACTCGTGTTCACAAAATATATTAAATAACATTCTTACTTTTTTATTATTATTACTTTCATCTAACATTATACTATACCACTATCCAGACCCTATTTTGATGAATTGCTAGGGAGTTGAAGCGTCACGTCCCTATTATACAGTTACTCACGGCTCCTATAAATACTGGTATTTTTCCGTATATACATATTTTATCGTAGTAATACACCGTCGCTTTTTTTTAAGAGGAACCCAAATTTTCCAATACAAAGCAAGAAAGTAAAAAATATTTTTACACACAACTGCCATCATAATATCATTCCGATGCTGTCGCTGCTCTATACGGCACGGTGGGACTTTTTCATACAAATTTAAAATTAAACGTGTTTTTGAATGACGTAGTCTTCTTCAAATATTTGTGGTTAAAGAGTTTATTTATTTCTCAAAAGAAATTTACATTTCACTTAATGAGAATTAACAGTAGGTACATATTATTTTTTGTGGGCGTTATTATCAAGCAAGACGTTGTTATACAAATGACCAAAGAACACAATAATAATAAGTTTTAAATTAGCACACATGACAACAAAATACAAAAATTCTAACACGTTATTAAGTCTTTATACATTTTGTTTGTAGCTCTTAATGGTTTAAAATGAAAAAGGAGTTTTATAATTTTATTTTGGATAATTTGAAAGCATTTTAAGTTACTCTTAGAAGCGGCACCCCAAATTTCTATTAAATATGTTAGATTAGATTGAATAAGCGAATAATATACAGTATAGCATTCACTACGAGGTAGACAACGAGAAATACCACGCAGTGAGCCAAGAAGGGAGGATATTTTGGATTTGATATTTTCTACATGCACTGTCCATGTCAGGTCACTGTCTAAAGTCAGACCTAGGTATTTTTCTGTATTAGTTTTTTTTTTAGTTCTACGTTATTTATAGAAAGTGGGGTGAAAGATTGTATTTTTTTTATTTTCAACCTTGAATATTATGTAATGAGTTTTTTGTATGTTAATTGTTAAAAGATATTTCATTTCCAATAATTCTATAATTTGCTTGAATACACTTAATCAGTACATACTATTTCTAATTTATAATTTTCAAAGTATACTTCAAATAAAAAATTAAATAGAAACTAGCATTGCATGCATTTAATACTTTAGGAATCTTACCTCAAGTCGTAACAAATTCTTACATTCTTTTAAGCACTTTATAAAGGACAGGCAAATAAACAAAAAATGGCGCATGTCCCATAAGGCAGTACTTGTGAATATGTTTTATATAGATATAGATATCTTTTAAATTTAAACAACCAATTTCTATAAATATAAATCAATATATTTTCCTGAAAAATCTAGTTTAAGTTAAGTTTAAGACTAATAAATATAAAAGGTATTGACCTAAGGGACTTCAAATTGCTCGCGTATACTTTAAAAATCATTTTCAATGTCTTAGATCAAAATAATCTGAAGATAATCTACAGATTAATATTTAAAATGTATATTCGAAGTTAGAATTATTAAAATATTCGCGGGCTAGAGAAGTAAAAAGACCACCTCTTTTCAATCATTAATTAATATTACGTATTAGTCGATAGAAGTAACAATTAATTGTTAAATAAAAATGTATTTTATGTTATTTAAAAAGCCACTTCTCCACTTCCGCTTCCGCTCTGACTTGACCAAAGAGTTTAGATTGCTGTCATTTACCGTTTAAAAATAAAATAGACGAATGCGCGGGTAAATATAAGTAAAGAGACAGGACAATTTTAATTTCCTCTCTTGGAAATAAGTTTATAGGAAATTGGCAATCATTAATAAAAGGATATCGATTTAAAGATAAAATAATAAATAGGATTTATAATTTAAGTTCACTCACGAATAAATGTTGACTGACAGGCATCTATTTATTTGATGTTCCAATTTTCTCATTTTCTTATAAATTCTATCTTGACTTGTTCTACTGTTATTTTTTGTTTATTATTATATTAATACTGTGTCAATGTTGACTTGTTCTACTGTTATTTTTTGGTTATTATTATGTTATTATATTAATACTCTTTGAAGGTCAGGTTTCCCTCTGCCACTCTTGCAAATCACACTCCTTCATAAATACTATTTGCAATCTTTCGTCCTCATTTTTTCGAAGTCTCTACACTACCTGAGTGTTGAATGTTGAGTGAATCTTAATTCTCATACGTACGAGTCTTATAAGAGCATGAGCACTCTATAAAAAAATATGAGAATTAAATACTGATATATAGATTATCTATAGCATTTTCTGCATACACCAAACATATTTCCAGCATCTACACGTAAATGTTCTAAATCCATACCAATAAATTATTTACAATATTAAGGTGTACAATAAATTATTTACAATATTAAGGTGTACAATAGATAATATACCTATGCAATAAGTACAATACAGGTGAATATGGCACAACAGCTACGTTATGTAGCTATTTATATTTTAAGTTAAGCAATTTAGAGGCCTGTCGTGGCGCAGCGGCACCAGGGTGTGACTATAAACGATAGGTTGTGGGTTCGATCCCCACTCGAGGAAATAAATTATTTAATATTTTCAAATGAAATATTTAATATTTTCAAATGAAATATTTAATATTTTCATTTCGTTGCTCTGGTATAAAGGTAAAATGCCGTGTTGATGTCCGCCGCTCAACACGGAATGCCTCAAATTCGGCGAAAAGTAGGGGACGGAAGTGTACGGAAAGGAGTGTATTAACACTAGGTTCCCAAGTTCCCTCTGCCTACCCTACTGTGTGCTGGATAGAGCGTGAAGCTGAGTACTTACAATATTCTAGTAAAGTAAATCTTAAAATAAATACAGTGTATACAGATATAGGTTTTTTTTTTCAGCTTCACGCTGTATCCCGCACTAGGCAGGGTAGGCAGAGGGAACGGAAGTGAAACCTAGTGTAATAACACTCCGTTCCACTACTGTTCCCCACTTTCCGCCGAATTTGAGGCATTGCGTGTTGAGTGGCGGAACTCAACGCCGCGCTTTGCCTTATTTTCAGAGCGAAGAAATGAAACATTAAATATTCAAATTGAAAATATTAAATATTTCATTTCCTCGATTGGGGATCGAACCCAGAACCTGTCGGTTTCAATCACACTCTTGTGCCGCCGCGCCACGACAGGCCTCAATATATAGGTATATAATTTTAGAAAACTATATATTAAGATAAAACACACTACTTAACTAAGTTTCAACACCACGACGAGACTTGGAAGACTTTGGATCTTGGGAATCAGTTGACTGAGGGTACTTGCTGACAAGGAGCTTAAATTTCTTTAACTACACGATTTTTCTTATCGGGCAGATTAAATAAAGTCACTCCATCGGTTGTCCAGTAATTCCTAATACCAAAGTGCTTTATAGTACTTTTTTTTAAAATATTCCTTTTTTGTTAAAACAAAAATCCTGCTTAAATATGCTTCTAACTTATCATAGCTTTTTGTTAGAAGCCGAATTTGACGTTGACGTAATATAATAGATATAGTATTCTAAACAAAGTCTTTGAAAGTCTGAGGATAAAGCCTAATGGAACAGGATCTGAATTGTATATATTTTTTTGAGATTACCAAACGAGCCTCGTATAATTTTCAATAAAATGTAGCACTGTAAATGCTACAATATAAAACAATACTATATTTTTTGGAGAACTCAAAAAATTTCTAAACGCAGTTTTGAAAAAAAAAATAATATTTCATGCTCTCCCAAAACCGTAGTAACGAGGCAAAGGCCCAAATTCATCAAAAAATAAGGAGAACGGAACTGTCTTAAATGAAAAATAAAGTATCAAAAGTCAACAAATTTTCCTGGATATGAAAAAAAATGTCACTTTAAGAGTTTTCGTAGCTCTCGTATGGAATCTCTCTAAAGTTCGAGTTTTTACTACATTTTATTTTGATATTCCTCGTGACATATCATAGAATAGCTTCTCTCGGTAAGTACAGTTGTACGTAGTATCTAATGTACAACAGGAATGTATTAATTACAACCAATAGGTCCCAGGATGAGGCCTGTTGTGGTGCAGCGAAACTAACGTGTGACTGTAACCGACGGGTTGCGCGTGCGATCCCCACTCGAAGAATTGAAATAATCAATATTTTTCTATTTAAATATTTAATATTTTCATTTCTTCGTTCTGGTAGAAGGCAAAACGCGGCGTTGAGTTTCGCCACTGAACACGCTTTGCCTCAAAATTTGGCAGAAAGTGGAACGGAGTGTCTTAACACTAGTTTCCCAAGTTCCCTCTGCCTACCCTGTCAAGTGCGGGATACAGCGTGAAGCTGAGTAGAGTAGAGTAGGTGCCAGCATTAGCGCATTAATTTGCACAAATGCTGTCACTTTTAAATATTAGTAAGTAATAAGCGAATACTAAGACGAGTGTAAATAAACCTATTTGAGGTATTACAAGTTTATACGCTCATATGTGGAAGATTATGTTTATTTAGGTCAGCTTAGAGAGCGTAAAGAAAGATCTTAACTCCTAATAAGTTTGGTTATGTGTTCCTTTTATCAATAATTATGGACGTTTACGAATACGGATACGAAGAAAATAGAAGAATAAAATGCCTATATTTTTATTATATGGAAATATAAATAAAAAATTACAATATATTACGAGTAATATTGAGGACTGTCGTGGCGCAGCGGCACAAACGTGTGACTGTAACCGACAGGTTCTGAGTTCGATCCCCAGTCGAGGAAATGAAATATTTAATATTTTCGATTATGAGAAATAATAAGTTCTTGAAATTCAAATAAATATTAAGAAAATATACATTTTATCCCCACTAGATCTATTTTGATGTTCGATAACATTTCGTGTTATATTTCAAAATACAAAATTCTCAAATATAATAAATCAGTCAATAAAACATGTCGTTATTTAATAATTTTCAGCCTAATATGTTATAATGCTATTAAGTTAAAAGTAATTACACTCCATTCTGCACTCCCATTCTGATCCTTGATTTAAAGCTGAGCTTTTTCTGCTATATTTGTGAACAAGCCTTTGACAAGGTCAACACAAAGGCCTGCTCTTCAAGCTTCCTCATATGTTTCTGTCAGATGAATGGGGAACCTGCTAAAAGGGGCATTATCCTCCACTCGACCCGTCTGCCTAAGATAACACCCTTTACACCACGGTCCGCTCGACCTGAATCCTAATGAAAAAACAAACTACCGTCGACCAAGTCGATAGATTCAGCAAGTTAGAGATTAACCCGAGACAAACGTAGCTATACTTTTCCCACGCTAACATTACGAGACCGTCTCTACTATTTAAATACCTGCAAGAAAAACGATTCCTTGGAAACTCCAGGTCAAATATCTAGGCATCGTACTGGATTCAAAATTTTCCATCCGACAGCACATCACATATGTCAGAAACAAAGCTACATACGCCATTGTACAAAACTTGCAATCTTCCTGTTATGGCCTGTGTTATCATACTAAGATACCACCTTCAGATGGTTCATAATTAATTCCTCCGTATAGAATTCGCATGCCCCTGGTACTTACGCAACGTGGACCTACACAAAGCCTTCGAACTAGAATCGTTTAAGGAATTCTACAAAGGCCTAGCCAAGCGCTACTACAAGCGCACAGATACCCACTTTAATCCTCCTAACGTTGAAGCGTACACGTTTTCACTCAAACCTGCATCTTCGACGTCCTCGCAGCATCCTCCTAGATGCCAATGGTCCAATAACAGTCAGTAAGGCTCGATATTTGTAATCATTTCCATAATAAATAACATTGTTTTCACACACATTTCTTATTATTTAATAACCATTAAAATAGTTCAAACTGCGCGTAATCTATGATGCAAATAGCGTGTGTGGTATTTCTCGTATAAATTCCGATCCCGCGGGGAACTGGGATAAAAAAATATTCTACATGTCTGTCTATATTGTTAATGAAAAATACTCATCAGGCTCAAAAATTTTTTTATGAACCCATTTAATTATTTATTAGCATTAGCTTGACCACTGCAGTTCTATAGCAGCGTGGAAGTTTTCAAAATTAAACCTTTTCGAACCTAATAATTCACAATAAAAGAGTTTTATAAATATCGGTCTAATATTTCAGAAGAAGTGCGGGAAACAGAAAAACAGATAAATAGACAAACATATATATTTTTTTTTTAAAAAATATCAATTTATTTTCTATTAATTATTTTAAGCCCCACTACATTTTCAAATATATATTGGAACGCTTAGCACCATGTGGTGAACTCTTTGGCGATATTTTCGTCGATAGTTGCAATTTTTGGAGCTTCTCAACGTTCATCGTCTCGCAAGTTCTTAAGCCATGCTTTAAAGCCATGTTTTAATGCGGCAGCCCAAAATTTCATTATAATATATTTATTACATTTTAATAATATATTTAGTAATGTTATTTTTTGTTTTTAATTTTACTGAGTGACAAACTGTATAGCACTGTGTAGCATCTTATTACCTAATTTATTTGTGTGTAAACATCGAGAGGAGGAGCTTACTTAAAGATTGGATGATCTATATTTTTATCATTATTAAAGCTAAGAACATCAAAGTTAAAATGTCAAAAAATATTTAATAAGAGTGATATTGAAATAAAAATGTATATTAATATTACAGATATTTATTATATGTATATCAATATTACAGATATTTATTTCAGTTTATATTTATATAGTATAATAGCCCAATTATTTTACAAAACATTCAACTGATTAAAGGGAAAACAAATAATGTACTTTTATTATCATTACTAACATTTCTTTTCACTAACATTGTTATTTATTCTTTATGCGTACGGTTAACTTTTAAGAAGTAACATTATGATACTATTAAAACATGCAATTTTCAGGAGATGTTAATGATAATATAAAGTTTATGTTATATCGCTTATAACTTTTTTATTAATTTCCTACTGCAAGGTGGGCAGCGTGAACTTGGGAACCTAGAGTTACGTAACTCCGTACCCTAATGGCAGTGTGATCACTTCTTTGTGCATTCGTTTTACATAATATATTTGAATAAATAAAAAAATATAATTTAATTTTAAATAACATCTATCTTATGATGAATGTTAGTTTGTGATAAAACATTATTTTGATCGTAAAGTTATGTGAATGATTGCGTTCATCCCTCAGTATAATGTTTGAACTCCTAGCTCCCACCTCTTGACCCAGCGTGTGAATGGATGAATACATTCTAGGCCAAGCATTCAACGACTGTTCTCTCATTTACTCTCAATACTTACACTTATGTCTGTAATAATGGAATAATAAAGTTTCGTTTCAATCATCAATCACAGTCTACTAGATGATATGGTATGGATAACATGTAAATGTTTAGAATATGACCAAAGCCATGAAGACGCTTTTCTGATAGGTAATAAATATTATTATCAAAAACGTTTTTTTGTTTATAATAAAAAAAATAAAGTAGAAACCCTCTGCTTGTTATTATTTTTCCTTTTTAGCTTTCAAATATCTCATTTCATCGGCTTATTAACATTTTTTTTAATTCACGCGTATCTAATATATTAGATGGACTAGTATTCCAATACTACTACTAAAATATCGGGTTCTAAATAATAACTAATATTGGGCGGACTATGTATGTCAACTTTAAAGTCAATTTATTGAGTGCGTCAGTGGGTGCTGGAAGGGAAAAGAGTGGTCATCATAACCGCTGACCATTCGCCGACTCTGACCCCGTGCTCCTCCCACTGATAGCCACCAACAACCGCCAGCGCCAGCCGATGTGAGAGGCTCGATTATACTCTTCCAAGATAAAATCTTCAACTTAGAGGAAATGGACAGATCATTGAAATTCCGTGTGAGGAAGCTGATGTTGTTCAGCCCCTGTGTGACAATCTATTTCTTCGTCTTTAAATCAGCAACCCACGAAGCTCCATAAGTTCTAAGGAAGACTTTCCTAAAGACCAAACCGAGTATTTTAGCGTATATTAATGTAGTCCCACTTTCATTTTTTGCTTAATAGATACGAGTATATATATAAATATACCTGCTAAGGTAACTACTATACTACACTATATAATTGTGTTACTATACTATATAATTGTGTTTGAAAAAAGTTTGACTGCATAAAATTCAATGACTAAAAATTCTATTAGATGAAAAATATATGTTTCCTTTACAAAGATATGTAAAATGTGTCTTTTTCTCGCATACCACTCAAAACTTAGACAACGCTTATAGGTAACAATAATACTTTACCTAACCATCCATAATGAAACACTCAAATATCATATAACATTATTAAAATTTAAAAAATAAAATATATTAAACAGTATTATGTAAATTCGAAGTGTTGTAGTGAGCCAACATTTCCTTTAGAAACTGAAACAACATTCCCAACCTCTTAGATTCCCTCCTCTATATTTATCTTAAAGTTCCCGCTACATTATTTTATTGCTTACGATCATAAATTCGCTCCCCTCTTGCAGTTGCAGACAATAGTTATCTAGTCGTAGTACAATTCGTGCAGCGTAAAATTTTAGCACGATGTTATTTATGATACGATGCCAAAGTCCCCTTAAAAAGAAAAATGGTTGCCGATGCGGATCCCCTCGCATTTACGATATATTAAATTAAAGCAATTTATAAGTCGGCTTACGTTCTCGATCTGGCCGCAATGCGACGAGCCGCGAGGGTGTCTGAACTCGAGTGGAAGTATCAACAAAACTTGAGTTGACGCAAAATATTATATTTGTTTTTCCGCTTTAGTTACGACGAGTTTCGAACTTATTACTATCTTAGTTGTAATAAGCGAAATTGATGTAATCGTACGATCTTTAAATCCCTTACGTATCGTAACAAAAATTATACCTAGAGCCATGTAATTCTGTTTAGGTATATATGTATTATTATATTTTGAACTTAATTTTTTTTCTGTTTTTTATTAAACGCAGGTTAATGAAAAGTACAGCAAATTTTGTTTGATCACCAGTGGCAGTTATAAAAGCGGCATCAAGTTCAGGGTGGAAGATTTCACAAGGCGTGTGTGTATTTAAAAAATAATCGTATTTAAACAATGAATTTGTAAATTTTTTTTTTTTGAGGAGTTATGGTAAAATTATGGCCTTTTTCTATATGTAAATTATTATAAATATATAAAATATAATTTACATTATAAATGAGAAAATCTAAGTAGGTATGTTATAAAAAAAACAAAAAACCCGACGATAAAAATAAAAACCGTTCGACTGAAAGTTGAAAGTGCGAATCGAGTATGAAATTAACTACAATAAAAAATCTAAACTTAGCGTGTATTTTTTTATACAAATATAAATTGTAAACATACGGAAAATAAAGGTACGTCAAATAAAGTTAGCAAGTTTAAGATTGCGGGCGTACGTACTAATTTTGCCTGATGTCATCGTAAAGTAAATTTTCATATACATATAAACAGTCACTGTATATACTCGTATGTATATATTTTTCTTTATTGCTATTACAAATTATCACTCCGTGTCTTTCATAGCTAACTGTACGTCCACTTGAAGCAATCATACATTCTCGTGTGTTCGATAGCGTTGACTTTTATTATTACGAAGTATTTAATCAAAACGTAAAAATGGTAAAAGAATATAGCTATCTTAGGTGAGTCAGCGTTACAGTCGCACAATACGGTTTGCAGATGATTCGCAAAGCGACCGGCGCCGTCTAGACGAAGATCTTGAATGACACACGAGAAGGGGATGGTTTCGACCAGCTAATGCAGAATTTCGAAAAATTCCCTTTTCATTTCCCTGCAATTTTTAGATTTAAGATTTTTTATTATGCTTATACATACTTATGATTATACATAGCGTGCATGTAACAGTTTAAATAGGTTTTTAAAATAAAAAAGAAATATAAAACAATAATATTTAATAGAAGCCATTACATATTTTTATCGACCATTACAAAATTTAACATTTTATATACCTACATTTAGTACTACTATCAAGGCGCTCGAACCTACTGTAGGTTCCAGCGCACGCTAAAAGCAAACACTGCCTGTATTTGCACAAACAAAAATTTTGAAAATGTTTGTTTGTAATTTAGTATCATGTAAATAAATATCTGCAAAAATATTTATCATAGAATAATTAGATAATAATTATAAATTTAAGACAATAATTACCGAGCCAATTCAGCCAGTAAATAATTTCACATTGAAATAAATATGTTGTTAAGAAAAGTTACTGGAAAATAGTTAGTTCTTCAGTTTTAAAAGTAAGTTTATAACATACATAAACAAATATAACAAGAGTATAACTTGCCAAGCAAAGTAGAAACGATGAATGTTTTTTTGCAATTTCACGCAGTATTCATATATCATATTAAGCTCCGTACTCCCCAATTGTGTGCCGGAATTTAATGCAGCACTTTTTCTTACTAGACCTTTGAAGTAAAATAACTCCGTCCGCCGAGTAGAGTTCGAATGCGTGAATAAGTCCAGTTCTTGATCAATTCATTATAGGTTAGTAATTAAAGAAATGCCGAAAAAAATCTGGGAACCCAGCGTTAAGACAATCCGTTTCACTTCCCACTTTCAAAAATCTATAATTATAACAACAATATATATCAACAAAACTCTAAGCATCGTGGGCAGAGAGAATATCAGTTACACACTCAGCTTTTAAGTTTTAAAGTGTATTTTTATAGAATGTTTTATCGGTGTGTTCAATCATAGAGAAATAGATTAAACAAAGCTAAGATTTCAGCTTACTTCAAATGGACTAAGTAACTAAACTCTATCGCTTAGATGAGCTAGTACGGCAATATTATCTTCTTGAATGTCACAAACAATAAATAATCACAATAACATAAAAAAATAATAATAAAATATATATATATATATATATATATATATATATATATATATATATATATATATATATATATATATATATATATATATATATATATATATATATATATATATATATATATATATATATATATATATATATATATATATATATATATATATATATATATATATATATATATATATATATATATATATATATATATATATATATATATATATATATATATAATCGACTTTAATGTATGTCTGTCTGTCACCCTGTGAACACATGTGTGATATTATTGTTTTATAATTTAATATATTTTTATACAATGATAAGAAGAACTGTTGTTATTTGAATGAAGTTATTTGTTCAGTAAAACGTGTTTATTTAGAACAGAAACAGAAAAGCCAGGATTAAAAGTTTCGCCGCTGTATTACAAGCAAACTGTGTCGCCGGGTGTGACTTACCGGCATTATTTTGTCACAGCCGACTTTTAGGAGTCTTAACGACGCTTTTGGACTTTTTGTAGCCTACAAAGGATTTTCTATTATATAAAACAGAGTGCTTTTAGCAATAAATGTGATATACACGTTTGTAATTGATTTTGTTAGCGAAATATAATGAACGTAGCTCAAATGAAAATTTTATTTTAATATTTTTTAATTTTATATGTTATATTCGTAATTAGTGGTGCAACTTCGCGCATTTGTTTTTATTTAATACTAACCTTCCCGCCCGCTGAATTACACTATTTTCTTTTATAATGAATATTATAATGTAACTTTGTTATAATGAAATATCACTTTCAAGACAATATCTATACATTGAAATTTAAGCTAAATGAATAAAATAAACTTTTGACAAATACATCTTAAATTGACAAAATATTTTAATTGACAAAATGTAACTGTTTTATTAAACAACCGATTTAAATAAAACAAAAGATTTTTAGAGACCTGTCGTGGCGCAGCGGCACAAAAGTGTGACTGTAACCGACAGGTTCTGAGTTCAATCCCCAGTCGAAGAAATGAAATATTTAATATTTTCAATTTAAATATTTAATGTTTTATTTCTTCGCTCTGGTAATAAGGCAAAGCGCGGCGTTGAGGTCCGCCACTCAACACGTAATGACTCAAATTTGGCGGAAAGTGGGGAACGGCAGTGGAACGGAGTGTCTTTACACTAGGTTCCGAAGTTCCCTCTGCCTACCCTACTATGTCCAGTGAGTGAATATATATTAGTTTGTGAATATGTATTATATTAATTTATTAATTCGTAATTAAACAGTTTTAGTATTATATAAATAAATATAACTTAACTTAGCTTCACGCTGTATTCCTAGCGGGGTATGCAGAAAGAACAGAGCGCCAAGCGCTACGGTCTCAGCATACCTCTTCCGCCTCGTCGACTGTCATCTTCATACATGCCCTCCGTAGGGTCCTCGTGATTTTTACGTCACCTTCCTCCAGTATCGTCGTAACTGTGTTTTCAAAGGTCAACTGAGGTGAATATATATAAATATAATATACAATATTTTGATGGTATGAAAAGAAACTTTGTTTAGGTGAATACATTAATCTCACGAACTACTGGATCGATTAGAAAAAAATATACATATTATTATTTTCTGTTGGATAGACTATTTATTTACAAAGTCTATTTTACATTATTACATCTCTCTATGAGCAATAGAAACGAAGTAGCAACAAAAAAAATTACATAAACGGGAGAACTTAAGAGTTTTCATACGTGCGCTGCGTAAGCAAGTAAAGTTTTGCAAAAATTATATATGACGAAATTGTTCCGTCTTAAAAGTGAAAAACTCCTCGACGCCAAAAAAGTTATAAAAAAAATAGAACCTATACATAAACAAAATAAAATGATTCCTTATCCACCTCAATACGCTTGCGTATATTAAATACATTGCATTTAATATACGCAAGCGTATGGACGAACGGATAGAGGGACAGACAAACGACCTGATAAAAAAATTAAAAATCATACATTTGTGTAATATTAGTTTTTACATCTATATTGTTTACTTTTGCAAATATATTAAATGAACAAACACAACTTTTTTACTGTTCTATCATATTCTAGATTTACCCTGATGTTCAATTTTGTTTCGACAAATAAAGTTACGTATTAAATTGATATATTTTCTATGTAAGATCGTAACATTGTGTTTGCATGTAAACTTGTATAACATTCACGTTTAAGCAAAGAACCAACTTAGTCGCAGTGTAATTGCAATAAGAGTCTTAAGCAAATTAACTGCTAACGTCTTATAAAGTTAATAATTTAATACCTTGTCGACAGTCTTGCAGCGATCGCCTAGCTTTATGATGAAGTCTTTCATTATCTAGATGTAGAGTTATATAACTTTTCATTATACATATATATAATGTGTTAAACGTAAGGAAAACCCCTCGTAAAACAGGGATTCAGCGTCTGACTGTAAACGTGGTGCTTGTGGGTTCAATTCTCTGTGGAATAAATTGTTTTCATTGCTTTGCTCTGGTAACGAGACAAAGGTAACCGCTGGTACGAGGCACAGATAATGAAAATTACATAGAAAAATCTGTTCTTAAGGTTTGTCAGGTGTTTGTTTTTTATAAATACGTATATGATGTCTGTACTAATAACAACAAAGTTCATCAACACGAAGAAAACAGAAAAAATGTGCGTTCAGGGATATATAAGTACCTTACGCATTTACTTTAAATCAGAACTTATAAAATACGTCCACCAAAAATGAAACCTACAATAGTGATGCGAAGATGTTTTAATGACATGGATAATGAAAAATTTATGCACGATCTTAATGGTACTGACTGGAATTGCGTACTTAGTGTTTCATCAGTCAATGATAAAATAAACATCTTTAATTCTCTTTTAATCGAGCTTTTTGATATTCATGCGCCCCTTCGACCCATAAAATATAAACATCTCCCTGCTCCGTGGTTGACTCAAGAAATCAAGGTTCTTATGCCTCAACGGAATACTGCAAAATCTAAATACAAAAAAAAACCGACAGATGAAAACTTCCAAAGGTACAAAATACTACGGAACAAATGCAATAAAATTTGCAGAGGAGCCCGACGCAATTATATTCATTCCTCAATCAATTGTAGCAATGCATCAAATACTTGGAAACTTCTGAATCGGATGGGAATTGGTGGCAAACAATCGCATGATACATCTACCTTAAGCAACTGTACGGATTTAAACCCTCTGATTAATTTTTTTTCAAATGTTACTACAATGGATAATACCACAAAAATGAAATCCCTTCAATCCTTATCGTTACTTCCTAATCCTACAGCTGCCTCCTTCCTGTTCACATCTATTTCAGAAACGGAAATACGCAACCATATCATAGCTATAAAATCTGATGCTATTGGTTGCGATAGTCGTCGCATGATTCTCCTAACTCTTCCTTACATTATATCAACCTTGTGTCATATATTTAATTACTCCCTTTCCTCTAGTGAATTCCCTGATGCTTGGCGACATGCACTAGTAATCGCGGTCCCAAAAAACTCCAACCCCATTTCCTTTGCAAACTACCGTCCAATTTCTATACTTCCTTTTCTTTCTAAAGTTCTTGAACGTATAGTACATGAGCAATTATATCAGTATCTACACAATAATAGCATCCTGTCCCCATTTCAATCCAGCTTTCGACCTGGGCATAGCACAGTAACGGCACTCAACAAAGTATGTGAGGACGTTAGATATGGTGTGGATGGTCGGCAAATTACTGTACTTGTTCTACTAGATTTCTCTAATGCATTCAACACAGTAGACTTTGACGTCCTTTTAGCTATTCTCAGGTCCATCAACTTTTCCCCAATAACTACTGATTGGTTTTTTTCGTACCTACATGGTCGCACGCAACGCATTAAACTTAACGAGAAGCAATCATCACAACATATAGTTAGCGCAGGCGTTCCACAAGGTGGTGTACTATCCCCGCTTCTTTTTTTCATTTTCATTAACACGTTAACTCAACACATAACTTCATCATACCATCTTTATGCAGATGATTTGCAGATTTATACCACTTCTTCTCTTACCGACATACCCAGAGCGATAAATTATATTAATTCCGATCTTCGAATCATTAGTAACTGGAGTAAGTCGTTTGGGCTATCTGTAAATCCAAGTAAGTCGAAAGTATGTATATTTGGTCACTCAAAACAATTATCAAAAATAGAATCTCCTCTCCCCCCAGTCTTACTTGAAAATGTTCGTATAGAGCCTATTAATAGTGTTAAGAATTTGGGAATCAGAATGGATAGTACATTTTCCTGGTCGCCTCAAGTTACCGAGCTTTGTCGTAAGGTTTTTTGCGCCATAGGAAGTCTGAGAAAGTGGAAGAATCTTTTGGTTATAAAAACTAAAATAACTTTAGCCCAAACTCTTCTCATTCCTATATTAGATTATGCCGACTCATGCTACTTAGATCTATCTAAAGAACTGCTCAATAAACTCGAAAGGATGCAAAATCTCATTATACGATTTGTCTTTGGACTGAGAAAATATGATCATATAACACAATACCGTAAACAGCTCAAATGGTTAACCGTAAAAGACCCGCGGCACCAACATTCTCTTATCCTCCTTTATACTGTCCTTTACCATACCAGCGCTCCTTTGTACCTTAAAGAACGATTTAAGTTCTTAGGGGCAAATACCCTTCACTCCCAATATCTCCGTTCCCGTAACAATATTCTCCTTGAAATTCCTCTATCCCGCACGAAATGCTATGGAGACTCTTTTACTGTTAAAACAGTAAAACTGTGGAATGCTCTGCCCGTTGGCATTAGACGTTCCCAGACTATAGGTATATTTAAACGCAGACTTAAAAAATTCTACCTACAATGCGGCTCTTAGTCTGACCATGCTGTATATTGTATGTATATATTTATATATGGTATGTACTTTAAGTGGATATTTATGTGTGTGTATATATGTCTTTATTATATATGTGTATGTTTATGTATAAACATATGTATTTTACTAATTATATGTATGCCTATATATTATAATATCAGTATATATATTTAAAAATGATTTATATTTTATATATATTATATCCGACTCTACTTTTTGCACGTTTCTGCCTGTTGCTTTAAAATTATATGTTATCATAGCTTAATGGTTACCTGGAAGAGATCACTTATAGTGATAAGGTCGCCATTGCACACATTATTTTAGTAATTTAAGTTATATGAACTGTTATAATATTGTGTGCAATAAAGTATATAAATAAATAAATAAAATAAAACTTAATTTGTAATAAAATCTGTATTTGTCTATTTATTTGTATATAATATTTTCAATAATTTAATAAATATACCTATGTGCTTATAAAATATACAAAATAGCACATTATAAAGATAAATTAATTGAGTTCTATCTCTACTCGATTAAATGAAATATTTATTTAACGCTTTCATTTTTCGCTACGGCAAAGCGTGGCAAGTGGGGAAAGAAGCGAAGTTACTCAACACTAAATTCCCAAGCTCTCTCTGCCTACTAAATAATTATAATATTTATGTTTAATTACATAGAACAGAAATAGAAGAAGTAAAGATAAAAAAATATAATGGCTACTGATTCCAATACAAAAAATGTATAACATCCGGCATGACGAAAATCCAACTATTCACTTTTGTATTTTTTTTATCCTGCCGAAATTTTGTTGGCGTTGAGCATTCATTTTCGGTATTTTTTGGGTACTCTGATGTTTGCACTTTCCATATTTGGAGTCTTTGTTGTACTTTTAATTTTTCATATAATAAAATACATGTCATTTTATTATTTGAAAAATTAAATAATATATATTCACTCACTGGACATAGTAGGGTAGGCAGAGGGAACTTGGGAACCTAATGTTAAGACACTCCGTTCCACTTCCTTTCCCCACTTTCCGCCGAATTAAAGGCATGGCGTGTTGAGTGGCGGAACTCAAGTACGCTTTTTGCCTTGTACCAGAGCGAAGAAATAAAAAGATAAAATATTTAAATTGAAAATATTAAACATTTCATTTCCTCGAGTGCAGATCGAACCCACAACCTGTCGCATACAGTCAGATAGGTCGTGGATTCGATCCCCACTCGAGGAGGAAATTAAATATTTAATATTTTTAAATGATTTTTTAATAACTTTTCTTCACCTTGGTAACAAGGCAAGGCGTGCCGTTATCAACACGCAATGCCTCAAATTTGGCATCATCTATTCTATTATTTTTGAAATTTGTTCTAGAACAAATTTCAAAATTAATAGAATAGTGTTACTGTAATGTAATGCGATGGAAATATTTTAACAGGATCATTTTGGACAAGCTGTCTCCTGTTGTATAATTCGCCTATTAACAGACATTTTTCTATAGGTAAAGTGATTTTGTACTCAACTGGCACAATGAGAACGCCATAATTAAAGAACGAGATTGAACTTAAATGATTACTGTTTACGATACTGCATATGTAAAATTATTGATTTCAAAGTATTTATAGAATTTATTGATTAATATTACTTACCTATAGGAATTTTATACAATATAAAATTCCTATAGGTAACCTACTCTTAAACAAAAAGTTTTAATTTGTTGCTCGTTGTTCCTTGTTGTAGAAATGGTTATGCCAAAAATGTGTTTTTGTTACGTGCATGTAAGAGTTATAATAAAAATTGTAATGATTTAGATATATTCAATATGAGAATTAGTAATTATAAGAAAAAAATGCGTGAATTGTCTTAGGTTTTGATACTTTAATATTTTAACTATTTCATAGTTTAGCTTTCTGTTTTTGTTTTTTTTTTTGGATTTTCAATTATATGTATTAATTTTAAGTGGAAACTTTATTAATTTATGTTAAATTTTTGTCATTTTATTGTATATGTGTTACTGTAATTGTATGTTTCCCAAACATAAATAAAATAAAATAAAATAAAAATAACATTAAATATTTTCAATTTAAATACTTAATATTTTTATTTCTTTGTTCTGGTGCACGGTAAAACGCGGTGTGGAGTTCCGCCACTCAACACACTATGCCTCAAAATTCGGGGGAAAGTGGGGAACGGAAGTCGAATGGAGTTTCCTAAAATTAGGTTAATTGGTAATTTTTTTATAACAATAATTGTAACACAAATACTAACATCAAAAACTAAAACGCTATGTTTTAATTATTTTTTTATTATATCAGGCAGATTTTTGCTTTCGATACCGATACTGGACAAATACTAGTTGTACTTATTTGTCGAGTATCGGTACCGAAAGCAAAAATCTTTTACGGTTGTGGACTTAATATTTATGATAGTATTTTCAGATATTTTTTATCAATATATTGGTTAAAAATATCGATATATAACTTTTCAACAACCCTATTCGTGCCTATTTGTTAATAGTAGGGTACACAACATACACACGCAGCATGCGATATTTTATTATGTGTTGATTTCTGCTACTTTTTTTACGATTTCTTTATTGCACTACGCGTAGGCCGCGTTAAAAAGTTCCTTAACGTTCCAAAAAAATGTTTAATTAAAACAGTGTTATAAGTATAACACTGTTTTAATTACTAACTAATTTTAAAAACATACAAAAATTTGAACGTAGCAGGATTTACAATTTGAACGCGCGACGCAAAATGCTAATGTATTAAAAATTTTTTTTTTTAATTTTAATTTTTACATATGATCCTTTATTCTAAGTAGGTACCTTTTTTATATACAAATATCCGTATTTTTGCAAGTTAAACTAGTTAAACAAATATTTTATAAAAGTGACGCCGGTGCGTCTTCGCCTGCTTTGCTTCTCCCGCTGGTTTTTTATTTTATGTTTTTAGTGTCATGTCGACAACAATAATATACATTTGGGAAAACATGCTTATTTATAAATTATAGAAAGACACTTTTTTATTTAAAGACACAATTTTATTTAATTGTAATACATTAACATTTATCCACGATTCTGTCTGCGTTGAAGTTGGAAATGGATTTAGTAGGATTAAAAATCCTATAGAATTTTTTAGTCATTTAATTTGTTTTATCATATACATTATTAGGAAGAAGTGTTTGAATACTTACAAAATGTAACAATCCTTATTATAATGAAGAATTTACAAGTTAAATATATATGATAAATAAATTTGATACATTTTATGAACAGGAGTCTTGACCGTGGGTGGAGTGAAAATGATACAACAAAATCAATATACACCTATTGCATTAAAAATCTAAGTTTTTTTTTTATTTTGGAATATGCCACATACAAAAGGACCGTAGTTCACCGGTCTCAAAATTTTTTCACTGTTTTTTTCGCCATCGTACGCTACATTACCATTATAACTCAGCAGCTCTAGAAAAGGCTTTAGAAGAATTCCATCCATATTAGAACTCGCTTCATAATTGAATTCATATCTTAACTCGGAACATTTCAAAGTTTCGGTACAAAAAACTGTTAACTATTCAGAGTATTCACTTTCAGCATACCTATGAACTATATATATTCTTTATTGCATAAATTACTACATTATAGAAAAATAACAATTGTAAAGCATGTTTACAATGGCGGACTTATTTCTATAAGAAATTTCTTCCAGCCAACCAATGGAAGTGGGAGAAGAAGTCGCGGAGTAAAAAAACAAAAAGAATAATTAGAACAATAATAAAAAAATAGCAATAAAATACAGTATCTAATATGGATCTATATGAACATACCTACACAAACACACACAAATACATATATATATATATATATATATATATATATATATATATATATATATATATATATATATATATATATACACATACATACACACATATATCATAGATTGATGTTAAATATATAAGAAAAAAATTATAAAAAGGATAATAATAAGGGTTAAGGTAAAAATTTAATTATTTACACTTGCAAATAAATGCTTTTTCAATTGGGATGTAAAAGATAATAAGGAGGGATTTTCTGGATAGGAATAGGCAGTTGATTCCAAAGGGAGGCAGCATACACGGAAAAGGATTTTTGGAAGAATTTAGTCTTGCTCATCGGAATGTCAAGCGATGGAATGATACAGGACCGCCTTGAGCGCGAGGGAGCAGGAAGCACGTTAAAGCGGGAACGCAGAAAAGTGGGAAAGTTTTGGTAGTTGAGAATTTTAAAAAGGAATGTTAGGATGTGCATATCACGGCGAAGACGAATTGGGAGCCAGTTAAGTTGAGCTCGAAATTGGGAAACATGGTCATACTTACGCAGGCCATAAACAAAGCGTATAGTCAGATTTTGAAGTCGCTCTAACTTTGTAAGTTGCTCCTCGGTCTCATCTAGGTAGCACACGTCGGCGTAGTCCAGAATTGGGAGGAGTAGACATTGCGCTAGCATAATTGTGATTTTATGAGGAAGGAAGTATTGGAGACGCCTAAAAGAATGATAAGAAAAAATCAAAAAGGTTTTCCTGATAATTATTAAAAAGTTCATTTTATTTATTTATTTATTTATGTATATTTTTATTTTTTTAAAACGCAATTTTTTGATCATATTGGTAAACGTGCGTTTTTTACTTGATTTTCTTTATGACACCACTGTCAAAATAATTATATTTTGAACAGCCTCTTGGGTAGTGAATTTTGGAGAAAATATGCATTTATTCGTAAATTTTCGAGATTATATGCATTTATTAGTGGTTAAAGAAGTAATTGAGTCTGACTCACATTCCGAGTCAATAATTGTTTAGATAGGTGGATGAGAGTCTTGCACAACATTAGAAATTGGTATAAAAGTTGGAGATACAGCCATTTCAATATCCCGTAGTTATTAAACCCTCATCAGTGTTAATATTACCATCGAGATAAACTTGGAACAGATTTTGGAAAAAATGTAACTATTTGACAGGTTGATCTTTTGTACCAAATTAACATACAGATTGCTATTTCGATGAATTTTAAATACAAATTAGTATAAATGACCAGCTACAATTAACTTTCGAAAACCATCATATATACCAATACTCTTCTTTTGTCTCCTAGTGGTCTTGGTGGTCATGGGACATAACAGCGAATTCATCGAAATTGCTCGTCCTATGATGCATAGTTTCTTTATGAATATCCATTGAGTGTTCATATGTGTCGTACAGCAAATTAAAAAGTACACGAAAAAAGCAATGACCACCCCCAGCTATTGATCCAAAAACAGAACAACAAAGAAATAGACAGACTAAAATTATATTCGTGTCATTTTATGGCAAATACATTTAATGTACAGACACAATTATTATAATACTGTTTTTGTGTAGTACAGAAAATATTACAATATGCTTTTTAATATTGTTAAGTATTTTTATTATATTGGATCCCAGAAAACCGTGTCCGGGAATATCCTATTTCGTTTCCTTTGAGTGTTAAAGATTATTACCAAATTAATGATTTTATAAATGATAACACACCTTGGTAATGAAATTCACGCTACAGCCTATTTCAAAGATATTATGGTCACTTAAATGTCAAACTATCAATAAAATGGGTTAAAAAAATAGAAATGAACATCTTGCACGGTTTCTTCTTAGGTCTGACGCTACTGCCTAAACAGGTTTACTAAAGTTACTACTTTAATGAACTAACTGGTGGTAAATTGTTTGACGTTCAAAAAATTATAAGCTTAATTTTTTGAATAAAATATTCGAGCAACAATATATGCTTTAGTTAAATTAATAGATACTTTAAATGAGTCAGCACAACGATCCACAAATATTGTTTTGCAAATAGCTCGCAATTCACAATGTGATTCAAGATCCTCGTCGTCTATCTCGACGTATAATAGACGGCTTCGTCATCGTACGCCGTATAGACGAGAATTTTGAATCACAAGCGTGAAGGGGAAGCTTTCGACCAGTAATAAAAGAACCTTGAATAGCGATTAGTCTAATAAATAATCTCTTTCTATTTATACGACTCACTTTTTTTTATTGTGTAGCTATTAGCCCTCTCTTACGGCTTCAATATACTATAGTCTCAGGCCTGGATGGTTTTTTTTTTCAGTTTCACGTTATATCCTGCACGGACCTTACTACGTTGTAGTACTTTTTTTCATTTATTTATTTACTATACAAGTAAGAAAATACAGAAAATATATAATAACAGAAATATGTGTTCAAAAAATTTTATTTATGAGATCTTAAGCAGAAATCCTTGATTGTAGGAGATGTTAGAGATATGGTTCGGGTGTGGTATCAAAATAACCATTACGTTAATAGTAATAAAGCAATATACAAATATACTTAACATTTATATATATATATATATATATATATATATATATATATATATATATATATATATATATATATATATATATATATATATATATATATATATATATATATATATATATATATATATATATATATATATATATAAACACAAACACGATATATTTTTAGAATATTCCACTACCAGTTATTAATTCGTTAGAATTATTGTTTGACAAGAAAGTAATAAATATTTTTACTACTTTTAAAGTGTTACTCAACGCTTAAGAAATATTGTAACATGTTGATTTTTTTTTTATTTATGTCGTTTTCAAAGTGAACAAGATCAAATTAGGGTTAAATTATTGAGAAACTCTATTCGTGCATTGTCTTACGCGAAGAGATGGCGGTTTAAAAAATAACATATGTTTTAAAATAAATTTTTAAAACGTGGCATGTTGCTAGTAAATTTAGAATGAGAGTTCGAAATAAATTACTAATATACTTTTAATCATGAACTAATTCGTGCAAAGTTTGGTAGTGAATAACATAAAAAAATGGGTCTAATTGCATCTATGCTTAGTGGTGTTTATGGCTCGAGGTACGATCTCATCGAGTAGTTCAGTGTATTAAATAAATAATCACGGCTCATTAAATAAATAATCACGGCGGCAAAGCACTAGATTAAAATATTGTCGAGAAATACAAAAAAAATATATCTTATAATGTACCTAATTTATGGTACAGGTATAATAACAAATCATTATTCACTACGTATAAAAGTCCTGAGGGCTGTTTTTCAAATGAACTTCCCTAGTAAAGTTCACCCAGCTCATGACTACGGATCTTGTACGTACATATAAGGCCCTTGGCATTCTTACTTTACAAATGAAAATTTATATAGTTAACATAAACGTATACCATGTTTAACTACACAAACAAATTCCTTTAACGGTATTATTAATGTATCGGCGGGTTCGTTAAATATATTTGAAATTAAAGTCTGTAATTCCATAATACTATATTTTTCCATAATATTCCATTTTAATTTACATGATAACAAAACTCAAATAGTTTATTTTAATTGTGTTGTTTGTCTGTCTTGTTGTTGACCGGACTAATCTCCGGAACAGCTGAACTGACTTTTATAGGACTGTGATACAGAGAGGATTGTGAAACAACATAAAGGCAACTTTTTCCCAGAATTCCCGCGAGATCATGATTAACATAGGAAAAAATTATTTATCGTGCACGGGTTTCAATTCGGATAGATATAAAGAAACTATTTTTTTTAATTTACTCTACTCAGCTTCACGCTGCGTCCCGCACATGGCAGGGTAGGCAGATGGAACTTGGGAACCTAGTGTTAAGAAACTCCGTTCCACTTCCGTTCCCCACCCTTTTTAACTTTTTTTTTCAATAAAATACGTCAATTATGAGAACATAGTCAAATAAAATTCCAAATATTGGATAAACGAACTGTATTTATGCCATACACTTACCATTCACATTTATATATCCACGGGTAAATAAAAGCCACATTACACATCTTCATAGTTATATCGTTATCGAAAAATAGAAATAGGCTGCAGTATTTGCAACAAAACAAGTACAACAATATTGTCGAAAATCGAAATGATTAAAGTGTTAAATACTAACGTTTAAAAAATCTTTAATTTTCGTCTGCCGAAGTCCCGTTTAAGAGCGGCTAGGTCAGAAGTTGTCCTCTCTTGGTTATTTGAGAAAGCGTTTTTAGTTGGCTCTTTCGAGTGGCAGATCTGTACGCCCCTGTGTAAACCCAAGAAAACTTATGTTTCCTACATTTAATACCACTTTCTATGAAAATTTTTAATCTTTTACAATTCAGGTACCGTGTTTATGGAACTAGCTTCCTAATTCTACTGGATACTTACTACTCTTAATCAGAAAATATAATTTAAACCTTAAATAAAAATTATAATATTTCGCTTTGTCCTTTTATTTTTCTTAATTATATTAATTTTCTCTTTCACGTTTACTTTTTGTAATTGTTAAATGAGTGTTTAAGTGTTTATATATGTATAATATATACATATAATAAAAGTATAACAACCTCATGTATGTACATTATAGATATTAACAAAAAACTAAAATGGAGGTTCTTCATACAACCAAGAGAAGCCAAAAATATTATTTAAAAATGTTTTGTCTGTCTGTCTGATTGTTGTCCGTTTTCCACGCAAAAAGTACTCGACAGATATTGATGAAACTATTATACCTATTAGTCCTCGCTAACATATAGGTTATCAGTTTTTTTGGAAATTCGCTATTTAAGGGGGTAAAAGTCAGTCAGTTTTGAAAGTAATTCGATTTAAATTAATATTTGGCTATTTGGTTAGAAATTAAGAATGACGCAATAAGGATTTTTGGAAATACTGCCTTAACGGGGGTGAATTCGGGGGTAAGTCATATATATATATATATATATATATATATATATATATATATATATATATATATATATATATATATATATATGTATATATATATATATATATATATATATATATATATATATATATATATATATATATATATATACATGTAGATTTGTATATTTTACACGTAAATTATTCGTAAACATGATTTTGATCACACCTTAAAATTTCAGTTAAATTATGTCAAAACCAGCCTCGTTACGCAAATAACCGAAAGACAGAAAGGTAATTGAATTCACACCAGATTGATTTAATATTTTATAATTAACAATTAATTTATAAGTTTATGAAATGTTGAATGACATATTTTATTCAGAAGTGATTAATGTGAACTAAATTAATAACGCAGCGGCACAAGCATATGACTGTAAACGACAGGCTGTGGGTTCGATCCCTGTCGGTTACTCACAACATCCCAGGTTACCACATCCCACGCCTGTGTGCCCACCAGGAGAACCAACACAGGAGACTCCTCATGGCAGTCCAAATAAGAATAGTGCATCAACTAATCCCTATCGTTGATTAACGCACATTCTACTCTTCTGGTGTGTAATAAATCATTTAAACTAAATCATCTAACCACATTGGTCACAAAGGAGGTGCACGAAGTGTTGAACAGCACGTATCTAACAACTTGCTCGCTGGGATACCCGGATCGCAGAGGCCAGGATCAAGCATCCCTCAACCGATTGTGCCGCCAAATTACTAAGAAGTCTCTACCGACGAGACTGTTATACTATACCGAACTATCCAGTATGATCCAGTCGAAAGGGCCACTGGCCCTGGCCAACACCTGGCGACTCTAGGCAAAGCTAAAAATTTCACAAGTTCCTGGAAGACGATGTCATGTCATGGTAGTAGATGCAGTATTTCTGTCGGATGAATGACACCGCCGCCACCACCATTAATCTCACTAGCAGCAGTGAAGAAGAAGTGAAGATTTTTTTATGGCCTGCTTAAAAAATATACTAAATAACTTTGTTTTTTAAATATGAGCATTTTACTTGAATTTTGTTATAACTCTTGTAGTTATAGAAGCAATTAAAAGTTACAAGTTATACACACGACAGCATTAAACTTAGTTTTCTAAAAAAAAATCTTAGAATCAAAAAACAAAATTTGCTACCATAGGGCAATGTAGAATAAACATTTTCTTTTAAAAGTGCACTAAACCCAGGTAATTTTATGATCTACTTCGAAAGTTAAGTCTTTAAAACTTTATAAGTTTTCAAAACTGACCGATAAATCCATTATCTGGTGCGGGCTTTAGGTTATATAAGAAAAACTTTATTTATATTGGTATCATCAAGAAAATATATTTATAGACTTTTTATGTTTTAAAAGACGAAGTAGATGTAGTAATAAATAACTTATCTCATTTATTTCGTCAATTTTAAAAATGTTATATTAAGTTATTACTCTTAAATACTTCAGCAACCTTTATAGATAAAACATTTAATCGTCGTATATACATAGACACTTTTCTAGAGTATTTATTACAAATTCGGGAATCTGTAATTAAGTTATATATTTTATTTAGATAATACGTAATAAGCTAATAATTAAAGTCCAATTAATTATTCTGAAGTGACTACTTGTTCTTTTGTAGTATGTCCAATTAACTACTAAATGCATTTAACTCAATATTCGTATTTAAAACTGTCTTTGGAAACTTAAAAACCAATCAAGTGAAAACAGTCACGCCGACAAAGATACCAATTCAGCGTTATATGAATTTACAAACTTATGTTTTGGAGTAGCCATCAATATCGGTTTTTCTACAGGAAGATCCCACTTCTAGCCAAATTTCATTACGCAATATTTCTACTAGATACTACAATTACCAAATTGATATAGTTTTTTTATTTTGACCCACCAAGTGTGAATAATAATAATAATAATAATAATAATAATAACCCCCCAGGGGATGGACCTTGTCGTGGTGGGGGGGCTTAAGGGGAGGCGATTTACTTAACATCAGTAAATCTTGACCACCCCAATATGGGAAATACAATAAAATAAATAACACCTAGGTTACCCTTCCCGAACTAATCAGCCCCACAACAATCTGTAATGAAGCAAAACAAGAAGACTTATAGTTTACGGTCGTTGCCCGGGGGTCGCCGGGGCGCATCTTGAGCGGGTGCTGGGTGCCACAATATGCGAAACACTGGAGGCGAGGAGTTCCTGACGGGCTCCTGTCACACAAGATACTACAGCCGGTGGGTGAGTTGAACAGGTGGGCTCACGACGTAGAAGCTACAGCCGATTTTGTATCCACCCTTTAAATCGCCCCTCATATATGACGGGACAGACAAAATTTATATGTACAGTATCGACGCTCGATGATGTTGTGCAGGAAGTCGATCCAGGGCAAAGACTCCGACCTTGCGCCCACCACGAGTATACCGAACACGCGTAGGCGATGGACTTCAGATATGAACGAATTTATACTGCGCACTTATCTACAACTTACCGCTCTTGAAACATACACAAAAACCTACCTAGAACCACTTCACCTCCAATTTATTGAAAAATTTCCACATATGACAGTTAACCGACAATGCCGGCTATAATAAGAAAAAAGTTATAGCCGGCTATAATAAGAAATAAATTATTACCACAATCCATATTAGTTTGTTTTTTAGTTTCACGCTGTATCCCGCACGAGGCAGGGTAGGCAGAAGGAACCCGGGAACCTAGTGTCAAGACACTCCGTTCCACTTCCATTCCCCACTTTCTGCCAAATTTGAGGCATTGCACGTTGAGTGGCGGAACTCAACACCGTGCTTTGCCATATTACCAGAGCGAAGAAATGAAACATTAAATATTTAAATTGAAAATATTAAATATTTCATTTCCTCGACTGGGGATCGAACCCAGAACTTGTCGGTTACAGTCACACGTTTGTGCCGCTGCGCCACGACAGACCTCAATCCATAATAGATCATATTTCAAATGAAGTTAGAACACAAATATGTAGCTTACAACCAAAATCTAGCTCACAAACCATCTATAATTAATTCAGTGAATAATAATAATACTAAAACAAGCACCTCCTCTCGAATGAAATGGCCTATTGAACACAATGAAACAATAAGCCGATTGTATTTACAAATAACCCGACTAGAATCAAACAAAACAGCATATCGAAAATTACTTCATAAAAATTTCATTACTAAATTTCCTAATCTTTCCACAAAGAATAACAAAGAATAGCAGATCAAAGAAGAGCAATCATTGACAATAAATATACATCTGATAATAGACTCACTGAAATAAAAAATGAAGTCTCGGAACATCTCAAGTCAAATATCGAATCTTTAAACATAGTTCAGCCGGAGTGCGACATATTAATTAACACAGAAAATTTAAGCGCAAAGCACAATGAAAATAATAATCACATTCTACTACATGATATTCAACTCACAATCTCAGAAAACGAACAAGCTAAGCTTTATAGAGATCCATTAATTGATAACACTTTCGAAAAGGCAGTAGAAAAATTAGTAATATTGACCCAGAAGAAAGGCCGTTTATTCCAAAACGGAAAACATCGAAACGGCTATTCCTTATAATTCACTATATCAATAATTCAATTCTTCCAAGATACTTGAACGTTAATATAGATTTCATTACGCTTCACACTTTAATTTACTCGGCAGCTTATACACTGGCAACCTGTAATGGGACTAAATTTTATTCAACAGAAGGTACAGGAATATATAAACGTAAAAGTAAACTTCCATAGCAGAGGAGAATTGAAAAAAAGATTGAATTATACAGGCGGGAAATAGGAAGGCTTACTCAGTATATAGCAGGCAATAGAAGTAAAAAGGTATTAAGAACAATAGAAGAAATAGAAAATAAATACAAAAGTCATTCGCGACATGAAGAGCCAAACACAGAATCACAACATTTTCTCGATACCCTAAAACAAAAATTAAATACCGCGGTCAGCAGACTAAAAAGATATTTAACATACACACAACGAAAATAACAGAACACAACATTTGTCAATAATGAGAAACGGTTCTACAGGACAATGGCAAATAGGCAAAATAGCATCGCAAATTCTGTTGAAATGCCAACACCACAAGCTCTTCACGAGTTTTGGTCTAATATTTGGGAAAATCCAGTAGGTACAACACAATGCTAATGCAGAATTACCTGAGTTAAACACATCACACATTACCGAAATGGAATTCGAAAATTTTCCAAGAGATCTGCTTACACTAATCATTAAGCGCACACATAATTGGAAAGCACCTGGGACAGATCATATTTACAATTATTGGTACAAAAAGCTTACCGGCACACATCCATTTATTCTGAACTACATACGGCAATTCATACAATCACCTCATACGATTCCTAAATTAATAACACACGGAATAACATATATGCTTCCGAAAGGGTCAGATTCTAAAAACCCCGTGAATTATAGACCGATCACATGTTTGCAGACCATCTATAAAATTATAACAGGATGTATAAGTACAGTAATGTACCAATATTTAGATCAACATAAAATACTCACCGAACAACAAAAGGGGTGTAAAAGAATAGTCAAGGCTGCAAAGAGCAACTAACAATAGATGCAATAGTTATGAGACAAGCACAAACTAAAAACAGAAATATTCACTCAATATACATAGATTACCAAAAAGCTTTTGATTCGGTTCCACACAGCTGGTTTCTCAACGTTTTAAGACATCATAATATACTTCCTACCATTGTCACTTTCTTAAGCACAGTCATGCTGCAATGGAAAACTAAACTCAAATTGACTTATAATAATACATCATTTACTACTGAACCGATATCAATACAAAGAGGTATCTTTCAGGGTGATGCACTCAGTCCATTATGGTTCTGTTTGGCCCTTTGTCTGAATTGCTTAATAA
>CM032386.1:10848237-11073237 GCA_019049475.1 Eueides isabella | reverse complement strand
TAATCAAAGTGAAACGAAGCCTTGATAATATATTAACTTTAAGTAACCATTGCTATTTGTAGGTTATAAAAATGTACGCATGGGAACCAAGTTTCGAGGACCAAATACTTAAAATAAGAAACGAAGAAATGAAAGTCCTAAAACAAACAGCCTACCTTAACTCTGCTACGTCTTTTATCTGGTCTTGTGCTCCTTCCTTGGTAAGTTTGCTTATAAACATGATAAATGTACTTTTTTACAGCTATATTTTACAGATTTTATATGTATGGAAAATGTGGCGGAGCTCGACGCCGCATTTCTTTTGCCAGAGTGGGGAAACGAATCGAGGGAACGTACACTGCGTTTTTGATTAATGCTAAGACGCTGTTCTATTTCGCCGTGATTGACCTCAAAACGATAAATATAATGAATTTAATGAATTTAATGAAAATGATTTTTTTTACCGAAAGTAATAGCACGATAATTACAGTTATAGGTCCTGAATACATTTGCTTTGATGAATAATTTAGATAATATTATATTAATTATAAAGTGTATCAGAGTTCGTTTAAGAACATTTGTTTCTGTGCACTTCATTATTGATACTAAATTTATTAGATAGTAAAATTCATATTTAACTTTACAACTAGTGCTATATTACTGAACATTATATGTTGTTTGTTCTCAGCTTCATGCTTTATTCCGCACATGGCAGGGTATTCAGAGGGAACTTGGCAACCTAGTGTTGAGACACTCCGGTGCGTTACCCGCTTTTAGCCATATTTAAGGCATTACGTGTTGAGTTGCGGAATTCAAAACCGCGCTTTGCCTTGTTACCAGAGCGAAGAAATGAAAACAGTAAATATTTAAATTCAAAATATAAAATATTTCACTTCTTCGAGTGGGGATCGAGCCCACCGCACCCAACCTGTCGCGTTTACAATGTTGTGTGTTGTTGTGCTGTTATTGTTTAAAGGCTGCAAACGCGACGGTTTGTGGGCCCTATTGCTATCCGAGGAAATGAAATATTTAATGTTTTCATTTCTTAGCTCTGGTAACAAGGTAAAGCGCGGCGATGATTTTCTCCATTCAACACGCAATGTCTCAAATTCAGCGGAAACCGGGGCACGGAATGGAGCGTCGTAACACTACGACCCCAAAATCTTCTGCCCACTCTGCCATGTGCGGGATACAGCGTGAAGCTGAGATAGTGTAGTGTAATAGAGATAATGTTATCAGTGTTTTATATATTTGTATTTACAAATGTATGTGAAGTAAGAAGAAAACAGCTGTTATCAAATGTTTGTTTAATTATGTTGATTTAGGAAGATAACATTTGCTTTATTAGTTTATTTGCATAAAATCATTTTAATTGTCTTATATATTAATAATAATTACCTAGGTGTTGTTAATATAATTTCTTTAACGAGCTAGCACAACCTTTTGAAGATTGCTTCTCGATAATTATTTAATGATCAAAATGTATGTGTAATATAATTGATAATTAAAAATATAGATTTATTTACACTTTATAATAATACGACTTTTCTCGTTCTAACCATTCGACTCGATTCAATTCGATTTTGTACGATGTGTGTCGTATAAAAAATAACTAAAAACTTTTCTGTAAAAAAATATTTAAAATTTGTTAAATGATCTGTCCTGTCGTGGCTCAGATGCACAATCGTGTGATTAAACGCAATCGGTCGCGTTTACAGTCGGCGATCTAGGTTGATCAGGATGGTGGCTTCGTCCCCTTTCAAAAAATTAAATATTTAATATTTTCAAATTAAATATTTAATGTTTTCATTTTTGGTAATAAGGCAAATCGCGGCGTTCAGTTCAACCACTCAGCACGCAATGCCTCTAACTATGCGAAAAGTAGTAAACGAAGCGAAGTGTCTTACCAGTAGATTCCCAAGTTCCCTCTGACTGCCCTGATGCGGGATACAGCGTGAAACTCCATTTAAATTATCTTTGAATGATCTTAATATTGATTTCATATGTTTTAAAAACATTCTCATAGATAATATCATTATATAGTTATCATTCTTACTTATTATAATATGGATATTAAAAAGATAAAGTCCTAAGAATTAAATGATTGTGTAAATAATATGCCAATCGATTTATATCTACAATGATTTATTTTTGTATTAAATCAAGTTGTAGTTAAATATTGATTTTATATGACAAGAGAGATAAAATTAATCTATATTAGCTGTAATAGCATCGTTTTATATGTGTAATCTGTAATGAAAAACGGTGTTGATAACAAAACATTGACCTTTAGCGTTATTAAGCTTTTTTTATATAATGAAACATTGTTGGTTTTAGTTTAGTATTAATCGGCGCTATTATAAAAGTTGCACGTATAATGATAATTTTATATATTATATGTTAACTCCGTTATAGTTATTTTCATAGTTATATTTGTAGCATCAGTAAACTTTGCTCTATAGATAAATTGTATAGATCCATTCTATAGACCTACGCTGTACTACGGATTTAGTTTTCAACAATCAGTCAAACTATCCATTGTACAACCTCATTGTCGAATAAACTCACAAGGACGGAATTTTCTATGCTTAGTATCCGATTTGCATTGATTAATTTATTGTATGTACAGTGACAGTAGCTCACTAATTTAATTTATAAATTAAGTAAAATATTTTTTTAAATAAAATAAATGTTTGCCTTTCAATATTATAGCACTTTTTAGATCAACGACCGATTGGTAAGGTGATTCCAAAGCCGGTTTTGTAACTTGAAGGTATTTGGCTGTTAATTTTAAAGGATCATACCTTATTTGAATTCTTTTATACAGTGAATGGTTTTGATGTTAATTGAAAATTATTTATCATACGAATAATTTTCGTGATGTTTTTGTTTAAGGTAACGTTTCTAACTTTCTTCACGTATGTGATATCTGACCCTGACAATAATATACTGAAAGCTGATACGATTTTCGTGTCGATGTCCCTGTTTTATATAATGCATTTGCCTTTAGGCTTGCTCCCACTCGTCATCGTGTCCGCAATAGAGGTAGAACATTGAGTGTAACTTTTATCTATAAGAGGCTGAGGTACTCTTAAGTATGTGGACTAACATTAACTTATTTGAATTTAATAAATAAATTTCAGTTTACGATGTATCTCAAATACCTTTATTATGTCTCTATATTAAATATTGTTACCTTTTTTTATATTAAGAACGAAAGGGTTTTTCAATGCCTAAAAACATATTTTATTGCGCCCTCCGATACAAGTTTCAATAACAAACTTATGTAGGCATCAAACTAAATGTTTATTTGATAGTTAAATTAAAGAATATCTTATATTTTACATATTAAATTAATATGTACACCAAGTGGGCAAGTTTTTTGCCAGTGATACAGCGTAAACATAATTCTTTGTGGTTTTGGCCTCCACGGCACTTACCTAACTTAAAATTATGTCATAATTAACAATAAACTGCGTCTTTTCTAAAGATGCTCAACTCATGAACTTCTGTTGTATTTTCAAATATAATTAATCACTTTAATTTAAAAATGTATATATTTCAATAATCTATACAATAAAAGTAAGTAAATGAATATTTTAAAATATAACAGCAGCAGGTTTATTTAACCCTTCATGTAATGTAGAATAATTCACTATCCCGGAATGGTCGTAGGTGTCGCTGATGTCATTTGGGTGCTTTGTCCTAGTGAATGATACAGAAGTACTGGATTCTAAACGCGCTTTCGTAGCGTTGTCTCTTTTCAACATACTACGTTTTCCACTATCAATGCTGCCTAACGTTATATCGAATGTAGTACAAGTAAGTTTTATTAATATAGTTTTATGTATGTAGTATCACGGGCCTATTGGTACCTTCACACTTTCACTTGGCATGATCGGTGATTGGAATATTTTGTAGAAGAAATTTACCAAAATATAGTCATATTACCTAGTAGTAAATTATAATATAATTTAGAAAAAGTAATATGATTCTTTCGTAATAAATATTTGGTATCTTTAATTCTGCAATGAGAAATATAAAATTGAATATTTTATGTACTTCCTATATTATTTTGTAGACATCGGTGGGTATAAAAAGATTGAACAAATTCATGAATGCTGAAGAATTGAGCGAAAGTTCTGTAGAACACGATGAAAATGAGCGTAAGTATTTTACTAAATGGATTACCTATCTTTTTCATAAATGCATAGTGTAAACTTTGTAGTCGCGGTATAGCAGTTTATTGTTATTTAATTTATAATAAAATAACAATTTATATTAATATTAATTAATTAATTTCAACTAACAATAAAATTAAACATGTCATTACGTTTTTTTAGCAAATCCACTTGTTATTGAGAATGGACACTTTTCATGGGGAGATGAATCGGAACAAATTCTCAAGAACATTAATATCCAAATTCCCCGTGGTAGTTTAGTGGCTGTCGTGGGCGCAGTGGGCGCCGGAAAGACTTCTTTACTATCAGCTTTGCTGGGAGAAATGAATAAAGTGTCTGGCCGCGTTAACACTACGGGTGAGTGCACATTATGCAAATAACAGTGATAAAATTAAAAAAAAATGTTGTTTTGAATTTACAAAAAATGTAGGACACATAATTAATTAAGCATCTGTTTGATGACTAAAATACTAGTAACTGTTAGCCTCTTTAATATAAATAAATATAATTTAAATAAAAAAGAAATTTAAAAAAGCGGTCGCGAATGTCATAAATTAAGTATAAATACGTGGATAATGAAATCAGCTAAGATAAGTATATTTTGTCTGTTTTTATTTCAACAAAATGAATAAGAAGTAAACAAAGCAGTTTTATTTTCTCGTCACAGGTAGCATAGCATACGTACCACAGCAAGCTTGGATCCAAAACGCTACGTTACAAGACAACATTTTGTTCGGAAACCAACTGGAAAAGGCCAAATATAACAATGTTATTAATGTGTGTGCTTTGAAGACCGATTTCGATGTTTTGCCCGGAGGGGACCAAACTGAAATTGGAGAAAAAGGTTCTATTTATTTTTATATATTTACCTATATGGTGTTTTAAAAAAAACTTTTTAGTATATTTTTTTTTTCATTATTATATTGTAAAAATCGTCAATAGATCATTGCCCTTGCCAGTATAAATTACACAGATGTTTTAATGGTAACCAGTTATACAACTGTTACATAATGATAAATGTCTTTTAAAAGTCTTTGTTAAATGTATTGGAAAATATTAATCTGGTAAAAAAGTTAACAATACAACAATATGTATATATTAAACTTAAAATTAGTAATATCAACACACAATGCCTCAAATTCGGCGGAAAGTATGGAATGGACGGAAATGGAACGTCTTAACAATAAGTTCCCAAGTTCCATCTGTCTACCCTGCCATGTGCGGGATACAACGTGAGGCTGAGTAAGTCAGTTAAATAGATATTCCCTATTATTTTAAAGTAACTTTCTACTCAATTTTCTTTATCAAAGTTTTTAGCGGAATTTTCTATCTTTTTTATACATAAAATAACATTTACATATATATATATATATATATATATATATATATATATATATATATATATATATATATATATATATATATATATATATATATATATGTATATATATGTATATATATGTATATATATGTATATATATATATATATATATATATATATATATATATATATATATATATATATATATATATATATATGTATATATATATATATATATATATAATTATAAATTTTATTCGGATGCAGGAATAAATTTGTCGGGAGGTCAAAAACAGCGGGTATCCCTCGCTCGGGCTGTGTACTGCGACTATGACAACTATTTCCTCGACGATCCACTTAGTGCAGTTGATTCTCATGTCGGGAAACATATTTTTGAGAAGGTACGTTTCATTTAAAACATACAATCTTTTATGATTTCGAATAATGCATTTGATAAGTGAAGACTTGCATATGGATTATGTTTACAAAATTAAAATTTTAAAAAGCGTTAATTTTACAATAACTTGAATTCTTATATATTGTTATCATATAAGAGTATTAAAATAATTATAATTGCAAATTTTGGTGTTGTTCAAAATATGGTGCTCCAAAGTATGTCAAGTGTGTCATTCTATGACACAAAGCTGCCATGACGCCACATTTTAGTTTAAATATTGTTCGAACGCCAATTTTGTTACATTTATCCATGTACGCACCTATATAGCCTAATATCGACTGTTTTAATATAAAAAAATAAAAAAAAATGACATATATATCATATACCTTTGAAATATTTTTTCACTACAGGTAATAGGTCCAAATGGTCTATTGAAAAACAAAACTCGTGTATGGGTAACACATAACGTGACGTACTTGGCCCAAACTGATCACATTCTGGTATTAAGAGAGGGTGAAGTATCCGAAGCGGGAACATACCAGCAGCTGTTGGAGAAGAAGGGAGCCTTTGCTGAATTCTTATTACATCATTTGAGTGACGCGGAGCGCACCTCGCCCGAAGGTGAGTCTAGTGTGACAGGGGGTGAGAAGGAGTTCCAAATTTGACATTACATTTCATAAAATAATATACTAACATTATTTTGGAACTGGTGGTTCAATTTTATAATTCCTAGACGTGAAATTGTATAATACGTTCCGTCACACCTGAGGCAGTCAATAAATGCGATGGGGAAGACCCGGAGAAAGGGGGGTGTATTGGATTATAAATTCATAATGTTCTGGTGACGTATCTAATGGATAGCTCCTTTTAACAACTTAACCATCAATTCAGTGCGTAGTAACACCCTTAATTTTATATTTCTCCGAGCAAGTAAACTCTGGCTTTAGTTTAACATTGTATTCCCCATTTAACTAACTGTGAAGACACTCAAGATTTAGCGTCTTCTTTAGCAGAGCAAAGACTAAAAATAAATAATTCATTGTTGTTGGAAGAACCTTAATTGTACAAATATGTATAAAATTTACGCTTCTGAGTATAGATATTACTTTTTATTCCTACGTGATATTTGTATGTGAACAGACCGCTATAAACAGAATGATTTATTCTATATAAAAAAAAAAAAAACAAATGTTAATTTATTTACTAGACTAGTGTACTAACTAGTGTACTAAGTTTTAAATGTATAAATATATAAGCTGTAATTATATAACTTCCAAAACTTGTATGCCGTATATATTATTTATATTTAAAAAACATAAAAACAAAAAAAAAATATTTTACATTTGTATTTTATATCTAAAAATTTTGGTTGATACAATGTCTTGTCACTCAGACACACTCACACGGTGCTCAGAGGTGCTGAGCTAACTTGCTATAGAAGAAAATATCCGAAAGCGTTTTTATTATTAATATAAAATTTTCGTAGGCATGCTAGTTGGTAGTGGTCGTTGTGTGGGTGTTGATATGAAATAAAATATTATTATTATTATGGAAGGAAATAGAGTATTTAATGTTTTCATTTCTCCACTCTAGTAACATGGCAAGTCGCAGTGTTGAGTTCCGCCACTCAACACGCAATAGGCTCAAATTTGGCGAAAAGTGGGGTACGTCTTAATAGGTCCCTAATTTCCCTCCGCCTACCCTTTTATGTGCGGGATACAGTGGGCTGAAAAGTAAATTATGTAAATTATATTTTATTATTAATAATTAATTTAAGTTTAAATTATTATACTAAAGCAGTAAAGACATAGTTCGTTAAACGTTATCTTGTTTACAAGTATTCAAGTGAATATGAGATATGCATGCGGAATGCCCTATATACATGCTAATATTAGCATTAGTACATAATTTCAGTCTAACGTCTGTTTATTTACTTTTAGAACTAGACGAAATCAAAGAAGACCTGGAAAGTAAATTAGGATCTGAGTTCCAAAACAAGTTGCAAAGAGCTCGTTCGTTATCCGAGAGCACATCGGAGTCGGAACAACCAGCGGCGGGGAACTACTGCTATTTAATTAATGTTACAATATAATTACTGTAAGCACATTTTAAATGAAACACGGATTAATCGCATATATTGATTGGTAAGCAATTTTGGAAACCCAACGTTTCGAACTCTTTACAGTAGTCCATGGTCACGGGTAGACTAGTCTAAAAGTGAAAAAGTGTTTCATTTAAAATGTATAACAATCGCGAAAATCAAAGAAATAATTACTTTAAGGACACTCCATTGAAATTTACCATGTACTTGGGGTATATAAGACAATACCATAAAAGAGAGACTTGTCGTGGCGAAGGGGTATAAGCGTGTGACTATAAACGAGGTCCCCTACTGTATGAAATGAAATAATTATTATTTTCATATTAAATATGTTCATCTCTTCGCTCTGGTAACAAGGCGAAGCGTGGCTTTGTGTTCCAACTCTCAACACGCATTGACTCTAATTCTAGGGTAAGTGGGAAACGGAACGGAGAGTCCTAACACTAGGTCTCTGGTTCCCTCTGCCTACCTTGCTATGTGCGGTGACCATTTAGAGTTCTCATTAGTCCTATAATTAGAGGAACAAGAGAACAAAAAATGAAAAGTTGAAATAATGAAAGATTGATAATTTTTAGCGTCATATGGTCCATATAAGCAAAATTGCGGACTACAGCTCGTTAGTGATTAATCTTACTAACGCGTGTTATAAATTTTAATTGGAAAAATCATTCTAATATATTGTAAATAATACTCGTAACATTCAACAAAAATATGTTTTTAGCATTATTTTGGTTTACCGAAAAATATATTAATTATTACTTTTTATTACGATACGCACAAAAATTTAAGTTATACATAATTTATTTCTTAATTTGTTAGCGGGCGACAGGAGCGACAGTGTTAAAAGACATTCTCCTGAAAAGAACAAACTCATTGAGGCCGAGAAAACTGAAACAGGCGGTGTGAGTATATTATTTAATTAATTTTCAAATTTAAAAATCTGAAGTAAGAATCTTCAGAAAGAATTTATTAAGTTCCATTAAGCGTATATTGAATACAACATCATATATTTTTTAATGTGTTTTTTTTTTAAATATTGAACAACTTGAATATTATTACCAGAAATATAAAATAGTTCTTCGCGCTATGCTCTGTACATGGCAGGGTAACTTCACGGCAGGGTTCCCCATTTTCCACCGTACTTACATTGCATTGCGTGTTGAGGGAAACTCAATGCGGCCCGTTGCCTTGTTACCAGTGCGCACGCTTGTCCCAATGCACTACGACAGGCCGAATTTTTTTATTTATATTATAATTTAAATAAGATATCATGAAATTTTTACACAATATCTTTATTTATGTAATTTATGGACCGACCTGAAGCTAGGGTTCTTTACTACATGCTTTTACACTGCTCTACATATGCTACCCTAAATGATGTAGTGCATTATATGCACTATGTAGTGTGGTGGAATCGCCTCTACAATATGGTCGTACTGTGCAGGTGAAATGGAACGTGTACAAGCACTACCTGACGAGCGTGGGCGTGATGGCGTCACTGATCACTGTGCTCATGAACCTCGTCCTACAGTTGTTCCAAGTTGGCTCCAACTACTGGCTGGCGGAGTGGTCAAATGATGCTGACATGGTGAGTATTAGCGACATTACTTAATGTTTTTATATTAAAAGTCACAAAGACACGAACGTGAAGAACACAAAAAAAATCAAAGACGACTTGTTCAGACTTTCAGATTTATTTGATTTGCTTCTAGGGGAGGCTTTTCCAGCCCTTCCACAATACTGCACAATATTAAAACAAAAATCACATTGTAATACAGAAAGAATGGACTACAAAATACCGTAAATAAATTAATACACTACTTGTTGAATTGACTTTAAATTTGATATTAAACCCATAATGTACTTGAGTTATAAGTGAGCAAAGATTATTTTAATATAATGTTAATGACATATTTTAAAATTATGTTTTGCTCGCTTAAGTACGTCATATACTGCAAACTTTTTTTTTACATATTTTATTAAAATATATTTTGAAAATAAAATATTTCATATTTTAAATTTTCTAATAATCGTATGAATATTAGTCATCATTTAATTATAATATTTCGACACAATGTTAGCCATATTTAAAATTTTATAACATATAGGTATAACTGATATATTTATAAACATTAAACAATAGCAGGATTCACACACTTTGTATATCTGTTAACAATAACATACAAAAGATGTTACATGAATTTATTTCTAAATATTTCAACTATAATTACTTACTAAACTTAAATTTAAAAAGCGTATAAAAATTTTGAACGAAGCAGGATTTGAACCCGCGCCTCTGGAATACCGTTCCAGCGCTCTGACCAACTAACGAATGGTTTAGTTGGTCAGAGCGCTGGAACGGTATTCCAGAGGCGCGGGTTCAAATCCTGCTTCGTTCAAAATTTTTATACGCTTTTTAAATTTAAGTTTAGTATTTTCTGTCCTAAGTGTGGAATAACACTTTAAAACATAGTAAAAATATAATTACTTAATTTTATAAATACTGTTTTAAATTAAAATCTTCAAGTTAATATATTTTTTTACCAATATATTCACTTATTAAAACATTGAAAACACAATTCAAATAAACAGATTATAATTTTGTGTTTTAGAGATAATATATAATTATATAATAATTTTAGTTATGTAATAATATATAATTATATAATAATTTTAGTTATAAATGAATAATTTCATTGAATTCCAGATTGTTAACGGTACTGTAAACACAGCAAAAAGAGATCTTTATCTAGGCGGGTACGGCGGCCTCGGCATCGGACAAGGTAATATATTACGTAAATGTAATAAAACTATTCAAAGACAATGTGATTCCTTTATACAGTCACTGTTAATAACACTTTAATATATATATATATATATATATATATATATATATATATATATATATATATATATATATATATATATATATATATATATATATATATATATATATATATATATATATATATATATATATATATATATATATATATATATATATATATATATATATATATATATATATATATATATATATATATATAATATGTATTAAAATTGAGATTTCAATCAATATCAATTTAATTTATTTAATAGGATATTTGGTATAGCACGATATAACTGATCGAATACTATAATAAACTATACACTTATAACTTAATCAATATTATACTTAATATTGAATGATTTACAGAATAACAATCACCTCCTATATTTCCACTTTGTTTAGTGTTTTGTTTACTTTGTCAGTACAAGTTAAAATATATATTAATTATTACTGAATATTGCTTACTTCAATAAATTTTAAAAATAATCCTTTTCTTTTTTACGACACTGTAAGGGAATATATATAAAAATGCCGTGAAATGTATGAATTAATTAATTATGTTTACGCGTAACTTTTGCCGCAAATAGTGGATGACGGGACGGTAAGTCTTTGTGTTAATTCTAAGTGTGTTCCCAAGGGACGTAGCTCATATGGTGTTTAATTACATTTTCCATACAAATACCTTAGAATATATATATTTTTATTTTTATTAAGTGAGTTCCGATCTAGCTTTTCTGCTTTGGTTATCAATTATTGTAATCTTAACATTTAATGTAAGTGAAACAGAACAATCAATATAGACGGCTCTAAAAATATTTTATTTCTCGAGATCCTAACTATAGTTTTCTATAAGCGTTATCTATAATATTTCAGTTAAATGTTGCATTGTGTTCAATCAAATAAATATAACTAAAAAACGTTAATATTTAGATTTACCCGTCTTTATTTTTTAAAAAGTTTCCTTTATTTTTTTTAAATGCTTGAATGTTTGCTTATGAGGTTATTTTCGCCTCGGAAATATTACTTCGTTTCAGTTGTGTCGTACTGTACCAAATGTCTCCATAGTTATGGAAAATAGATTTAAACACAATATAATAAATTAATAGATTTAAAGCATATTATATGTAAAATTATTATATATAATTATTTTCCAATATGTTTGTTTGTTGTTGTGTTAATAATGTTATAAGAAAGGACGTTTTAATTCTTTTTAGACAGTTATTACGAAATGACAAAAACATATTTATATATTTTACATTTAAAAACAAGGATTTTAACATGTTATTCTTGGTGTGTTGGTTTTATTTATTTAAGTTATATATTTAACTCAAGTACTTTTCAATACTTTTTAATTAATATTGAAATAATGAATACATTCTTTACAAGTTGGAAATATTTTATACTGCTATTTTTACGTTTTACGAGGGGTCGGCAACTAATCATCGCATGTTTTAAAAATAATGTTATTTATTATAATTATAAATTTGCATGTTTCTCAATAAATTATATATTTGGATTATATGTAGCTATCTTTCTATATATTGCAATATAAGTATAATTTGCATGATTTATATACCAAGAAAGGGCAAACATAGATTTCTGTATCCGTTGTTCAATTATAAAGAATGTAATTGAGTAAAACGAAAAAAATAATGCTATGGCGTAAATTCTTAATATTTACATATATAATTACAAAGTTTACGTTTAGGCAACTTGTGGTACAAAGACAAACGTAATATTCACGGGAAAAAGAAGAGTGTGTAGAAAGGTTCTTTGCTGAGGAACATAGTGATTTTGTAATTGTTCCGTTTTGTCTGTTGAGGTACCTGGGTTGGGTACAGGGTAGTTTTGTCCTTTATCCACGAGTTGTCGCAAAGACCGACGGACAGACAAAGAGTGGAGGTGCCTGTGTGCGCAGTGGTGTCGGTGTCGATGTCGTCGCTGGCGCTGTACCTGGGCGCGCTGTCGGCGGCGCGCGCGCTGCACGAGGCGCTGCTGCGCGGCGTGCTGCGCGCGCCCTGCATCGGCTTCTTCGACTGCACGCCCGTGGGCCGCGTGCTCAACCGCTTCAGCAAGGACGTGGACGTGCTCGACAACGTGCTGCCCATGACGCTGCGCGGCTGGACCTCCTGCTTCTTTGGGGTACGCGCCCTCGGCCCCCATACCTGCCTACTCGTATATGTATAATGACGATGTGTTCAACGTTCAACGAAAAAAGCTTTAATAATAATTCTATTGATTTTTTATTGGTCAATAATAAATTATAGAATTTCTATTAGTTATTCGGCTACGACTATGTTGACATTTAAGAAATCATGGACAAATTATTTAAATTAGTTTACAATTTGGTCACAAACATACGAAGATTTCATAAAGTAGTAGCGCAGTTGATTATATTATGATGTGTTAACGATTCATAGATACGAGATCTAAAATATCGAGAAATCGTCAATTCTGCGCGAAAGAAAAAAAAATTACAAACCCGAAGTTCACTGTTTATAAGTGAAAGCTACCTAGGCTACAGATGTAGTAACCTTACAGTTTTTTTTAATTATAGTAACTGAATTGTATTGAACTTTGTTGTGTGTAATACTTATGGATCTTAACTTTTCTCACTAGCCTCTGCTAGCATGATGCAGCTTTCATGTATTTTTGGCTTGCAAACTGAATATACCAATTACCACCATTAACGACACTAAAAGCGATTAGTTAAGATTCACAAGTGACTGTACTATATGCTGTACTCTGAATTTTATTTATCTTCTTAGAATAAAACAAATACATTGGAAAGAAATGTATTTGGGATCAGTTTATTTATTTATTTGTATTTGTTGATTCTCGTCCGCTCAGTACCATACTGCTCCATACATTTGTAGCTCCCTGTATTAGATCGACAAACCAAATAAGATTAGCTAAGCTTGCATTTTCCTAAGCCTTGCGTAGTCGCCACGTCTGTAGAGCATGAAAAACTTCATAGCGGTTATATCACACCTTATCACGTTCAACATGCACAATTCACATACGATATTGCTTTACGCCTTCGATATCGCTACTGATACTTCAAACGTAACGTTTCAATACTGCGTAAACAATGTATTCATTATAAATGCCACGACAGGGACGTTATCGAGGTACGTTAATGTTGACGAAGGTGGGCGTTTTTACAGCGATAGCGTCATTTTTCGCGGATTTAATGCCATATTTGGCGTGCTGGCGGGCGGCGCGGGTTCTCCACGAGATGTTGTTGGACAATGTACTTAAAGCACCATTGCAATTCTTCGAGGTGACTCCAGTTGGCCGTATTCTGTCTAGGTTTTCCAAAGACGTGGACGTCGTGGACACGTCGCTCCCGTCGCAAGCCTCTGACGTCATATATTGTGCGTTCGAGGTAATTCTATTTTAATGACGCGTTTTTTTTGTGGGATCTTATTGTTTTGTTTTTTTTTCTTTTCTTTTGTTCAGCCTTTTTATTTTTATACTTGATTCATACAAGTACGACTACGCCCGTCGACAATACTAATATATTGCACGCTAAGTTAAAGGTATAATTGCAGTATGTACTGTGGATTTGCACAAAAATAATGCAATTAAATTTAAAAAACTTCATAATAATATATTAAAGAACGTTTTTAATCAGGAGTATATTTTTTTTTAATTTAGTATCGAGTTATAGGGTACACTTTTGTTAACCATTGCTTTTTGCTTTCTGTTTGAATTTAGGAGCTTTTATTGCTTTATGCATTTGGGAATTTACCTTTTTAATGCAATGTCTATATAAATATGTCGAAAACATTATGACCGGTATAAACTGATCCCAAGGTTTGTTTTGATCTATTATTTTTTATTTTTACAAATTTATTTGCACATCTTGAAATATATATACATAAATATATTTCTTAAATAGATATTTAAGCAAAATCACAATTTATTAACGCTTTTCAAAAAGTGCAGCATTCAAATGTAATTAATAATCACCTAACCATTACAAATAAATGTGTTGTGTTATTACTTAAACAAAACAATGTTTCTCACAGGTTCTGGGTACTTTGTTCGTGATAAGTTTCTCAACACCGCTATTTTTGGTCGTAATTATACCAATTGGTATTGTATACTACGTAATACAGCGGTTCTACGTCGCCACTTCGCGACAACTGAAACGACTTGAGTCGGTGTCGAGATCACCAATTTACTCGCACTTTGGTGAAAGTATCACGGGATCCGCTACCATTAGAGCGTACGGAGTTAATAAAAGGTATATCTTCTTTTTTTGTATACTTTTCTATAAATCACAAGCTGGGAAAGTTAGAATTTCAAAGACGAAAATATATTTAATAGTTTTGTAATGCAGTTTCTTGTGTAAATTAGAAATGAAACAAATTTGCAATTGACGAATTTAATGTAGTGAGGCCTGTCGTGGCGCAAGGTCACAAGCGTATCACTGTACACACGACAGGCTGCGGGTTCGATCCCCACTCGAGGAAAAACGAAAGCGAAAGCGGATGCTCCTTGGTTTAATAAAACGGCGGAGGTTAATGAAACTCTGAGTATACTGACAGTGAAAGAAGAAGCTCGACTCCGTGGGGCTCCTTACTATAAACATCGCCTGGAAAAGCACCCAAAACAACTTGCTAGCCAACTAAATATCCTTTAAAGTATACGTCGCCTGAAAAAACGACGAGACATATTCGACATCTAGGTCGAATATGTCTCGTCGCTTTTTCAGCCAATGAACAAGATTGGCATTTTAAAGAAAAGACTGACTCTTATGGGAGTAAAGCCATTACATGTCACAGGAAACATCACATCTGCTCATAGTCGAAACGGCTGATCGCAAGAAAATGTACCTATATATAAAATTTGATTGTTCTTTAAAACTCAATAGTTTTTGATGTTCAATCTATCAATCAATCATAATAAACTCTACATAGGTAAATTATAATATGTAACTTATATTATTTAAACAGATTCATTGAAGAATCCGAACGAGGCGTGGACCACAACCAAGCATGCTACTACCCGAGTTGTGTAGCGAACAGATGGCTGGCCGTACGATTGGAGATGATCGGCAATCTTATTATATTTTTCTCGGCCCTTTTCGTTGTACTTGGCCGTGACACTATCGACCCCGGTCGAGTGGGACTGTCCGTCAGCTATGCGTTGCAGGTACCATTTGATGTTTCTAACTAGCGACCCGCAGATTCGCCTGCTCAATTTATTTTATTTACTAATCTCAATTACTTTCTTGTTATAATAAAGTTATTACTTTTGAGATAATATTTATACATTAAAAACTAAAATTTCAGCTAAATGAATAAAAAATGTACGTATGTATTCCAACCAACTTCAAATCTGGTTAGCCAATTCTGAGATTAGTATTAATAAAAGTCCCCTTTAAATTTTATCTATGTACAGACAGCGATCGGTTACAGATTTATTAAAATAGATGCAGTAGAGCGTCGATTATCCAAACTAATGTGTGTGTGTGCGTGTGTGTGCGTGTATGTGTGTGTGTGTGTGTGTGTGTGTGTGTGTGTGTGCGTGTGTGTGCGTGTATGTGTGTGTTATATAGGAATTAAATGTATTGATAACCTTTTAGAAATATAAATTAGAATTCATTATATAAATATTTTACAGGTCACACAAACATTAAATTGGCTGGTACGAATGACATCAGAAGTGGAAACCAATATTGTAGCTGTTGAAAGAATAAAAGAGTACGCAGATACGGAACAGGTTCTCTCTCCTCTCTTGATATTTTTTATTTATTTATTTTATTCTTAATAACACACAAAATAAACAAATATACAAAACAAAAGAAACATATGTTAACAACGTTTAAAAAAAGGCCGTCTTATGGTTTCAAGCAACGTCTTACAAACAACATTTGGTAAATAAAGTATTAATTTGAACAAAATAATGAGAATGTTGTTACAGTTCAAATTAATATATAATATAATAATTATAACAATAAAGTACAAAAATAAATTATATATTACATATAATATAAATGCATTTATATATGCGTAATACATATACATATCAGTATATGTACATCAATAGACTGCTAAAAATAAATTGTCTACTTTGAAAATGTACTCTTTTTGACGATTTTTTATACGATTTAACGATAACGATTCATAGACCGGATGTCTATGAAAATGTGTCCTTTTCTTTCTTGGCGGCCAAGATAACCAACCTGGTCGCGCAATGACATATAACAGGAGGCGGCATGGAGCGTGGCGGCGGGCCCGGGCGCCACGTGGCCGGAGACGGGCGCGCTGCAGCTGGAGGCGCTGTCGCTGGGCTACGGCGCGCGCGCGCCCGCGCTGCGCCGCCTCACCTGCAGCGTGGCGCCGCGCGACAAGCTGGCCATCGTGGGCCGCACCGGCGCCGGCAAGTCCACGCTCACGCTGGGCCTGTTCAGGTACCACCACGCCACACACTAAATCTTTTCTTATTTATTTATTTTTACACATTCAATATAAAGGACTATTTCAGGATTCATTTGAAAGTTGAAAACGTAACGTATACTAATCTTAAAAAAGTCTCTAAAACATGCTTAAACATAATTTCATATTCTCAGTAACAAATATTCTCAGTAAAAATCAACTTCACCAGTATGAAAATACTACATTTGCCACTATTCTATCGAAAGATATTTAACTTAGTCGACAATTTTTATTTTTTCATATAAACAGAATGACACATAATATCATATTAATAAGAATTACGAGTTCTATAATGTTAATACACCCCGTTTCTACTTTCCTGAAGACTAAGTAAAACTATATAAAAACGATAAAATGTTATGTTCAACAGAATAGTGGAAGCGATGAGCGGTAAAATCCTCATAGATGGCATCGACATATCTACTATCGGCCTCCACCAGCTTCGATCGCGGATCACCATCATCCCGCAGGACCCGGTGCTGTTCTCGGGCTCGCTGAGAATGAACTTGGACCCCTTCAAAGTGTTCACTGATGATGAAATCTGGCGGTCGTTAGAGCTAGCCCATTTAAAAACTTTTGTACAAGGTATGTTGCTGTGAATACTGTATATTCAATTTGAATATTTAAAAGATTTATGAGTAAATATTTTTCTTTGTAACTTATAAATCTTATCACAACGACTGAATACTTTGTTCCTCTGAAAATGTCACATTTATACTAATTTAATTTTTTTAACACAATAAATATTTTCAAATCATATTATATAAATGTCTTTGTGAGTCATTCCGCACTTAGCAAGGCAGGTAAAGAGTCTAGTATTAAGACCAGACCACTTTCCACCAGAATTTGAGACTTGGAGTGCTTTTATTAATTCTTTCTTTTTATGAATTAATAAGGCGGCATAGACGTGTGACTTTAACCGGCAGGATGAGGGTTCGATCCCCACTCGAGGAAATGAAATATTTAATGTTTTCAATTTAAATATTAAAATATATTGATGCCTCGTGATCGTGGCGCAGCGGCACAAGCATATGACTGTAAGCGACAGGTTGTGGGTTCGATCCCCACTAGAGGAAATGAAATAGTTAATGTTTTCATTTTTTGCTCTGGTACAAGGCAAAACGCGGCGTTGAATAGCACCACTCAATACACAATACCTCAAATTCGATGGAGAGTGGGGAACGGAAGTGGAACGGAGTGTCTTAATACGAGGTTCCCAAGTTCCCTCTGCCTACCCTGCCATGTGCGAAATACAGGGTGAAGCTGAGTTTTTACAAATCCGACTTAGTCTTGTGGTACAGTGCTACGACGGCTTTTACATATCTCTAACTGATTAAAATATATATGTTGGCTATAGGTCTCCAGGCGGGCCTTCTCCATGAGATCTCGGAGGGCGGGGAGAACCTGTCGGTGGGTCAGCGGCAGCTGGTGTGCCTCGCGCGCGCGCTGCTGCGCAAGACGCCGCTGCTGGTGCTGGACGAGGCCACCGCCGCCGTCGACCTCGAGACCGACGAACTCATACAGGTACTTACGCGCCGCAGACCTTGCTCGTCCGTGCCATTTCTGCTCTTTCTGTTTTATTTATATTTTGTGATTTTATACATATACAGTAACACATCGTTCTATAAGTCCCGGGATTAATTATGAAAACATTTTATCGGCAAAATTATTTATTATTCATGAACATAAGCTCCTTACTTACTACCTTAAGAGTGTAATATAATAATTCTTTGTAACTTTTCAATACTGTGAGTGTAAAACGATTTGTCTTTTGACGCAAAATGAACCGCAGTAGCATCAATTACCTTTTGATTCGAGCCAAACCTTTGTACCTGGAGCATCTTTTTAGATCCGCAAAGAGCCAGTAATCGCTGGGCGCCAGATCCGTGAGGGCGTTTTTTAACTATTTCGGCCTTCAAACGATCTAATAACACCATGTAGTCGCTATTGATGGTTTTTCCATAAAAATTATATTCTGGGATACAAATGGTATAATTTTCATTGGAAAATTGTACCATTCGCATCCCAGGATACGGACGCCATCATTTTACCGGTAGGCTGTTGTGTTTTTTGATCGCTTTGGGCGGCTTTCATGAGTCGTACGCCATTCCGTACGTTGCTTTTATTCCATTGTGAGCAAACGCGGCTCCCATTTGGAAAAAAAACCTTTTTTATAGGCAATTTTTGCAAAATAATGAATGCACTACCAGTGTCCTGCGACTTATTGAACGATGTGCTATAATCATTTACAAGCGAGTTCATTTTCAAGATAGTACAATTTATACAACTCATAAACCTAGAATAGACCCTTTGCTCTCGGAGGGGCCTTCTTTTACATTTTTTTTACCCCGCTCTTCGTCATGACAGCTTAGATAAAATTAGGATGTCTTCCATAAATTTGGCAAATGTCATGACATATTAAAATCATAAATTCATATGTTCATAATTTATAAATGATTCGGTTTTACTAGCTTGACACCATGTCTCTTTTTGTAATGATAACTATTTTTAGAATTCTTATTTTCTTTTACAGAAAACGATAAGAACAGAGTTTGCGTCGTGTACAGTATTGACGATCGCTCACAGACTCAACACCATCATGGATTCTACAAAGGTTATGGTATTGGATAAGGGGCAATTAGTAGAATACGCGCCTCCAGAACAACTACTACAGGACAAAAACTCTATTTTCTACGGCATGGCCAAAGACGCCGGCCTTGTTAACTAAAATTGAACACAATCATCGCTGATAGTGTCGATTTAAGAGCCGAGCTACTAGTGGATTAAAACTCCATCTTCCACAGTATAGCCAAGGACGCCGTCGTTCGTCACTAATGTCGCAGATTTATTAACAAATACGTCGCACTATTATTGATACTTATTATAATTATAATCTTGCTTTTAGTTTCGTTGACATTTATAATTTGTACTTATTTGACCTTCGAAAAAATGGCAAGGGTTTCTGTCTTTGTATTTTTCCAGTGAAAATTTTCTTGAATAAATTTAAACTAATTTTAGCAACCTTGTTGAAATGATTTGCTATAATTTTGTTTGTAATAGATCCTATGAAGTTATTTATTAAGCGGTGTTTTTCTTTTTTTTGAGGATCTTTCACTATTTTTTTTTATATATATATATATATATATATATATATATATATATATATATATATATATATATATATATATATATATATATATATATATATATATGTATATATGTATATATATATATATATATATATATATATGTATATATATATATATATATATATATATATATTTTTTTTTATATATATATACAAAATGTTAAATGTGAAATTATGTTAATTGCATATACATTTATATATCGATGTACGCATTTTTAAATAAGTGTTCATTAATATCAATGTGCCTGATCTGATATAAAAAAAAGACATTAAAACCGCGTAAATTGAGTCAAAATGGTGGTCCTTCCGTAGCGACAAAACAATTTCTAAAAGCAAGTACTACCGCCATCTTGGATCTACTTACGTGGCACATACAAAACTAGTTATGTAAAAGAGAATTCCGCATAAATCTATTGTCGGATATATCGGCATGTTGATGATAGTTTTCTACGTAATTATTGTATACACATTGTATATTAAAACACGGTATAGGAGTAGAGGACCAGTGGTCTAATAAAGATCAAATTGTGCTAATACTTGACACGACAGAATCGCCATTTTTGCCATTATCATAGTTGTTTAGAGATTATAATTGTACTTGTAACGTGAAAGTTTATTTTTTACTAAAGATTGTGTCCTATCAAGTTTTACACAATTAGATGCACACTATTTAATAGCAATAAATACATTTGCGTGTATGTAGTTACCACTCCAGACCGCCCATTTAACTCTATGTATATTTTATTTAATTTCTTAATTAGAGTACTTAATTTTGAATTATATTAGTATTTAAGCAAATTTGTTTACTATTAACAAGGCAGCACTCGATAAAAGTAGTTTGAACTTAACTATTGTAAAATTATATCAAGTCTTTATTTTAATTTTAATAAAACCCTGTCGCTCATACACAGAGATTTTATTAGATGTGAAATAATGAATAAGCATTTTGTACGTGTTTTATTAGTTTATACTTTATGGTGTGCTTAATTAAATATAACTACATATGTACTTATTAAAGATTTTTTTCTTAATATTACTGTCAGAAATTATTACTTTTGTTATTGGTAATGATTGACACCAACAAGATACTGATTATTATGATCATTGATTATGGTTGAAACTATTTTATGTTTATTATATATTGATCTTTATTGATCTTCAATTTGTTATTTATCAGAAAAATTCATCAGTGTACAATGCGTAAGGAACAGAATGTCTTAATAATAAGTTCCTATTCTAACCTATCCTATGATGATCAGTTTAGTACAATATCCACCAGCAATAATTATCACCTGTGATTACAGTTCAATTATCGCCATGTTATATTTATAAATAGTTTACATTAAATACAATACTAGGTCACAAGTTAATGAATGCAATTTATATACGTTTATAATGTTGAAAATCGTTTTGTAGTTTTAACCTTTTGTAGTTTACTATAACCATATATATTAAATTAAACTAAAAATATGAACAGTCTAACTTGGATGAATGCGCAGATATCTTAGATACAATGTTATATGTATTTTACAATAAACTCTAATGTTAAGCACATAAAACATACAGGATGAAGACCATTTCAAATGTAACATTTTAATTTAAAATAACTCTCACTTTAATTTAAAGTTGTTAACCCTTTTTGTTGCATGCCAATAATGTATTAATTTCTCTATTAGATTGTAAATTAACGATTAATATTTCATAGTGCTAATTTTCTTGTTAGATTAGGCTACCTGAACAAATTTGACTCAATTAAATATTTTATATTTTAAAACATGCAAGTATATTGAAATTATTATAAAAACCATAATTAGATTTTGGTAATATTATATGTACATATAACACAATCTAAATCTAACACTATAAACTAAGCCACATTTCAATAAACAAACAACATATATCAATATAATTCACAATAATAAATTAATACATTTCTAATAGTGTTCATTTAAGGTTTACACTATTTATTTTGTCCATTTATAATATTGAAAACTTTTGTGTCCTGAATAATTGGCTACTAACTTTAAAGAAAATAGAAACAATACATTTACATTGTAAGACAGATATAAAAAATAACTACATACAAGCCCAGTTTTAGGTATATAAAAATGGTTTTTAGCTTATGCTTGTTTTATATTTCAAGGATTTACTTAAACTTAAGTTTTCTACTTAAGTTTGTTTATAATAATTAATCACAATACAGGAATAAAAATGTTTGTATTGATAGAGTTGTTCACATTTACCTAGTTATTTCTATTCTTAACTAACGACCCTAATGCGGTTTAACCCGCTTAAAGTAATTGTTAAAATATGTATTTGTTCTCTATACTTTTAATAATTATAAATAATTAAAAAAAAGTATTAAGTAATCTTGAATAAAATCTTTTCTTATAAATCTCGAAGAAAAATAAAGTAAATAATTTAATTGTAAAGCTCATGCATGCTTTAAAACGGTACCATAATCCAAAGAAAAGATTATGTAGCGCTTACACGCTAGCCGAGGATTTTGCGACGTGTAAACGGGGTGTGCAGGTTGCGAGAGCTTGTTATCGATTCAAGCAAGAGGGGGTTCACACACACACATGTTGGCGCGAATTCTATCATATATCAAATAATGAGGGTAGAACTTGTTATAAACAAATTAACAAAAATTTATACATGGTAAAAGAGTTCTATTAATATTTTTAGTGAATCATTTTTTAGAACAAATAGTCTCAAATATAGTAAGGCATAATCTGAAGCACTCGCAAGCATGTCAATGGCATTCAAGCGTTTTTGAAAATTGTTTTAGCTTATCAATGTTCGTGTTAAGCAAGCTTGCAAGCATAGCGTAATAAAACTTTCGATATTTTTATTGAACCTTTTTTTTTTATTCTTTTTTATTATATTAGGAATATATTATCTTATATTAGGAACCAAAGACCGTGTTAAGTCTTTCTTGCATATTCATGGTAAGTAGAAAAAAAGATGTTAAAACAATCTATGTTCATTATTTATAATCATATAAAATGAAATAACAAATAGAAATAATTGTCAATTGACACGCTGAAGCTGTTCAATGTTTCAAATAAAATAGGTTTAGATATATAGATTTTTTTATGATATTCAACACTATACTTATATGCAGGCCCGATCAATAATACAAAATAAGGTATAGCTTAGTTGGTCAGATGGCTTGGGCGGTTTCCGAATAAGCGCGGACTTAAATTCCTCTATTGAATTTTTTATACGTGAATTATATATTCTGTGGTTACATGACTGACTGTGTGTCAAACTGATATTAGAAATATTAGTATTACAAACTGTATTAACCTAATGTAAATATAATACAATTCACAATTTATTATTTTCTTACGACTTATTGTTTTCCAGCTAATTAATACAGAAAAGTTTCTTTTCTTAAAACATTAAATTTAGCTTTTTTTAAAGAAACTAATGTTTTTAAAATTTGTAGAAATTATTTTTATTAATTAAACATAAAAATAACTTCCTTAATATTACTTCTTCATTCGACGGTGACAATAATTGTAAAATGGACATAATATTCAATTTACAATCTGAAGATGATTTTAAAATAGTATGTTGTTTATTAAGTACATTGTGAGACTTAAATTCTTGTCAACAGTAATTATCTAATCAAATTGCTTGCATTTTTAGGTAATAGAAGATTTAATCCAAAATTTATACAACGTTAAATATAATAATGAAGTTTTAGATAGGAGCACAATCATTGCAGCTAAAGAAGAATTGAGAAAGTTAATCTTTGAAAGCAATGTAGATAAAGAACTTTTAATTAATAAATTATCGGTAAAAGCCTATGATACTCATAAATTACAAATGCTCTCACATGTTATAGAAAAAAACCAAGAAAAATTGATATACTTGGCATTAGTTGATCATAATAGTGCATATGGTGAAGCAGTAGAAAGTTTTGACTGGAGTTTAAAGCTGGTGTATGGAACAAGTGAACTGAAGAACTTATACTATCCCATACTTCAAATTGCATTAACCAACTTTCAAAAGTCTGAAAAAAGACACAGAGTGTATGATGTTAGTAAAGAAATGTTATGTAAAATTATTGATGCTTTAGAAAACAAAGATCCTTTATAATTCAAATATTAAAAATGTTATAATTATTGTAGTGTTTGTATCTATTACATTATATGTGTTAAATATACACGAGAAGATGTATTTGTCTTTGCTGTGACAAAGCAAGGTGCAAACTTTTCTTTACTGTAGTTGCCAACAATAGAAATTAGGGTCCCCTATCATTTCTATATCATATATTTATATCTAAAAAATAAGTAGTAATACTGTAGTATTTGCAGATGAAATCTTAATATTTAACATTGTTATATATTGTTTATTGATTTTGAATTTGATAATAATTAAATTTTAATAATGCCAAAAAACTAAATATATGAAATCAACACTGGTATTGGCATTGTTTACAGTATGTAACATTTATAATAAATATACATTACCACTACTTGGCCTACCTTGTAAATAAGAATAATGGTTTATCTTGTTAGGATCTTATGGTCACTGCTATGACCACTGTCTACTTCAAATCTGCATTTTAATGCTTATATTACAAAAGCATTCAGCATCAGCCAAATTTTTACTTTCAGATAGATGTCTTCTTGAATCTTATAACATTAATTGTTAAATGATGTAAGAAATAATTATATTTATTCCTTTTTATCATACTACAACCAATATATGTTTGAAATAGTATCTATATTTTATTTAAACGTTTTCTATACATTAATTCGAGCGACTCGCTTGCAGCCTAACTTGCAGGATAATTTATTTATTTAAAATACTGTTTTATAACTAGTACTTTATCAAATGTGTTTGCAGTGCACCCTTACACCCCGTTAGCCCATGTCTTTAATGTTACGCCACACCTAGTTCATTTAATATCTTAAAATGTTACTTATATGACGGTATTAATGACTTTAATGTCTTACTGCATGACGTACTGGCATAAAAAACAAAGGAATATTTCTTTTATTACATATAGCCATCCTCACAATAAGTAAATTTGTAATACTGTCACGATTTACGTATGACACTTTGATATATATTGAAACCTGTCGAGGCACAGGGGCACAAGCGTGTGACTGTAAACGTGACAGATTGTAGGTTCCATCCCGATTCGGGGAAATGGAATATTTTCAAATTAAGTATTTTATGTTTTCATTTCTTCGCTCTGGTAATATGTTAAAACGCACATGACATTTGACGCATTGCGTTCTGAGACGGAACTCGCCTCTCAACACGCAACACGCGTCACATTGGGTGGAAAATGAGGTTCGGAAAGGTGTCCTAACTAGGTTCCTAAGTTCCCTCTGTCTACCCTGCCATGTGCAGGTTACAGAGTCAAGCTGATTTTTTTTGTTAAACTATCTACAATCTTAAGGCTAATAGATTATTTTCTCAAGTTAAAATATTACTGCCCGCTTAATATCTAAAGAAAATTGAAATGTCTAGAATCGGCGGAGTAATTCTCAAATGTATCTGAATAAAAACAAAATCTACCTGTCGCCTTTACTATGATAGAACATTAAAAATGTTGAGTCTGTAAATTGAATATATTTCCGAAAAAACAATGTAAATGTGCTTAAAAAACTAATAGAACACAACACATTGATTTGACACGATTTTTTGAAGTTTTGTCGTTCTAATTACAAAAATATAACGTTCATGGTAAACAGTTGGTAGTCTAATTCTAAGTTAGAATAAAATACTGTTTTCTGTAGAAAGAACGACATACATATAGTTAAATATTTAACTTTGCTTTCATCCACCTTTAGTAGTAAAATTAGTAGCATAATTATGCATGTTCATGTCACTATTGAAAGCTTCTGAAACTTGACCAAGTTGTAAATGACGAGAATAGTACCACTGTGTAATATGATATACAGTGGCGGACTAAGGGGGGGGCGCAAGGGGCGGTACGCCCCGGGCCTCCAGTCTTTGGGGGCCTCCAGATGGCTGTAAGTCTTTTTTTTATGGAAAAGACGGCAAACGAGCGTACGGGTCACCTGGGGGTAAGTGATCACCGTCGCCCACGGCCCCGAGTAACTCCAGAGGAGCTACAGGAGCGTTGCCGTCCTTTAAATTGGAAGGGTACCGGGGCCCGACATTACCTAATGCGAAACGCAGTGGCCAAAGCCACTACTTAACGCCGGTCTTAAATGCCGGGGGTGGTAATAATCCGGTCGAGTCTGCCCATGCGTGTTGCCATTACTGGCAACGTGACTCTACCACACGCACTTTAGTCGCCTCTTACGACACCATCAGTACCAGGATCATCCTATGAAAATGAAAATCCTTCCCAGGAAGCAGCATGCGTCGATTCGGACACGACACAGGGGCCCGGCATTACCCAATGCGAAATGCTTAACGCCGGTTTCAAATGTGCGGGGGTGGCAATGATCCGGTAACGGTACTTTAGTCGCCTCTTACGACACCATCAGTACCAGGGTGATCCTATTCTAAGCCGGTAACCCACGGCAGAAATAAAATGATACTGATACGAGAGTACGGACGTTGCCTCTTGATGGACAGCGTAAGAGACAATACATAATAACATGGGACTTTACTGAATCCTTGCCCTGTATATAGCTTATACTTCAGTCATTTTTAACCATTTGCTTTTCAAATGTATCATGCGAGTGAACATGACATTACATGTTTTTTGAAAAATTATACTTATGAAGCGAAAAAATGAAAAGTATGAATATAAAAATTGAAAATATTAAATATTTCATTTCCTCGAATGGGGAACGAACCCACAACCTGTCGGTTACAGTCACACGCTTGTACCGCTGCGCCACGAAAGGCCTCAACTTTTTATTAAAGTCTTATTCAAACTAGAACGTCAATTATAAGATTTGAATCAAATAAATATATGTAAATATACTTCGGCATACATATTTAAAACTAATAAAAATCTTTTTGCAAAAAGAAGGGCCTCATTTAATATGCCGCCCTGGGCCTCTGACTGGGTTAGTCCGCCACTGATGAAATATGTATATAGGATATCGGAAAGTAAAATAAAAATCAAGTTATATTTTAAAATGTATTAATTAGAGACATTCACACATCAACATCAAATTTCAGCAAGATTGAACATCGATAAATATACAAAATAGTTCAATCATGTAATTTAAACAACCATTATCACTCTATTATGTTTGTAATAACGTGAGCAAAGTAAGAATTATTGAATTTATATTATTTAAATATATAATAATATAAAAAAATATATACTTTCAAATTGGCACTTCTGCACTAATATGACAATTGAATGAAGCAGAGAAAATTGGTACACATTCTCAATAGTTGTGCTCCTTGGCTAGTTTAAAAAATGATATAAAAGTAAAAAATTTTGAGCGAATATAAGTCTTAAAAACTAAATGTTAGAAGTTATTTAATGTAAACGTTACAAACCTAACGGCTTAACCAATAACATCACAAAGTGTCAGCAGGGTGTAAAGTGTACAGAGTGACGACACAATCAGACTGCTCAAACAAACCATCATTCTCCATCTTCGAATATATAAAGGTACAAAAGGGATGAATACATTTGGGATATCCTCATATGATATGGAATGTCTCACTCGTATAAACGTATTGCTAATTTAATTTGGGAGTAATCCTCTCGCTGTTATGCAGATCAGTGTCACTTCAAAATTTTATTCAAAATGTATAAAATTACAAAAAACGGATGCGGGATGGAAAATAATTTCATCGGACACCGATTATAGAATATGACAATAAGTGTACAAAGATATCAAATCTTACATAATTATAGTCTAACGGGCGGCGAGGTCACTCACCTCTCTCCTCCTGCCGCCAGTCGTTACAAACACTACACGTCTAAATAGTACAGATTATAATAGATTGTATTTTGTATATGTATAAAAAATGTATAGATTCATCAAAAATTGGCCGCTAATAACAAGTCCAATTTACATTGAAAATAATTCATTCAACGATAGATAATTAAGAAACGTATCGACTTAATTCTGTTTCCTCCGCTCAAGTTTGGTGAATGATGGGCGAAGCGAATCTTTATCAAATACATGTACGTCTAAGATTCGTTAAAGTTCCAGAATATGAGCGACCAACACGAGGCGGCTTCAAAATTCATATTATAAAGAGAGCTTGAAATCAAAATTAATTTATATTACTATTATAATTAATAATTATAAAGGTGTAAAAATAACACAACTACATAAAATATACTTAAAAAATTAAATGAAATCAATTATTTTCATATCACTTATAACAATATACAAATGCAATTTGAAACTTTCATTCGACAACAGAATTTAAGAAAAAGTATGTTTATTAAAACGTAATTGTCGTATATACATAATAATAGAGTCTCATCAATAAAACCTATAATAATTTTAGTTTGTTTGCAGGTCGCGGCCAATGCTACCAGCTTGTGACCCGTCAAGCTGTGGCAGTGCCGGCGACTCGAGTTTTACAGTATTGCTCTATAATGGGAGCCGGGAGCCGGCAGCCGGCCTCCCGCATTCGCAAAACCAACTTCCTCATATAGAAGTAGAAAGATAGATAAATTCATAATATAATTCTCTAAATAATGATATCGAAAAGGAGCAACTAGCGTTCGCGAATATCCGAGGAGGGACGTAACTAATACCCCTGTAATCATGGCACCAACTTAACGCACCGTATACTGCTACATAACTTTGTTATCGTATATGATCGCACGGATCCTAGCAAATTTAAAATATATATAAAACCTTAATTTTACAAAAGCAAAGCACGCTAACTTAAACTACACTAGTCGTGGGTGGTGTGGAACGTTCGATGGCGGCACCGAACTAGGTTCGATGTCACGTTCAGGAATACTCGCAGTCCGGGAATAAATAAAGGCTCGTCCTCAGTCCGGCGCCGTCTAGTCGCCGCCCGCCGCCGCGCTCGGCGCCTCCTGCGACACACGACACTGTCAACTGCTATCTACATGGAGACTGTTATTTTAAATTTTCTCACCAAACAAAGTACCATAAGACTTTCTTACCAATTCATTGTTTAGTTCTGGTACCGAAGGTATTTCAGGAATCAGTTCAGCAAGCTTGTCAGAGACTGGTACAGGTTCCTATAAATTAGTATCGATAATTATATTATACATATTTAAATCTCTACACCGGAATACTTATGAATAAAAAAAATGCTCTAAACATTATATACACAATGATGTATATGCAACACTAATATAAGTGCACAGAAAAACTAAATACTGACTTCTAATTTATGGAATTACTCGTAATACATTGGTGATTCAGTTTTCCGAGAGACTAATATATACAAGCAACAAACGTTATTGTACTTTTATAGATAGTTAAAGTGCCTGTGCATGCCAAGTTAAATAATTATGATTACAACTAAAAAAAAATCAACAACGCAAAAAAATCATATTCATCAGAGGTATATGAGAAAAAGAAATAAATATTATAACGACAAACGAAAAACATTCCAAATAAATGTCAATGTCGGTGCAAATATATGTAAGCATAAATATAAATATATAGGTGTTGTTAGCAACAGCGAGGAGGCATGCTGTAGGGGCGGGCTACGAGCCAAGCGGCGTATTCACCTGCGGGGCGTTGCTGTCCTCCCTGCCGTCGTCGGCCCCGTTCTCCAAGTGGCTCGTTTCGTTTGTTAAATCATCCGCTTCAGGAACTCCATTGGTCAGTTTGCTCACGTCGATGCTCACCGTCGCGGCGTCGGTCGTCGTTTCATCTGACACGTCGTCTTGTTTAACGTTTTCGGTTTCCTTATCGTTGACTTCAGGTTGAGATTCCTTAACGTCATTTGCAGTAAGTGCTTCAGCTTCTTTTTCGGAATCTTTATCGACGGGGTTGTCATCACTTTCCGGGATTACATTATTTACGAGGTTGTCACTCGCGACATCCTCGCTCGCCGCACTGGCGTCGTGTACGACAGTGTCCACCTCCGCCGGTGCTCCCGAGGGCGGCTCGGGCGCGAGGGGCTCGGGCGCCATGGTGGTCGCCGCGAAGGACGCCACCGACGAGGGAGGGGGGTTAGCGGGGAGCGGTGGTGGCGTAGGCTCAAGTAAAGGCATTTGTTCAGCACAAACCTCTTTCTCGACAGGGATCTCGGTAGCGGGGGCGGGTGCGGGGGCGGGGGCCGGCGCGGGCGCGGCGGGCTCGGCCGGCTCGGGCGTCTCGCTCTTGGGCTCGTCCGCTGGGAGGCCGTTGGCGACGGGTAACGTTTCCGATTCGACTTCGGCTTTGGGCGTCTCCGTCCTGTCGCTCTCCTTGTCAGTAGGCACGGCCTCGTCCGGAACGAGGGCTTCTTCTTTCGGTGATTCTGGCGTGATGCTGCCATTTGTAATTGGTTCAGTCACGGGAGTCTCTGGTGTTTTCTCATCTTTAGCCACAGCTTCGACGGTCTCTTCGGGTACGATATTATTTTTCTCCGCTTCGGGACTCTGCTCAGCCGACTGAAAATAATTATTTATTACCATTTATTCTACAACCCAATTTAAAACTTAAGATTTCGTATAAATATAAAATGTTTGCTATTGTTAATTATATATCACAGTCATTATTACTTCTTGGATTAATGAAGTAAAACGAAATGATATCGAGACCGTTAGTGTAAATATCATTTACACTAACGATTAGCATAAATTTCTTATGCATGGCTGAACATTTTATGTAAACAGTCCTTCAAAGTGTAAGATTATGGATTTATTTACTCACTCTTACTCAGCTTCACGCTGTATACCGCACACGGCAAAGGAGGCAGAGGGAACCTGGGAGCCTAGTGTTATAAGACACTCCGTTCCAATTTCGTTCCCCACTTTCCGCCGAATTTGAGGCATTGTGTGTTGGGTGGCGGCACTGAACGACGCGCTTTGTCTTATAACCAGAGCGAAGAAATGAAAACATCAACAATTTTATTTCAAAATATTAAACATTTAATTTCCTCGAGTGGGGATCAAACTCACAACCTGTCGTTTACAGTCACACGCTTGTGCCGCTGCGCCACGACAGGCCTCAATTTAGGACTTATTTATAGCTAAATATTTTTTTTTTTTTAACAAATAAGGATTATTACACTAATTTTGTTTGCTAAAATATTCTTTTCTAAATTTCTTTTCTAAATTTTTGATATACTTAAAAAAAATATAGATCTACATGAAGAATATAAAAAAAAATATCGTTATTTATGAAATGCGTGACCGCAGAAACGTGGTAATTACATATATACACTATACGGAGCGATATCGATATTAGCAAGGCCATATTTGTTTACCCATATAGTTTTCTGTATTTAAGTACCTACATTATAAAGGAAAATAGTTCTAATACGAGATGAATGATCGTTTCTCATTAACTATTCAGTTTCCGTGACTAATGATTTGTTCAATGGATGAATCAGTCAACCTTTGAATAGTGAGCATGCCGTTAAGTAATTAGCATACTGACATGATTCATATAGTACAAAAGCTTAGTAATACCATATATGACAATTATAAATTGGCTACAGCATTGTTTTTACCATATATACTAAAATTATAAAGAGGAAGAGGTTATTTTGGTTGAACACGGTCATACAGAAGACTACTAAATATTTTTGTAATGAATAGTTATAATATATCATTTATACAAATCAAGATTGCCAGTTATTTTTTTTTTTGAAAATATCAAAACAGTGATCAATTGCGCCCGCCATGCTTGGTACGCAGTACGAGTCGCGAAGGAGCGAAGCCGTGGTTACGAGATAGTATTTAACAAGAGATGTCCGGAGCTAGAGTATCAAATATAATTACAGTTATGTTGCGTATTTAAAATCATTTTATATTCTTATACCATATAAATTAGTTCTCATAACTTTAATGAAACGGTATCTCATTAAAAATAAACATTAAGTGAGGTCAAAACGATAAACGAAATCAATGCCCGAAACGAACAACAATATGCACAATACGGCTAACATCCTCGCGTCACGCACAGGAAGCTAGCTACCTGGCATTGTTCGACACACACACACACACACACACACACACACACACACACGTACGTACATATATAACATAGTTTGTCAGTTTTAGTTTTGTATCACTGAATAAATACGAAAGCATCCCACCGTGGTAGTTACTGTGACACAAAAAAATATTATTTTAATTTCATAACGGTAGCTTTGGACAGTTTAAAAAAAACGTCTATTTAATTTAAAAAAATTGAATTTGAAATATATTGGAACTTGAGATAGCCAATATTCTGATACTTTAATTTTGTATTTATTAATATTTATTGAAATTTGTAAAAGATATTATAATATATATATAGAAATTCAATGTTTTTTCAATGTTTTAAATTACTATATAAGTACGAATTCGTCAAAATTTATCAATTTTCACAACTCCTAAATATGTAATGGACAAATAATAATCAAAATGTATGTAAAATATAGCGTCACTCTTTTATATTCAATCAATTAATGGTATTGCAATAAAAATAGCAAGCCCTCTCAATGTTTGTCGGAAAGTACATTGTGTTCCGCCCCTTATAATGCGCCAACAAAGGGGTCGTCCATTTCTATATCGTATCGCTTATTCTAAATTAACCTTTATCCGGTAACGGTACACTCCCGGTGAATCAGCGACACCTCTTCAACGGAAGAGACTATGGCGGTCGGTTTTACGCTCTACATGATGTATTGTTGTTTCGATTACATTGGTTTAATTGTACATTTTTGAAATATAAATTAATATTTCTTTTTTGATACTTTTTAACCGGTAATAGATAAAAAAAACAATTAATATTCAAGATATATATATATACATAGACTACACTATAGTATAGTAAAGATGGCGTCTAATGGAGGGCTTTAGAAACTATATAAGCGACATAAGTGGTCATATTGCAGTTCGCATCGTGTGACCGACGAGACATAATTTGCATGAGCAATAAATAACGGAGATAGTAACATCTCGGCCGGTTCAGGCGCACTGTCATATAACTCATAGTTTGTAGTCGCTATCAGAGGTTGTCGCCCTGTCCGCCACCGATTACACCAATCGTTCTGAATACATATCCAGTTACCTTCACTTACAATCACTACTGTTTTTATATATAAGCAAACAACTTACTAGTAGATACGATTTGAATATATTTCTAAGTTTCCTTTGCAGTAAATTGTAATTTGCAGGTTTCGGTAGTATTTATTTAATTCCCAATATATATCTATCAAAGTCACAAGATGTGAGAGCTTTAGAAATCGGATGACTCGCAAAAACTGTTAAGTGAAGTGAAACTGCGGTCGAGTTAAACTTCACTTTTATTTGCGCAATTATCCTCAACAGTTGTAAGTTAACCCACTATTGTAACTTTAGTGAATTTCAGTCTGGTTTTTGTACATTTAGATAAAAACCAGACTGAAATTAATTACTGATTAAAGTAAATGCCCCGTATCAATACCACCATGACCCACTAACACAAGTGGTACGACTGTAATTGCAACGGATGCGAGTCCAAAAAAATCCCACAAGTGTGGGAATTTTTATTTCTCGCCCTGGCTCGCACGGCGCTGAGTTACGTCTGCACAATGCCTTATTAAGCTGGTGGTAGATGTGCAACAGAAATAAGCACTAGTTTTCAATGTTCACTAAGAAATTATTTTATTTCTTAACATTTATAATAGTTTCAATCTTAATTTTCTTACAGGATATAAATAGATATGTCTGTTCTTTGTATTTATTTTTACCTACACTTAATAAAGTTAAGTGTAGTTTCCATTCAATTCATCTTTACATAAAACAGTAGAAATAATAACAAAACAAAATATTTAAACTTATCAAAATACAACGAATTAATTCAATACCATGTTAATAATATGTTAATAATGTTTTATGTTAAAACAAATCAAATCAAAAATATTGTGTAAACTGATATAAAAAATATTTTTTTATAAACAATATTAAAGAAAATCTATAGATTTTTTTATCGTAACAAGTGTTAAACTATAGTTTACATATTTGATTCAGGAAGGTATCAAATAAGAGATCCTATAAACCCATTTATAACATAACGCGTTATTAAGCCACATTTATTATTGGGAGATATCAACTGTATCCAGTTCGGTTTCTCACGAACGGTCACAATCAGATCGTTCACATAACAATAGAATGATAACGTGAAAAGGAAACGAAATTCTTCCTTGTTATATCAAAGCTCTATTCAACGGGGGTATTATGAAAATACGATAGATGAGAACAAGTGGACCGACCGTCGCGCTTCGGCCGTCGTTTGGTAAACATGCAATATGAACTTGGCTCTTCGAGTTACTTATCCGGTAGCGAGTTTTGATACATGTATTCGTTAAAAATACAAGCATACCATTGTCTGCATCTACACCACGCTACGAACGCGATTAAACTGGTTATGTTTATAGATATCGGCTTGTTGTTTTTGGTCGTTGGCTTTAGGCATTGAGCTTCATGAACAATATTAAATCTTCTTTGTTACGAAAATAAAACGTAACAAAACAAGTACAATCACGATTCTTTATAATATCTTTTACATGTTATTTATCAAAAGTTAAAAGAGAAAGGGTACATATAATTGTTTATGACGATACATATTTGACGGTAGACAGAAATGTTATAAAAAAATAAATAGTGTTACTCATGTACAACGTGCAATCATCTCAGGGAGCGGCCTTTGGAGTCCTCGCCCACTGCAGGCCTCGGAAACCTGCCCCGGACTGCTAATTTTATTTTGCACACAAACAAGTTTTAATGCAAAGTAAGGAACCGATTGAACTGATACGACCGACCGACAGAACTAAAATTGTAAAATATGTGTATTTCTTTTATATTACAAAGCTAGTATCTTTGTAATATAATAAAACAAAAGATTGCTTTTAGTTAAAAATATTTAAATTAAATGGATTAGTCATCGGTGTTTAAATATGCCGAAAACTGGTGGGGGTCGAGTTTTATTGAACATATGCGACCACGTGGTGTTTTAAGCCCCCAATACACAACTGACGTTGGCACGCTAGTGAATGAACTGTAAAGTTTCTAAGACGATGTACATAAAATTCAGTGAGGGTATTTAGTGTTAATGAATTAGTACCGGTAACGGCACGATACGCCGATACCGCCGGCAGACAATGTCAGCTCACGTTTGGTTAGCGCGGATATAGCACCATTTTGAATTATAATGCGCATTGTTCTTCGTCCCGCTTTGGGTGCAATGCACTACGTCGCAATAGTTCCTTGTTATAGAAATCGATTTCTATCCAATCCATTGGCAAGGTTATATCCGAAATTAATATAATAATTAACCAAGTATTAATGCTTTGTAAAAATAGAAAAAACATGTCGACTACTACGATCAATCTTTCACCACTTTCTAGTTCGATAATTTGATAAAACCTTTATCATTAAGTAAAATAAAATTAACTACATCTTAAAGCTAGTATTTACTGTTTAAAACAAAAATAGTTACTGGACGCTTGCTACAAACGATTTCACATCGCCATCCCGAGTTTCTCTCGGGCGGGTCAATGACTGGAATAATTAAGCAAACAATTTTAAGATTCGATTACGAGCATATGTTAAGTACGATATAGCTCGTCGAAGTATAAACAGTGGTCTCGACGAAAGTAGGGCAAGTCGGCACAATGACGGCCGCAGCCGGCGCGCGGCGCGGGCATTGTGCCGGCGCTGGCGGAATACGAATACGACCGACGTGTACTACGTAGTAGAAAGTTATTGATTATAATTACATTTATGCCACTCACTATCACACACCCATGGAAAACTATAGGGCACTACGGATGTCTATATTCACCGATGTTTGATAAACATTCATGTTTTGACATCGATGTCGAGTTTCCAGCGAAAAAAGTATCGGATGATCTTACGACATCCAATCGATGTCAACACCAATATCAACATCGATGTTCTTCTAGCGTCCAACTTTCCTACCTTTCATTACTTTCATATTTTTATAATAGATTTTACAATGAAATTGATACATTTTAAAGGCGTTTTAATAATTAAATCTTACATTAGCTTATTTTCCACTTACCTCTTCAGGTACTTTCTCTGGTTCTCCGTTCGTTTTGGACTCATCGTCTTTTTGTTTCTTTTCTTGTTTCGGTTTATCTTTCCTGCTGAAGCTTATCGATCTCAGAGACCATTTCTTTTTAACCTGTTTTTATATACACAATAAAAACATTCCAATTATAATTTGTAACAACGAATCTCTCTCTCTTCTCGTCTCTTTTGTTAATACTGACTGCTAACAATCAATTTTTTTAACACCGATATGAATAGCAAGTGTTAAAAGTAAAAATAAGAAACTATACAACATATCTCAACTATTGACTAAAGTATGTGTTATAGTTAAAAAATAAATAAAGCATTGCAAAGAGAATTGAATCTAACATTTTTGTTTAAAACAGAAAATAAGTTTTGGGTAAAGTGGCTGATAAATACTTATTTAGAAAACGTAAAAAAGGTTTAAGGAATTGAACCCGCGCCTTTTGAAAACCGTCTAAGGGCTGCGACCACTAAGCTTTATTTTCTCATCAAGCTACATCGAAATATTTGCACGCTTGTTACAACTTGCCCTTGGATGAATTCCAAAAGGCGCGGGTTTCAATCCCGTTACGTTATGATTATTACATGTTTTCTAAATAAGTATTTTTCTTTCCTAAATGTGGATTAACACTTTAAAATTAGTAAAAAAAAAATCAACAATCTAAGCACCATTTGAATCATTTTAAGCATACACTTCAGTGTTGAAGTTTATTGATGAATAATCTTTCTTACTACTCCAGTTATTATTCTCTTTATTTAATAAACCGGAGTATATCTTTTTTTCATATTGTAAACGTAAAATTATATTCCATGTAGTTAACTTAATGAGCATTAAAATTTAACGCAAGGTATCCTACAACTCGCGTAAATAAAAAAAACATTAACTGTTTCAAGAACAGTAATCGTACAAATAATATTACTTTTATTAATGAATTTACATTTTTATTGTTTTACGTTTTTAAGACACGAGACTTTTTAAACTAAAATAAGTACGAAGCAAAACATGTTTTATACAAGTTAAACAGTTTAATTGGCAATTCCACTACAGTATATTAATTGGTTAAAGAATTCACAGAGGAATGTTTCAATTAGTGTTTTAAAGAACATTTAAGCTTCAATAATAACTAAATTGCTTACTTAAACATTAACAAAAGTAATTGTTCGTTTAAAGTACTCGCGTTGTCATACTGATAATTTTGAATTGTTTCCAAGAATTTCAAAACGTAGTGTGGACCTGGTGAGAACAATATAATTATGCCTACTAGATTCCTTCCGAACGTTGAATGTATCATAGAATAATAATATGATATAAATTAAAAAAAATCAATTGACTGTTCGACTAGTTCTAATCGGCTAAAATATTTATACAAAAAGTATAACGGTACCTTTTCTTTTTTGGGTTTCTTAGCGTCCTCGGGCGAGGGAGTAGACTCGCCATTCTCTACCTTTTGTTCGGCGTCTCCATTGATTATGGGTACAGCTTCTTTATTTTCATCTTCTTGCTCTTTGGATTCCTTCTCTGTTGTTGCATCTTTCTCGTTCTCTGGCGTACCGCTATCGAGATTCTTCTCTTTCTCCTATTATTATGTATATCAATGCAATAATTATAGCAAAGGTATTATTTTGTCATTTTTATCTTCACGCTTAGGTAAAACATTTTTTTTAATGTTTTCCAGGTGCTCGGATCCGCTGAGTTTCGCTACAATACTTATTTATGTTAATAATAATGAAAATTGTTGGTTAAAATATATTAAGAAGCCAACTGGCTTCTTTGTCATTTATTTTAAATTTAATGGAAGAAAATTATAGTGTAGCAGACTCTTTATCATAGTCCAAAAATAGAGCTAGGAAAAGTAATAAATAAAGCTAAATGACTTTGACATGTGACTGCGATGTATGTTATGCGGGTCCACTGTTAAACTCGTAACATCTGACATCAATTATTGTAGTTTTAGGCACCCACATCGCTTTAATATCAACCTATTGTTAACTTAATTGTCTAAACAAGGCATTAGACCAAATTACCGAGTCTTTATGTACACAACTATATTATTTAAAAATGTTCAACGCTTAGATTTAAATTAAAATTAGATACAACAAAAAATATATATAAAGTACCTGAAATGTTTTATACCTTCAAGTGTACATTGTAAAGAAAGATTTAAAAAGAAAGAACTATTCTGGTCGTATCATCGAAACAAGTCGCGCGAACGAAGACGCTTACTTCCCGTTATGGCCAGTGATTTGCTTTTTAAGACCCGAAGATAAATTATGTTGGAGAAAATTTAAAAGAAAGAAAAGAGAGAATTTTATTTAATAACATAAACTAACTTTAAATAAAAAAAAAATATGGTTATATTGTCGCATTGTCATAATAAATATTTTCTTCAATATATGTTTAACAAACTTACCGTGGTTTCGTGGATGTGTGCGTCGCCGTTCAGTTGCGGCTTGAGCGCGTCGGCGTCGGCAAGCTGCTCCACGCGGCCCTCCCCGCCCGCGCCGGCCGCGGCAACTTCGCCCGCGCCTTCGGCTTCCTTGCCGCTTATGTCCACCGAGCGTTTGCTCTGCTTAGCACCCATGGTCTCTGTCTACCTAATGACATGTAACACATGTAAAAATATTGATTTTATGACTAAGAAAGTTTTCTTAGTTTTTTATTAACTAAAAACAAGTATCGTTAGCGAGATATCACTTGTAAAAACACTTTTCAAATCTGATTGTATAAAGAAATACTCTTAATCTCACTCAATTTAATGGGAAAATTAACCGCTTAACGGTGTCACTGGGTTGAGAATGTTCAAAGCAAATTTGAAATGCATGTTAACACCAAAAATAGTCCCACATGTATAGTATGCATTTGTAGCCTGTTCTATTTTAAATATCTATAATGTTTTCACCACAACAGACAGACTCTCGGCCGTCTAGTGTTAATATCAATTACATGAAAATATTGATGTACAAAATTAATAAAATTTTACTTTTCAATATAGGTGTAGATATTGTTTTCAAAATTATATTATTATTAGGAAACATGATACACGCTAGTAAAGTAATAATTATGTAGGTAGTTCAAGCTGACGAAGCCGCCTTAGCCTTATACTTGTGAACAATATATACTGCTATTTATTACATTAAGTACTTAATGCAATAGCCTTACTGTCGTGGCGCAGGAGCACAAGCATATTTAATATTTTCGTTTCTTCGCTCTAGTAACGTGCGGCGTTGAGTTCGGATACTCAATACGCAATTCCTCAAATCCAGCGGCAAGTGGGGAATGGAACTCTGTCTTAACATTAGGTTACCAAGTTAGAGAACCACACAGAACGAAACGTTCAAATAAAATCTAGTCCCATTTTGTTTTTATAAGACATTAATTATTGTTATTGTGATAAGAAGAATTTTACCAAATAACTAATATTTAACACAGACAGAAATATTTATACAATTTTAATATTATATTCATAATTGTAAATTAGTTGTGGTTTGTGTTATTTTAACATGTGTTTTAAGATGATTGTGTTAGTATTATCTAAAGTAATTAAAATTATTATTAAAATAAATATGTTAATACTAACTCTTTATATAAATTAAAACCACTTTGTAGTTATTGTGCATATTTTTGTCATTTTTTACTAAAATATGAAGAACAATTTCACTACCAGAAATTGTTTATTCTATTTATTATATGTTGAATTTTACTTTATTAAAATTAATAAAATGCTATAAGATATATTTACATTTTAAATTTCAATAAGTATGTATATTAGTAGTATTATTTTACTTGACATCAGGACTCTGGCCTTGACTTCAAACTATTCAAGGTCAACAAGTTAAGAGATAGCTGTAGTAATGTAGTATAGTTGCTGAGATCCTCTCACAAAATTTATATCAGTTTTTTGTAATCAAATATGTTAAATATAAATGAGATGAAGAAAATATAGATTATTTAATTTAAAATATTAAATTATCCTAATGGTTTTCTGTATTTGTTCACTCTAATAAATATATTTTAAAATAAGAAAAATATTACTAAGGCTATTATTCTAAGGCAGATAAGTTTGTTTGCTTCAACACAATAATCACAGAGTAAACTGGTTAGAATTGTAAAATATATTAATAATGGATAGTCAGTCTATGTTGGAAGGTTATAGGTTGTATAGTGCACACTTAGATATGTATGCACTGTGTTATCTTAAGCACTTAGAATATATCATGTGTCATACACAATCCTCAGTAAATATCATTTGACCTAGGATGCAAAATCATATGTAAAAGCTAGTAAAGCAATATAATGTACTCATATGATATAATAATTAGATTTATTTGACTTCACTGCTAATGTTAATCTTAAGTTGTACATTTAATTACTTGTAACAAATATTGATATGACTAATGTCACTATCTATATTGTATAATTTTTCCTTTGAAAATTATATTACCTGATATGCTTGAAAATATCTACTAATATTTAGTAAACATTTTCAAGTATATATATAAAATATATGTGGGTAGGCCACATATATTTAATGACAATTCAATTGTTTTCTTTTCATAGCAACTTGTTTTACGATTCTCTTTAACCATGAACACTGAACTGAACCTACATATCCTACCAAATGGGTGAAGAGTTTAAAGGAGTGCCTAACAATAATTAATCTTACATAGGTGCCTAGGTAAGATTAAAAATTCATTTTTTTTTCTAGGAAAATTGTTTCAAAACCTTTGGAAGGTGGCACTAGTGCCATGTGATATAGAAACATCAATACCAAACTATAAAAATTCTATATATTGTACTGCTATCTTTTTACCATATGCAAATCAACTCTCAACCTATTTATGGTCTGGTCATTGGTAAGTCTGTTCCTGTCTTTCAGCAATGTTTTTGAAATATTGTGTATTCATTGATTTTCTGTAATTAATTTTAATATGATAATCATATGAAATTCATACTTATAACAATTGAGCAACCTGCTAAATCTGTTGATATGTTTAACTATTTTATTGTCATCTTATAACATTAAATCAATAAATTTAATGCCTTGAATAGTGTGAAATAATTATACAAGGAACAAAATTGTTTAAAAATCAACAAAAAAATAAACTTTGAGACAACCATGTGGCCCTTATCACAAAGAAATTCAAATAAACATTGGATTTCCATTTGTTATTTAGTTTCTTATAGCTGGGTCTTTAAAAATAGATAGATTATGTTAATATTGCTAAATCTATCTATGCTTGATGCACCTCACAAAGCAAACTATATTTTATTGTTAAGACTTAACAAAATAATTTAACACTAAAATATTTTTATTTATATATTAAATTAATTATTTCTATTTTTTAAGAAAAAAATATTTGTAGACTCTTAAAGCCCGAAAATATTTGTTTGCCCGTTTTTTTGTGTAGTTATACATCTAAATATATTTAGAAGCAAAAGAGACATCTTAGGGTGTGTCTTTAGCACATGTGGACGAGTTCAGGCTTTATTATTACTACAGATATATAACATTACGGTACTTGGCATATTAATTTATAAAAAATATAATTTATATTAATAGTTATCATAACTTCTTTAAAATCAAATTTTTAATATTATATGTTATGGCATTTTTTACCTTAAACTTAAACAAAGGTATATAATACATAATTGTAGGGCTATAGTCATCAAATAAGTTTTTTAACTGCTTTAATGTAAAAACCTTTGTTTAATGCGTGCACCGGTTGTTACATTGATGATTCATCGTTCGATTCGATAAGTGAATGCACAAACACCGGGTTTCCCGGAAAAATGCATTTGGAGTAAAATTACCATATATTGATCGCACTTGCACTCGTGTTTTACAAGGTCTACAACATGTAATACCGCAAAAGCATAAAAATTAAATTCTATTTCTTGAGGCAGGTTAATTTCTATCTAAGGTGTAGATATAAGTCATACATACACTGCTTTAAAATGATCTAAATATAAAAATCTTAAATCCAACATGTATGACATTTTACTACATTAAAAAATTTGAAATCAACGAAGTTTTATAAAATCAAACGCCCGGCATATTAACTATTAAAATATTACAGTCTCGACGGTAAAAAAATTATGACAAAAACTTGCATTCATTTTAGACTTACCTTTGGGTCTTATAATCCGAACAATGGAGACAAAGAAATTACACTTTAAATAATAAATTTATTCACTTCCAGCACTCACAGCCGATCACAATATGGCGACAAGGCAAATCTCCACCCACCAAGAACGAATTCAAAAATGAAACTCACTGTGATTGGTTAGTAAAATTGAGACGCTTCAGTTGAGCCAACATAGCGTGCATTCTGACAACGTAAAAACAGAAAACGTTAAAATGCATTCATTTTACAAGAGCAAGTAGCTTATAAATATTGTATAAATATTAATATTACTAATTATTTCTTAAAATTGAAATATTATTTCGTTATAAAATAATATATTTTAATTATTACATATTTATAAATAAAAGCGTAACCAGTAAATTATCATTTTGGCACTACTACAACTGCTTATTTATAAGTTACACTTTATTTTAAAACTAATATTTTGGCAAAAAGTTTGCTCACGATATAGATTATAAACGAATATGACTATTATAATGCAATCTATTAATATATTCAATTATTCTTTTGTGTTAATGTATCAAAAAACATAGCACTTTAAATTATAATGTATTACATAAAAACCGTAACTATAAAGTAAACTTGATGGTAACCAAAAATTTATGAAAATAAAACTAAAAATAAATTCAGTGTTATGATTAAGGTTCAAAATAATAAATCATATAGCTTCTATTTTTGTAATAATCATAAAATAAAATACTTAAAACATCTGGTTTAGCCCATTTGCTGCGCCGAGACTTATAGTCTATGGATTGTATAATGTAAATGTCTATGATTAAATCATCGGCCATCGATATGTCGCGTATCTCGTGTTGCCCTTGACTCCTTCCTTATAATTACTGTTTTCAAAAATAGTTATCTTTATCTGAGAAAAAAATATTAAATGGATATCTTACATTTATTACAAGTGTTTTAAATGTGATTTGTGCGGCGTATATTATCGTGAAGTGTGTAAATTGTGTAGCGTCACCTGACTGTTCTCATTGTCATTTCCCGCCATTGTGGCTTGCTGAAACTAATTTTGATTTTATAATACATGTTTAGATGTGGAATCATTAAACTGTGCCGTTTTGTGCTTAAGTTATGTCATTGCACGGTAATGACGTTTGTTTATTAGAAATAGAAGACTACAACTTATACGAAGAAGAAGCATCCGATCACGCTCTTTCGAGGTAGGTGTACCCGGCGTGGTTATAGATTTTTCGTCGTGTTTGAATATGACACGGACATAAATAAGCTATAAAAAAAAAAATTTTACTCATAATACAACAAATAATGATGTTTGTGTCATGTACACATGTTAGTGTGGTCATGTGTGGTCGCTCCCGCCCCGTGCCGGTCTATAGTCAGCTGTTGGGCCGCCATGTTTGGACAAATCAAATAGGCGTAGTAAGCGCGAACGCGATATAACACTTACTCCAAATAATAAAACCTACATGTTTTTGTTGTATAAACCTAAAACATTTTGATATGGGTAATACTGAAATTTTTTATTATAATAAATTTAAGAAACCTATTTAGTTTAGTCCAAACTGATTGTATGGTTAAAAAAATATGTTTTATGTACAATGTTTAATATTTCGATTATAATAATTAATGTAGACATATATCATAAAAATCTTAATAAAGTTTATTTTTATACATAAATATTTATGATAATTTCAGGAGTGAAAAAAATTCGTCATCTAGGGGTAAAACTATGGAAGCAGAGAAGAGAATTCGACGAGAAATTGCAAACAGCAATGAGCGTAGAAGGATGCAGAGTATCAATGCTGGTTTTCAGGCATTACGTACTCTATTACCTCGTCACGAGGGCGAAAAGCTTAGTAAAGTATGTGTAATGTTAATAAAGTTATTTTTATATAAATCAAATACTGGTACTTATGAAAGTATTTATTTTACAGGCTGCCATCCTACAACAAACAGCTGAATACATATATTCATTGGAACAAGAAAAGACAAGACTGTTGTCACAGAATTGTCAATTGAAAAGGTTGCTCAATCAACATGAAGGGGGTGAGATACCAATAAAAAAAAGAAAAAGTGAGGTTTTATCTCTTGTCCCTTCCATAATCCCTGACTCAACAGATGATAATGTGACTACAAATTCGAGATCCCCTGAACCAGTTGCTGTTATAACAGTCTCAGCTGCACCACAGAAAAAGGATTTGGAAAATAGTGATTTACGTGTTCAATTAGAAAGTGAACGAAGATTGAGACGCTTGCTTGAAGAACGACTTCAGACCCTTGAAGCTCAAATGTATCCTGAAACTGCACAAGAAATACCAACTGCACCCACTGTCATACATTATGAGCAGACAGATATTGCTGAATGTAAAATGGAGAAGGAAGAAGGTGAGAAGCCACCTCCTGAGACTCCTCTAGCCACACCTTTGGCAACGCCTTTAGCCACCCCCTTGGCCACCCCACTTCTGGAAGCTGCTATCAAAGCAGAACCTCGTGTTGAAGTAGAAGTGATACCAGATGCGAATCACGATGCCCCGTCACGCTTGTACCTTGCAAGTACTAGTCGGCAGAATCTAGAAACTATTGTGGAAGCTATTCGTCATCTAGAAGGAGACCACCTGTTCGGGGAAGAAACAGGTGATGCACCTTTAGCACTAACGAAAAAAGTTGATCGTGCACCGCCTCAGCGACCTGGAGTGATAGTTGTGAAGCATTCGTGATTGCATTGAACTAGTCTTAGACTTTGGCTTGTTAAATAGCTTCAGTTAGAAGTGTCCTCTTGACCCTCCTCGAATATAGTTTTCTTTTTTAATTTTAGTTGTATAATTGTCTTTTCCAAAGTGACAAATTGATAAGTCTGCGTTTTGTTTATTATAACATATTGAAGCTAAGTTGGTTAAAATATTAATGTTAGATGCAAGAATTGTGACATAAGTTGATTGGCGCTGTGCTTAGTTTAGTCTCAAATATTTGTATGAAATATGTTTATTATTTACTCACAATTATTATACAATTTAATGAAATATGACTGATTTAATGGAAACAAGTCTAAGATTGAATTGTTGCATGTCAATATTTACTCAGTATAAAAAAATGATGTTCACTTGTAGTATTAATAATGTATCACATTTTATTTAAGTGGCTTGTAAAGATTTCATTGGTGTCATGAATGAGCATGTATAAATATTTTTTTACTATACAATTATGTATATGTGACTGCTCCATAATAACAATAATACCTTAGTGGCCACTTAAAAAATGGATATATTATGCAGTTAACAGTTATTTATTATCAGAGGTTAAGTAATAATGCAGATAAAGATTGCAGTAAAACAGCATTCATTTGAGTTCCAATTTAATTTGTTAATATGTAACTACAGGTGTAGTTAAAGCAAAGGGATTATTAATTATGGGTATGCGGCTACTGCCATTGTATCTATGTTTTATTTATATCATTATCAATCTATCAATCAATTGGGCAATGTTCTAATTTTTCTTCTAAATTTTTTGAACATTTGTATGGATCAAGTGAAAGATTATAATTTATTACCCAGTAGAATTTCTTTTTGAAACTATTCCAGTGCTTATTTTGTATTTGATATTAGTGTATTGTTATTTGTTAATATGTATTGTCTACGTTCAGTGAAGCATTCCGCTGTTCAACCTTCCTCATTACAAAATCATTATTTACAGTAGATAATTTAAATTTTTATATGATTTATGGTAGAAATACATAAATCATGGAAGGTATCTATTTTGTGACTTATTATTATGATCATTAATTAGATAGAGCATTCATTTTTTTGGATCCATTCTGTTGCAAAAAAGAATCTCAGCTTGAGATGTGAATTTGAATAGTTTGGTGTCTCCTATTTGTCGTTTTGCTGATGTATAAGTAACAACAGAAGGCAGGCCTAAGTTGTTCTGCCACTGCTACTGCAATGACAAAACTATAGTCTAATTGAATAGAATAAGATGATACAATCATCATCAATGGAGATATTTGAATGGAAGTGGGGGTGGTATATAAATAATACTTTTTAAGTGCTAGGAGTAATGAGTTTACATGGCTCATGATTTTAGCTATAGAAATTAAAGTGATTTTATTGTTTGCTTCAATGTGCTGATTTTTTTTGTTAATACTTAACCAGCAGTGCTTTTTTGTTAATATTCTCTATTATAAGTTGAATTTTAAGTTAGACTCAGCAACAGAGTGAAGTACAATGTATTTTTTAAAAATAGTGCCGTGATCCTGTGTAAAGGTTCACATGAATTTATTAAGACTGATCATTAATTCATTTGTTAAGTTACGCTAGTTCGAGCCACCATATTAGTTATATGTGTGCATGTGTGTGAATTTTAATTACGATGTAGGTATTTATGTGTGTATGATATAGTTATACTGGAGTGTATTGAATACTTAACTGACAGACTTACGTGAGATTCTTTATTAAACATCTAGCAATAATTGAGTCAATGTGGGTAAGTAAACAAACTAATATAATTATATAAATATAATATTCATAATATGGAATCTCTTTAACTCTGTTAGTTTAAAATAAAATTGTACCATGACTGGTTGTAATTTATTTTGCATTTGTTTCTAATCTAACCTTAGTAGGGAGAGTCCGAGTACTCTGATTGTAGACAAATTTAATTGCAGAGTTGAGCTGTTTTAATTATCTTCCCATGTCTTTGTTGGAGATCATTCTCATGTTATATTTAAATACATTAAAAAAACATCAAAAAATTGTATTTTGTATATTATAGCCAAACCTTTGGTTTTAATTTTTTTGGTTGAAGAATTTTGATGACCTGGACAGTTTACTCTGCTATTAAAGAACCATTAAGTAAACTTCACACTCTGTTTCTGAGTCCATAGTCTTAAGGAGTTGTCTGCCTACCGCCTTTTACATTACGTCAGTATAGGATAATGAAACTATGTAACATAACGGACTTGGTTATACTATTAGTGTAGTTAAAACATTTAGATGTAAGAGATTTTAAGTCAAAGAAAGCGAGTTAAATTGTTTAAAATGTGTTATTATTTATGTCTTAAAGTATTAAAATGGTTATTTCTTATTAATTAGTTTGTAAATTATAATCACCAGTATATTGACTAGTGCTTTCTTTCACATTTCTCTACAACCAAGTAAACAGTATAATTAGTACAATGTACAAATCAGCTGTTAGAGCTTAAATAGCTGTTTCATTTATTTTTCACAAATAAATTGTAAAATTTGAATTGGATACATTAAAATTAATCAAAATAATATAAGTTTAATCTGTATAAAATTAAGCATACATACATGTTTTATTGGATTTACTCTCAATGAAACAACTTACCATTTTCTACACTCTATCATATTTTTAATTTAATTTTAGAGCAGAATGTATTGTATTGTAATTATGTTTTAGTAATTCACATTTCATACGTTTTATTTGTCATGTTTACACTACTCTAGTGTAGCTTTTGGGTTAAAATAATTATTTTAAGGTATTACATTCAGTTTACTGAGTCATTCGATATTTAGATATGGGGTGAATATAAAATAATTGTAGTGTACAGTTTATAAACAAAACCACCTGCTTTTACCATAAATAAATATTGAACGTAGTTGTAAGCGCAATGTCGACGAGTATCTTCACCCTATCTCTAACAGACTCCAGTTCCTATACAATATAGATAGTTACGATAAATATTTTTTACAGATCGTAATTAGGATTAACGATAAAGTGTAGAAAACGACGCATGAATGTTTCCTTTTTATATGACGTTGGTAAATATATTTCCTCTGATTTGAATTGTACCACATTTGACCTACATTTACGAATATTTATAAAATATTGATATTTAATGTGTTTTATTTAATTTCATTTTTATTATAACTTTACACAAATACCTACAATCATGTACACATTTATATACAATTCCTGTTTTGATAAATGTAATTGATTATTATTTTACGTAATTTTAGCTTAAACCGTCTGCGTACAAATTCCACCAAACATTTAAATTGAAAAATCCTTAAAAATTACAACAGTAAAGTGTTTTTATCTCTGAAATCTTTAATTAGATTTTCATATAACATGCTACGAACATCGCGACGAATAAGTCGTCAAACTCGATTCCCCCCAATTTTTCGTCGAGGATAAATAAAGAGTATCTTAACACAAGGTACCCGAGTTCATTCTGCCTGCTATGTGCCGTATACCGTGAAAAGCTAACATATATATATATATATATATATATATATATATATATATATATATATATATATATATATATATATATATATATATATATATATATATCTATATATATATATATATACTTCTGTTTTTATCCTTATTCCCTATACAAATGAAGAGCACTGTATGCGTAAACATGGTATTTACAGGCTCAAAGTTTAGTTTCTTGGAATATATCTATATCTACTTTGTTATTTCCAGTGTATAAGTCATAATACCAAGACATAGTGTTATTTTTAACAAGATGTGATAAGTGTTATTTTTAATGAGAAAATGTTAATTAAATATTCCATGAAGCATTTTAATTAATAAATTATTATTTTATTTTAAATAGATTTGGTTGTAACACGAAAATAGAGCTTGACAACATTCGCTTCATGCGGCATTTCTCAAATAGCAGAGAAAGTATAGTTTATCTAATGTTAAAAACAGACACAATGTCTGTCTACTTGACACATAATTTTTAAGACATTGTCTATTGAAGTGAAATGGAAATTAATACACTTATATTAATAATGAATGCAACAATTGTGAGATGAATGAATTATAATAAGAAATGGTTTCAACAATCCTCTACCTTACCAGTACGTTAACTTAATTATAAACATATAAAAAACTATTGATAATATAAATATGCGATTAGCGTCTTTTTGCAGTCACGCTGGTCAAGGTTAGTTTAACTGTTTAGCAGTTGAACTTTATCTTAGTTGCTTTATAAGCTGTCGAAGCGAGCGGTCGTGTCGGCAAAGTGAATTTACTGTTGGACGAGCACAGAGCGGTTCAAGTGAAATTTTGTGATGAGATAATATTGTTGCAAGGTAATGACAAAATTGTTTTTCTTTTAATTTTTTTTTACATTTAAGTTATGTCTATTAAATATCTTATATGTGGTAATGTTAGTTTACTTGATTTCGTTAAATAAGTATATAATAATCATGTTCTCGTTAATCAATGTTTTACATATTCTTAATAATGAATTTTACAAAAAATCTTAAATTAAATATGTTTATAACATATTCAGTCAGCAATTAGTTGAGGTTGCTGTATTACGTATAAGGTTTTCTTTTAAATTAAAAATATTCAGCAAAGAGTAGAATGAATTAGAAATGCAGTTGTAAAACTTAACTAATTCATATAACAGTATATACTTAAAAACCATAAAATCATTAGATGTTCTTGCGCTGCCTGGTCCAGTAATATTGTATTATATATTAACATAATATACTACTTGTTAATCTTAAGAACATTTTTTTTGAATCGACTGTTAACTGATGTTTATTAAAAATTAAATAAAACATAAGTAGGTACGCTTTTATACAATTTTAAAACATTATTTTAGGAAAAGTGATATTTAAAACTTTGCTAAACTATGAATTTATATTTTCAGCACTGAAAATGCAAGCAAAGACTAGATTGTTATATATTGGCATGATCTTTTTTTACACTACAATTCGACCTGCCTACTCTGAAGATGAAATTGAGTAATTTTTTATTTTTATAATTAAGTGCAATTTTTAGTCAAATCGCAAATCTTATAACAAAGTGGATTGAAATGTTATTAATTACGTGATGAACGATGTTGTATTTTAAAACAATTAAAAATTATTTTAGGATGGCGAAAGTATTTCAGGAAAATGAATTGGCAAGTGCTATGAACAGTCTCGGCTATAATATAATGACAAAAATGATGAAAGAAAACACTGGGAAAAATATTGTTCTTTCACCTACAGGAGTTAGTGGTAAGAAATACAAAGTTAAGTTGTAAATACAATGCATACCTACTTAATCAGCTAAAGAAAGTTGTGTCTTAACAAAAGATTTTTGTGAGTTTAGGTCAGCCCGGTTTGAGGTTGAATGAATTCACGTATTCGCTGTGTACAGCTGTATTTAAAAGTGTTTTAAATTCAAATTTAAATATTTTTATTCAATATAAGAAATTATTACACGTTTTTTCATAATTTCATTCAAGTGAACCGGTGTTCACTGAAATTACTCTTCCAGGTTTTTATGTCACATTGGCCTTTCGCATATCTCTTGCATTTTTCTCACTAATATTTTAAGATACTACATTTACCTACGATTCAAAGTGCATTTTCCTTGAAATAATTTTGCTGTTTATATCTTTAATGTGTAGGCATCTAATATGTTGAATTTCAAATGAATCCTTTTATTCGAAAATTAATAAGGCCGCCCTGAAGTGGTTGTATTATGTTGGATTTTCCTCACATAAGTTGGTCATTGGGAAAACCTTAACGGAACAAAGGAATACCTTGAGATATAAGTAGGAATATAATTCTTATATTTTATTAAACAAAATAAATATTTAATAATTATTATCCTGTTTGAATTATTTAACTTCTTAAAACTATAAAATATCTATGTACGTATAGGTATATAATATTCAAAAAATACAAAATGTATTTCATACCAGTTTGAACTATGTGTAACTACTTAGTCCGTTCTCCCGTAACTAGGTCGATGTTACTTAATTTTTTTGCTAAAAGTTTTGGAAGTATGTATATTTTTGAATAGTTTCAAAGACTGTTAATGAACATTCTAGGTAATTGCTAGTATTATGCGTTAAGAACGTTACAAAACATGTTTTGAGGTAAAAAGTATTAAAATATGAAGCATACTACATGCATAAAACCTGTTTGAAGTGAGGATTTTGAAATAATGTCGACAATGCAACGTTGTGTTGACAAAACATTGCTATCTTTGTTTCACCTGATATTTAACATATTAGAACACAGCACAGCCGCCCAGCGTCTGACGGCACGGCCGTTGAGTATTCGATTCTCGGTGAAATCAATTATTTATATTCAATTTATTAAATTGCTCTAAATACAAATAAAGGAAGGCGTTAAGTTTGCCACTCAACACCCAACGTCTTGACAATTAGGCTGTACGTGGGAGAATGAGTGTCCTAATACTAGATTTCCTTTTTCTAAGTACTCTGCTAAAAACAGTACAAAAAGTTGGAATGCATCGTGTCGTAGTTGGGGAGTGACTTACTGTAAACGTGACCTGTAGGTCGATGATCTAGTTCTACTTAGTATACTTATATTAAAATTATGTCTCTAGTTCTACTTATACTGTATTACGTATAAGGTTTTCTTTTAAATTAAAAATATTCAGCAAAGAGTAGAATGAATTTGAAATGCAATATACGATTTAGAATTATTGAGAAAAGTCGCTGTATCTCGCACATGGCAGAATGAACTTGGGAACCTAGTGTAAAAAGTAAAGTAATAAACATAAAATTTAATTATTTAGGGAAATTAATGAACGGAATATATTTTCTTTCAACACATAAACTTTAAGTGATGATGTCTAGTGGTGGAACTCAATGCTGCGTTTTGCCTTTTTTTTCAGAGCAAAGAAATGAACATTTTAAATATTTAATTTCCTCTAGTGGATATCGAACTCGCAACCTGTTGTTAACAGTCGCACGCCTTCGCCCGCAAATATTATAGTAGTAATATTTTTTTTATAATTTTGCTACTAACACAAACTGTAAACAATGGTAAAGATGAAAATGGCTTGGTCGCTTAGAAAAACATCGAAATTAATGTAAATGTAACATAATATATTTTTTAAATAACATTTATTTTCGCTACAAATAGATACAATAACATGGTAGAGTAATGACGGTCTATATAGTTACATATGCAATAAGTAATTCAATTGTTTGCTAATGACGTGACTGCGATTTTCCTTTTCTGTTTTTTTTATGCTGTACTAATGACATAGCGCCGTAAGCTATTGAAAGTGAAAAATTAGTTTGTCTTTGCATAGAATGATCTTTATTAAATGTTTAATGAATAAGTAGACTCCGAGGCATGTTGTACATATTTTACATATAATGGTGCAACTGAGACTACCTTATCCAGTTGACACTAACTTGGGTATAATCCTCAAGAAAACTCCATTGCTTTATTTCACACCAACATATAGCATTGAGCTTGGAAAATTGTTAAATATGCACAATGTACAGTGTATTTGAACTACAAAACATTAAAATCAATAGGTTTAGCAAAACAAACACAAGACAACAAGAACACAAATACATTTTTTTTTCAGTCATAATTACTGTAAGTTTTAGTATTTAATGTAGACAGAGGGAACCTTGTGTTTAGATACTCCGTTCCCTACTGTCCAGCGAGTTCTCGAAGAATTGCGTGTTGAGTGGCGAAGCTTACCACTGACCTTGGCCTTGGCACCTACTAGAGCGACGTAATAAAAATGTTAAATAATTAATTTCACCCAGAGAGATCGAACTCGCAACCCTTCCATTTATTCGCTATATAGTCACTCTCTTGTACCACAGTGCCAAGAGGACCCCTTTATAAAAAATAAAATAAAAATAGTTTATTTGCTCGCCACAGTACCTACTTGTATAAAGTATACCTATACTAAAATTAAATAATAATGATGCACTAAATTGTAATATTTGAAACACCTCGAATTATGCATTATTATTCATTCATACCTAGGTATTATAATTCTGTTACGAAATAATATTTTTTAAAGTTAGCTGTATTTTATGTGTATTGTTAATGTACTTGTCTGCCGTCAACCATGTCTCGAAGAGCAATCGCCACTATGATATAATTAGTGATTATATTTAAATGTAAAACATGTTGCAGGAGTTTTAGCTATGGCGTTACTTGGTAGTGTCGGGGAAACTTATGACGAGATAGCCCTCGCGTTAGGATTTTCTCAAGGTGAGTTTTTCGGGCATTGTGTTGATCATTTCCGCTATGTTTCTCACATAGCAGGGTAGACAGAGGGAACTTAGGAGGAAGCTTAGCCTAGTGTTAAGACACTTCGTTTTGTTCCTTACTTTTCGCCGAATTTGAGGCATTGCGTGTTAGTGGCGCAACTCAACGTTTTTAGTTTTGTTACTCTGGTAACAGACAATAATATAAAATATTTAATTTAAAAATAATAAATATATCATTTGCTCGATTGGGAATCGAACCCACAACCTGTCGCGTGTACAGTCACACGCTCGTGCCCATGCGTGACGACAGGCCTTAATAATTTGTAGTCGTTACAAATAAACGTAAATATAAGTAGAAATATAATGTTTAATATTTAAAAAGAAGCTATGCTCAAATTAAGAAGAAACCATCCATGTTATTACACTACGAATACCGTAATGTGAGACGAATTGAGTAAATTATATTGCCAACAATGTCTTTTTTTTAAATACATGTGTACATATGTACATATTTACGTTACGTAATAAGTATATATTTATAATAAGTATATATTTACGTTACGGTGTATCCTGCAAAGGGCAGAGCAGGCAAAGGGAATTTGGAACTCACACGCGATGTGTTGAGTGGTGGGACTCAGCGCCTCGATGTGCCTTATTGTCAAAGCAATGTAGGTATATATTTTTAATAAGTCATTTCCTCGAATAGGGATCGAACCCCCAACCTGTCGTTTATAGTTGCACACTTGTGCCCCTGCCCTACCTCAAATATTAGTAATACATTTGGTAGTAATACATTTTTTTTTAATTTTAGACATTCAAATAAATCGTTTAAATCACGAAACGTTTGGAGGTTTACTAAAGAAACTGAACACCAACACGTCAATGAGCAAAACTATGTATGCTGATGCTATTTTCCTCGATGCAAAGTCTAAACTACGAGATTTGTACAAGTCCTACGTACAAAAAGTATACGGGGGTGAAGCGCAAACCGTGGACTTCAGTGACAGAGAGAGAGCACAGACCTTTGTTAATCAGTGAGTTAGTTCACCATGAACACTTGCTTTTCATAAATAAATATACGACTAAGTATATCCTATATAGAACGATCCATATCTATACTTAATATTGTAAAGTGGAAGATTTTGTTTGTTTTTTATTGAACGTGCTAATCTCAGGCACTACAAATTTCGATTCCAAAAGTTATTTTTGTATTGGTTACCGATGAAGGCGAGAGGCTATATAACATAATGATAAGAACTGTAGCAGTGACAAGAAAATAAAAAAAAAATAAAAATCAGTGAACTCAAAAACTTCCGTGCATTCGCTACGTAAACCGTTGAAGCTAAGCAAAACCTAATCAATCAAGTCAATAACGAACTGCCGCCGACCTTCATTCGCAGGAGCGTCTGCCTATCTCCTAAGGACAGCTTACAGTTACTATACTATATTTATGTTATGTAAATAACAAAAAAATTGTCGAAAATTGTCGAAACTATTTTAAGTTACACAGTATTTTTTCTTATCGAATCACATATGTTGTGGGTTTTATATAGATTAAAATTGACCTTTTACGACGTATAAAAAAAAGATATGTTAGAAGATATGCTATTATACAGTTTTGAAATATGGGAGCAATGTCATACACATCTCATAGTTCTTTACATTCGACCATGCGGTCGATAATAATCCTGAAGACATTCATAACATATAAAATGAGTGAAAATTATTTTTAATGTATATAATTTGTAATGATTAGTAGAGAATATAAGAACGACCAGTGAGAGTAGTTACGATTGCCTAAGATATCAATTGATCATTATTTTCTTAGAGTACTAGAATCACGACAGGTAAAAACAGACAGCCAGGTGATAAAAAATGATATGTAATAGGTACTCTTACACATACGAAAAAGATAGCATATTTGAACCTCAATCGGCGATGAAGACTTAGCTGACAATTTCATATTATGAGCTCTGATAGGTATCCATATATAGCACAATTTTAACATTATGTAGTACTTACAACGATGAATCAAATAATATTAATTTATTTTGTAACATTTATATTGTAATTTGGTGCTTGAACCTGAAATATTCAAGCCCTTAGAAAATTCAGAACTAAAATCATGCAAAGGTGAGAGTTGACTTTAGTTGAAATAATAGAAACAATCATGGTTGAAGTATAAATATATGTAGATATCAAAGCCTTTTCAAAATATTTAGAAAAATAGGCATTGCGTAGGGAGACCGAGGAGAGTTCAAACAGTTTGTATATTTTGACTCATAACTTTTAAAATTAAGTGTTCGAATGGAAATCGAATTTACACACTGAAACCTTATTTATTGGCCTAATAAATGGCAAGGAAAAAAACTGTTATTTATCGCACTCTACACATTAAAAGTCGATTTGAAGACAAGTGGGGACTTTGTTTCAACTCTCCTCTTACCGAGGTAAATTGAAACAACGGTGTAGGTGAGTTGAAACACATAATACTGGTTAAGCATTTTTTAATAAAAATACTGCTTTAGATAACAGGTGTTATATAAAAGTTACAATTAACATTAATTTATACTATCAGTCTCATAATCACAATATTGAGATCTTAGAAATCAAATTACTCATAGAAAATTCTTAAGAACAAGTTAACAAAAAAAAGTATCTTAGTCAGATAAACAATTATGGCACATATATCCCACTTCATTGTCAACACAATCCAGGTGGGCCCATGCCTTGCAGTCCACACACTGGATCCATTGTTCATTTGCCTTACTTCGTGAATACGGCTCCACACAAACAATGCAGAAGCAATCTCCTTCATCATCACTGCTTCCATCTTCGTTCTTACCGACTTTCCCCTTCTTTCTATTATTTCTCTTTGCTATTTTCACGGGTTTAGTCCGTTTCTTTGGTTTTATCACCGATCGTCGTCGTCGTTTCATATCCAGGTCTAATGCAGGTTTTTTATTTTTACACTTTTTTTTAGCTTCAATAGCTGCTAACTCGTCCTTCACTGGAGTGTCAGTTAATATTGCCGACTTTACCTTTCTTCTGTTTTGTGTGCCTTTTCTAGGCTCTGCTTTTGGTAGAGGACGGATTACTTCTGGAGAAAATACTTTAGCTGTGGCAGAATTGACAGGGGTTCTGTTTGATGCTGACACAAGCTCATTCGTTTCAGGCAAAGATATCATAATCGTGTTGGAAGTTGAAGAGATTACATGGCTTGCAGCAGAAGTAACATTCGGAGTTGCTGGCAGAGGGTGAACTAAAGGTGTTTCTGTAGATTCGTTGGAAGTTAAAGGTACATTAGAATAAGCAACATTTGAAGTTATTGGCAGTGAATCATGAATTAGATTTTCGTTTGAAGTTTGAGTTGAAATGGTGTGAGTATCTGATGGCATTAAGTTAGGAGACTCCATGTCATTATTAGGTGTACGATAACCAGGAATATTAGGTAAGTGCGAGGACCCTTCAGCCGCATTTATATAATTATTTACTAATGCATCAATAATCGAAGGACTTGGAGTTCGGTCATCTTCTTTGTCAGGTTGAAGTTGGTCTATTTGGATTACAGTCTTTTCTTGCACAGCTGATGGTGGCAAAGCTCGATCAGTCACTTGACTGGGTAAAAATTCGTCATCTCCAAATATTTCAGTATTGAGAGGCCATAAACCAGTCGTCCGAAATCCGGCAGTCACATTTTTCACGGTGATTGCAATATCAAAAGCAGTTTTAACAATACCTGGAACATCATATATTGTCATTACTTTTCCTGCATGCGAGCGCATCCAGTTATCACATGTTGTGTTCACAGCCATTTTCACAGGGCCAAAGATAGCTCGATCCATCGGCTGGAGTTTGTGGGTACAATGTGGTGGAAATGTTAACAAAATAATTCCATTTTCTTTGCAAAAATTTATATTTTTGACAGCCGTATGCGAGGCGTGGTTATCAAGCAACAACAGGACCACATTATCTTTAGAGGGCCGGACTTGATTTTTAAAATGTCCAAGGAATATATAAAATTCATCTTCTTGCATCCATCCAGATCCATTAGCTGCTCCAATGGAGCCAGGTGGCCCATCACGAATAAAATGATCATTAAAACGCTTGCGTGGGAATATAAACATAGGAGGAATGCAATTTCCTATTGCATTACCAGCTAACGCTATGGTGACCAAAGTGCCTCTTTCTGCCGAAGTCATGGTACTAACCTGTTTTTGTCCTCGTCTTGCAATGACTCGATCTGGTTTCTGCACAGTGGTTATTCCAGATTCATCTATATTCCAGATATCCTTGGCCTCCAAATGGTATTTATCGAGCACTGAAGTATAGTTCTTGAAAAACAGTTCCACATTGGTTTTGTTGAAGCTGGTTGCTCGTGCAATACTGGTCGCTTGTGGCAGTCTCAAAGACAAAATATCATGACGTTTCATAAACAATTTGAGCCAAACTTCACCTGCCATTTCGTTTTGGATCCAGGACGAAGGACATTTTTTGTCATACGTGACAGCAAGTTTATACGCAAGTCTCCTGGTTTCTTTTGTACTTAACCCAAAATTGGCATCAGAACACGTCAAGAGATATTCGCACAGAGCTTTTTCTTCGTCATTTGAAAATACGGTTGGGCTGTGATATCCAACTGATGGTGCTTGGGCTGTTTCATTGTTTTCTTGCGCTTTTTTGTTTTTTATGTACCTATAAAGCGACGTGTGGTTCAAATCATAGCTTTTAGCAGCATCACGGAAAGATTTAATGCGTAGGATTACTTCTTCGGCGGCTAGTTCATATATTTCTTTGGAAGCCATACCTCGATCAGTCTTCCGTTTGTATGTGTTTGGCATCCTAAAACAAAAAAAAATATGACCTAAGGCCCAAGCACACCATAGCACGCAAAAAATAAATGAAACAAAACATCCATGCAAATAAACATGCTAAGGTCAAATAAAATGCAAACGAGGTAAGTTGAAACAGTGTGTTTCAACTCTCCTAGGGTACAAAAATCAGACGTAATTATGGTAAATTATGGTCGAGCCGTCCTAACTTTGAAACACGACAGATGTAAGCAAAATCTTCATTGCAGTTTAAATCTATGATTAGTAATCTTGCACATAACGCATAACACTAGGGATAATGCAGTTAGTTAATCAAAATTTGATAGATAATAAATTACACCAAAAACTTACTTTTCTTAAATTTTTCGCTTGACATTTGATAGCAGCTTAACCGTCGATCATGGCGGACGGACACGTACTGTTGACGCAGGCGGCTAGCGGGAGGGGCAAATAGGCGATGTTGCCAGCTCGCTAACGTTCTTAAGTTCCGAAAAATTTGCACTGTTTCAACCTACCTTTGTTTCAACTCTCCTCGGTCTCCCTTCGTTGCAGACTTTCTCGTTGAAAAACTGATTCTGAGATCCCAACTTGGTCACAATGGGTTTTGATATAATTTTTTACTATATATATATCATGAATGAGCCAGTTTCAAAGGCCTAAGTGATTGACTAAGAATATTTTACATTCATATTTGGCCATTGTGCCAATTAGGGATCATCCCCGAAACCCCCTCTTTTGTTTCATAATGTAATTTAGCAATTCTCATTACTCGCTTTCTCTTGGCTTTTAATGGATTACATACATATAACACAGGACACATTCTCGCGTCCACCAATTTTACACAAAATTATACCGAAGCAACAACTTAATTTAAGCTTTTCTCGATAAATAGTATTTTCAATTCCGCGATTCCGAGAATACCGCGATTCATACAAACAAACTCTAACTTCATTAGTTAAGTAATTAGTATAGTAATAATAACAATATAATTTATTACTTTGAACGTTTCAGGTGGGTCAGCAATAACACATATGGTAAAATACCAGATTTCCTAAAGAATCCCTTACCGGGTGACACTAAAGCGGCATTATTGAGTGCTTTGTATTTTAGTGGCCAGTGGAAGAATCCGTTTTTACCAGAATATACAATGATGTAAGTTAAACAAAACATTGTAAAGTTCTCATCGTTAACTAAACATTGGTAATCGTTTTATGTGAACAGACACCGCAAATTGGCGGCGCATACATTCTTTTTCAGCTACACACTGTATCATCCACGGCAGGATAGGCAGAGTTAACTTCGGAACTTAGTGTTAAGGCACGCCGTCCCCATTAATATCTATATTATTAATTCCCTTTTTGCGGAATAGGGTATGTGCATGAAGTTTTAATTTCTATTAAATATATTTTTTTATATTTAGTTTTTTTTTAATATTTTTACTTATTTTTTATTAAGACCCATAACATAATATTAAAAAAGTGAAAAATAACTAAGGTCGATTCAAATTTACAAAACACGCCACCATTAGTCAAACCAAACGTGACGTCATGATCACAAATTTGTATATGTCGGCTTCGATACCAGTGCTAGTTTGCTAAAATAATGGCTTAAATACTATATTGCCTTATTTTTTTGCAGTGAGTCGTTTATATAATAAACATAGAAAGATGACTGAGGCCTGTCGTGGCGCAGCGGCACAAGAGTGTGACTGTAACCGACAGGTTCTGGGTTCGATCCCCAGTCGAGGAAATGAAATATTTAATATTTCCAATTTAAATATTTAATGTTTCATTTCTTCGCTCTGGTAATAAGGCAAGGCGCGGCGTTGAGTTCCGCCACTCAACACGCAATGCCTCAAAATCGGCGGAAAGTGGGGAACGGAAGTGGAACGGAGTGTCCTAACACTAGGTTTCACTTCCGTTCCCTCTGCCTACCCTGCCTAGTGCGGGATACAGCGTGAAGCTGAAAAAAAAAAAAAGAAAGATGACTGAGATTCTTTTTATCAAAATAACATAAAATAACCGACCAAAATTAGGTGCATTTATGATGATATTTCGCAAAAAATTTCGATTTTAAGTTAGATTTCAGATAAAATTATACAAAAACATATTATTACATAATATACTTCAAATGTAGATCTTTATTAAAGAATGCACACAACAGTTTATAGAAGGTAACGTGAACGTAAAGTCTAGTTAGTTCTTTATACTTTTTGTAAATTTTAAAATAAATCGTCTATTAATTTATATTTCTTTAATTTTCGTTTGAAAATTTTGTAGGAGCTTAAGTAAAACAAAAGTTATGTTTATGACGTCACCGTAGCGGTTATGTGTGCAATTGTCATTTAGGGAAGTATGTTATTTTAATTTCCTCGTTCTGGTCTGAATACTTAACACGCTTTGAGGTTGAGTTCGGCTACTCAAACGCTATTTGGAAAAATTGAACGAATAAAAATACTCCATATATAGTAAATATGTATTGAAATTTGTATAGGTACCTTTAAGTACGAAAATATAATAATAAAAATGGTTTTTTTAGGAAAGTACTAATCAGTTTGCTATAATTATTGCATGATCTAGTATTTATTTATATTCTTTTAAAATACATTTCGTATTATTGGTAATACTTTCTATATATTTCGTTAATTGTAAGGTTTAAGGATTTAAACAATCATTAAAATAGTGATGAATCATTTAATAACATGTATATAATTTAATATAAACTCTTTCTATATTTTATCATTTTACGCCATTATTTTCGTAATTTCGCGTCGCTTGTAATTGGAAAAACTTTTATCGTGTGTGTATTTATATTAGTGTCTTTCTAAGTGTGTTTTTTTATTATTTTCCATGTACTTATTGGAAATTATAACATAAAATATGTCTGGATTAAAACGTTCAGAGAATACTCGCGGCATATGGTCAATGACGTCATTAATTAGCGCCACGACTTTCGTGTTTTAAACTTTTTAAATATTTTAAATTTTGATTAAATATATAATTTGTGTGTTTTGACATCTATTTATACTGTTTTCTACGTTATGAAGATATTCAGCTTCACACTTTATCCCGCACACGGCAGGGTAGGCAGAGCGAACTGGGAACCTAGTAAATAAGACACTCCGTTTCACTTCCGTTCCCTAGTTTCCGCCGAATTTAAGGCATTGCGTGTCGAGTGGCGAAGCTCAACGCCGCGCTTTGCCTTGATACCAGAGTGAAGAAATGAAAACATTAAATATTTAATTTGAAAATATGTTTTATTTCCTCGAGTGGGGTTCGAACACACAACCCTCGTTTGCAGTCACACCCTTGTACCGCTGCGCCATGACAGGCCTCATGAAGACATAATTGATTAATTTAAGGAATAAAAAAAATATGCATAGTCTCTATTCAGGGCATTGCGGGCTGAGTAGCAGAACTCAACGCTGCATTTTACCAAAGCGAAGAAATGAAAGTGTTAATATTTCATTTCCTCGGGTTGAGTCGGTCCCCACAATCTGTAGTGATTACAGTCGTAGAGTGTCTTAACACTAAATTCCCAAGATCCCTCTGCCTACCCTGCCATGTGTAGGATACAGCGTGAAGCTAAAAAAGAAATATTCATATTGTTACATGATGGGTAATTTCATTAAATTAATATTTATTCATAAAGACTTACACAAAACACGCTGTATCTTGCACACGGCAGGGTAGCCAGAGGGAACTTGCGAACCTAGTTTTAAGATACTCCGCTTCATTTCCTTTCCCCATTTTCTGCCGAATTTGAGGCATTGCGTGTTGTTTGGTGGAACTCAACGCCGGGCTTTGCCTTGTCACCAGATCGAAGAAAATGAAAACAATCAATATTTATTTGGAAATATTAAACATTTCATTTCTTCAAGAGGGGATCGATTCCACAGCCACTCTTCTATAGTCACACACTAGTGCTGCTAGGCCACGACAGGACTCTATTTACTTGAAATTGAGAAAATATTTTTTTAAACAATAGTGCCTTTTTGACCACGCTATAATAAAGTTTAAAGTGCTGGTTGATGTACATATTGCCTACATAGAAAGCAGATAGATTTACAAAAAAAAATATAATTTAGATGAACAAATGTTGTATTGCCACACCAGGTCGTTATCAACCCGCAGTTTAAAATGCGGGTTGAAGGAAATAATTTAAAGAGTATAATTATTTACGTTTTAAGAACATTACATAAAAAACGTTATTATATATATAACTCTTGGTGTTTTTTGAAACTTTATATAAAACAGCTATAAGTAGTCAATATTTTAATTAATCAAGCTCAAATCAAATTATGCAAGGAATCTATGATGTGCTTGTATAAATAGACAATACATAACTTGAATTATTTTTTGTTTTCTAGGATGCCGTTTAAAAGAGTTAATGATGAAATCATGACCGACTTAATGTTAAATGTAGGTGATTTTCAATATACGTTGGAAAATAGTAAGTTTGGGTATTAACAATTATTTCTTTTTTAATGTGCAGCCACTTATTAAAGTTATTATTTACAGATATACAACTGATAGCGTTGCCTTATAATGATAGTGAAACTATATTATATGCTCTCAAGCCATTGAAGCCAGCAGAACAAAGTTTGTCAGATATAATGAGCAATTTGAACTACAAAAAGATCGACACTTTAATAGATCAATTGACAGTTCAAAAATGTGTGATACGGTTTCCAAAAATGGATATAAAATTCAATGCTAACTTGGAAGATCCTTTAAAAGAATTAGGTATTGAAAGCATGTTCAATCCTAGACGAGCTAATTTCGCTCTCATGTTAGACGATGATACCACCGACAGCAATAATAAAACTGAAATTTTAACAAGGTTCGCCGCTGGTGATGAAGTCGAAAAAAGTAATTTAAGACACATAATTGACAATCTACCTAATCCTCATATATATGTAGACTCCATAATACACGATGTTCGGTTAAAAATAGATGGTATGTATACTTATTGATTATGATGTAAGCAAAATAAGAAGAATTCTGGGTAATATGTTTAGAACATTTGATTGATTGATTTACCTGAGGTAAATATAATAACTAAGTACATATAAAGGAAAACTATGTGCACAAATTTCACAATAAGTACCTATAATTATTTTAACTGTTTACTTATTGTTATTGAAAAATTCAAAAGAAATATTTTTACTTTAAACGTATATTAAATTGATTACTTTGAATAAAAAAAAAAGTGTTTTCGCGACATTGCGAGTTGAGTCGCGGAGCTGAACGCCTTGCTTTGTCTTGTGTCCAGTGACAATAAAAATGTTTCAATCCTCCGGCCCGAATGGTAATCTAAATTCAAAACCGTCGTTATTACAATCAGATGCTGTGCCGCCGCGTCAAGACAACCTCATTTTTTTTTTATTATTGTGGTCAATTTTCACGGTACCATAAAATCATTTTACTATAAACGAAATACATATGTTATTTATCCACAGAATACGGAACAGAAGCAGTGGCAGCCACAAGCGGTATTCTAGCAAGAACTGCAAACGCTTTCTATGCCAATTCACCATTTTATACTTTTATAAGGAATGAAAAAACGAAACTGGTTACATTTAGTGCTGTTATTTATGACCCAAGAGAATGATAGTCCTGTCTAAGTATATAATAATACATAATAAAAGGTATTGAAAATCGATTTATGAAAATTTGGCTTATTAGGAAAGCTTTACATTCTTAAATAATAATAAGTAAATTAAGTTGATTATGTAAAAAGAATGAAGAAATCCATTATCCAAATATCAAACAATAACTCTCAAGTCTAGCTCTAACTTCTGAGTTAGTAACAGATAGATTCTACCATATTAAATCTCGAGTTATTTAAATTTATAGGTCTTTTGATAGAAGTATTGTAGTTTTCTAAACAAATAATTTTCTAATACTAATTTTATTGTAGACAGCGTCCCTTCGGTGCCTTCGCATGCCTGAACTAAATGAATATTTATTTGCTTAACAAAAACACAAAATAAAATGTAATTTAAACCATGTAAAAATTCATTTGCTTTTGCTTCAAATGTGCCTGGAAGTTAGTTTATTAGCAGGTGATAAAAAATAGTTATCTTGCTATCAGACATTTAAAATTTTAATTAGTAAATAAAACATATTTTTAAATTAAGCAAGATTATATTTATATAAATTTATAAAAAGCAGGGCATTTTAATTCTCATTGCACAATGTCAGTATGTTGTAAATAATAAAATTTGCAATTTGACCAACATAAAAATAAATAAAAAAAAATTAATTAAATTTTTAATTAAACTAAATTTTCAAATAAAAAACATTATGATTAAAACATTATTTATTTATGGTTATTTCAAATACAGTGAAAAATCTTTATAACGAAACTCAAGAGACTGAGCAATTTTTGTTGTTATATAGTTATTGTTATATGGAGTGAACAATCAATATGTGGATTTTAATGCAAACCTACCAAATTGTACTCACTTTATAGGGAGTTTATCTTTATAAAGGATAATGTTATAAAGAGTTTACACTGTATATATATATTATTTTTTAGTCCATTTTAATCTTAGACATGTACACTGTTAGTCAATATGTATCTGTGTTTACTTTACTTATTTTAATAAATTTACAAATTTTTAACCATTTGAAGTTTTAATAATCTGACAGAAATTTATTTAAATTACTTAATTTAAAAATTCTATTAAATATATATTATATCACATAAATAATTATATTTTGATTTAAATGACACATGTCTTTTTATTTGATTTGAAATTTAACCATTATGTATTACTTCGTATTTTATCTATCCTATCATTAAGGGTTTGTTTCCATTGCTCCTCTGAAATGCTTTGTGCCCAATCTGGAATAGAGTCTTGAGGGAGCGCAAAGTTTGCCATCAAGGACATAACCTACAAGAATATAATTTCTAGTTAATTAAAATAAAATGTTTATAACAAAATAAAGAAAACTCAGTAAAAGATTGAAACAAATTAAAAGAGTACTAAAAATGAGGCAATAAAAATGTATCACTGTTAAAATGAAATGTAACCTGATTTACCTGTGCTGCCCTTTCATTATCCATTTGGATAGGATCATCTGATCTTGGTACATTCCAGACTTCTCTTGATATAACATTCTCCATTGGTTCTATTGCAGGAACATTTTGAGGTGGCCTTAATACATCATTATTCTGTTTTTAAGATTTAAAAATAAACAAATAAATATATAGGCTAAGGCAAGTAATGGTAACAAAATATTTAAATAAATACACACCTCTGCTTCATCTCCACTGTCATGATCTGAAAGCACAGATTCGGGTCCTTGTGGCAAAGGTTCATATCCAAAGTATTCGTTATTTTCCTCATCACTGTCCTCGTGGTTGCCATTAGCAATCAAGTCGTGCCGAGGGGGCGGTATCAAGTTCTGAGGCGAATCGTCTGGTGGATCTGGACCATCACAAACCATATTAGTAAATGTTACTACTAATGGCTGAAAAGTAAATTAATTAAAATATAATTAGTCAAGTTAGTTATTTAATGTTTTGTTTTAAATACTAGTATTAATGACGATGTATTTAGTAATATTGTGTTAAATTTATTTATTATTCTAATTCCAACAGATGACGTTTCGTTATTAATTTCTTTGTTCCTCGATTGACTTTGACAACCGACACTTGTTTATGTTTATTCGGAGTAATATAAAACAATTGTTGTAATATATTTATCTACATATTAATAAAAATTTTACAATGAATTTATTCTATAACCTCTTTAATCAATATCTAGGCTTGTTGAAAAAATTTCGATATATAGATATTTTCAATTCATTATGTTGATATTTTTAGATTTTGCAACCAGACTAATTCTTGTTTGCCTAATATATATAAAAATGCTTATATTTTAAAGGATACCTTTATTGTTTAAAATATTCTTCACAATAACTTTAAAATATGAAAACTCAAAACATGTTTGTAAAATGCAGCTGCTGTAACGCTCGGTGATAAGCAAGAAAATTATACAAAGAAAAAGAAACATACAAAGGGAAGGAAACAACCATACTATGTTTACACGCCAACTTTTTAGTATTCATCATGTTTACGCTGAGAAACTTATTGTAGATTGACTATTGAATACCAAGTATATATAAGTAAGTATACACACATGCGCAAAGCTAAACAAGGCGGCGTTAAAAAATACAAAGATCTATTTATTTGATTCAGTTCTTTAGGGAAAGAAAGTTTATAATAGTTAAGGGGATTTTTTTATTTTCAATTATAGTTTATTATAATCATCTGTAATTGACACTTGTCAGATGTCAAGTAAAACAATATTTTATCCATTGTCTCGGCACCTTAAAAATCAACAAAAATTTAAAATAAGGGTTCAATGGGCTAACGTATTTTTTCCTGCGGTAATCTTTATTTTATTAAATATGGCTTGGAGGAGTCATGGTATAAATAACGCTGATATGGTTCGAAATTTGAGAGGTAAGTAAATCTTAACAATTTTTCTTTTGAATTGATTGGCTTTCTACAAAATAATAATCAACTGACAATAGATAATCGAATAAAGTACATTACCTCATTACCCTTCAAAATTTTTCTCTATTATAATGTCTTTATATTTTTTTTTCAATGACAGCGAATGGAATTATAAAATCAGATGTTGTAGCTAATGCGATGATAGCCGTTGACCGTAAGAATTATTGTCCTTATGCACCCTATCATGATTCACCACAGTCGATTGGATATTCAGCTACGATTAGTGCCCCTCATATGGTAATTATTATTATCTTTTTAAAGTCTTCTGTGATTTTATAAGTATTTTTACAATTTTTCAAAATATCTTATTTATAAACAATTATGTTCTAGCATGCGCATGCTTTAGAAATATTAAAAAAGCAACTGATTCCTGGTGAAAAGGCATTAGATGTTGGCTCAGGCTCTGGTTATCTAACATCATGTATGGCATTCATGCTTGGAGAGACTGGAAGAGTTGTTGGAATTGATCATATTTCAGAACTGGTATCTCTTGCTACCAAAAACATTAAACATGATAATCCTGAATTGCTTTCCTCAGAAAGAGTCAAACTTGTTGGTTAGTTCTATGAATAAATATTAATTTTGTAACTATTTCCATGATATGTGTAGGACATTCATGGGACACATTTTATTATGTTTTTTTTAGTTGGCGATGGACGCATAGGATATCCATCTGAGGCTCCATACAATGCAATTCATGTTGGTGCTGCAGCACCTACTTTACCAAAAGCTGTAAGTCTAGTGACCATTTTATTAATATATATAAAAATGGGAATAAAGGGTTATAAGTTAAATAAACTAATTAAGTATAGTGAAATAAAAAAACTGTTAGAACATATGCTAAATAAAATAAATATTTTAAATTTAACTTATAATTAACAATAACTTAACTAACTATAGCAGTAACAATTGTTTAAATATAATTTCAATATTCTGCTTATAATTGGTAGATCTGGAGTGAAGTCTTGCTCTGTAATTAGTGGGTTGTGTGGAAATGTTTGCTACAGTCTCGCACTACAACTTATTATTTTTATTTCTTTGTATTTAGCTTGTTGAGCAATTGAAACCTGGGGGTCGTCTCATTGTCCCTGTGGGACCAGAAGGAGGGGAACAACATCTAACACAGGTGTGTTGTGAAAACAAAAAAATATTTGCTAAAAATTTATTGTCACATATTTTTATGTCATTAGGTAACATAAAAATACTTCTATTAAAAACTATTAATTTTTGAATGGGAACAGGAAACAGAATGTCTTAGCAGTAGGTTCATAAGTTCCCTCGGCCTACCCTGCTATATGTGGGTTACAGCATTGGAGAATGAATGACTTTTAATTTTTTACTGTGAACATTGAAATTTAAAAAGTTTGTTTTAGTTGGTTGGTTTTGTAAGTGTCATAACAATATATAATTCTAAATTTTAAGGTGGACAAGGCTCTAGATGGCACGACTACGACAAAGAAGTTGATGAGTGTCATTTATGTTCCCCTTACAGACAAAAGCCATCAGTACCGTGAGTGACACCGTGTAACCCTCACTATAATTTGTAGTGTACTTGCAGTGGTCATTGTAATCACTTACTTTGCTTCCTAAACAATTCCCTGTGATGATGATGATTCTGATTCTTTCTCATTGATGAAAAACTTGTAAATATTCTCTATACACATATAACTAAAGCATATTTACACACTTTCTACAAACATTAGAATGCTAAGCACAAAATAAGCAATAAAAAAAGCTAATATAAGTTTTGTGTTTTAGGTCCTTGGCATTAGATTGCCTTGACATGCCACATTAACAGGACTCCCAATTAACTATATGGTATTTTATTGTTCTGTACATTGTTTTTATATTGGTGAAATTAAAATATTTATGTATAAGTAATTATTTATATTCCTAGAGCATTCTATACATTTATGTGTAATAAATTAATGTACCCTTCAAAATCATAGTATTATTTTACATTTCTAAACAGCTTTCCTGTAAACTTTTTTTTTACAAATGTTTTTGATTTATCTGCACTGGTTACTTCAGCTTTCATATGTAATATGGAATATAATGTTTCTGCTTCATTCTTATTTTCTATTATCTCAAACAATTGTTCCTGTAACATAAGATTGTGAATTTGTTATCATTACAGTGTCACTAAATGTATTAAATAATGGTTAATATTTATACAATGGCTCAGAAACTGAGTATTTTGATTATCTCAATATATTTACTGTAAAGAAAGTGACATAGTTATTAAGCCCTATAATAACTGTGGCCTGTCACATTCCATCTCCGCTCTAGGAAATGAAATAAATATAATGGAATTGGATATTTTTGTATTAAATATTTGATGCCAGACCGAAAAAAATGTTTTTTTTTCGGTCTGGTAACAAGGTCAAGCGCGGTTTTTAATTCCGCCACTCAACATGCAATACCTCGGAAAGTGAGGAACAGAACAGAGTGTCTAAACACTAGATTCTCAAGTTCCCTCGCCCATCTTACCATGTACAGCATGAAGCTGGAAAATAAATTACAACTATATATTATCGCCTACCTACATAAAGAACTTTAGAAGTCCATATTATAAAGTGAATAAAAATTTAACATGCATATCCTGTTTATAAATTATTTAAATGCATAACCTGTGTAAGAGTAATCAAATGGTCTAACGAAATCCCTCTATTCATAATCCTAGTGATGTTTTTAGAAGTGACGCCTGGTAGTTTCTGTACGAAGTCGTGCACCAGTATGTTACATCTTTCGTAGTTCATATCCTCGGCTGTGTGGTCGCCACTAAGGGCCATTGCCTCTTGGACATTTGGGTTTTTACGGCCTTGCTGAAAAACATATATTTAATGTAATATCTGAGGCCTGTCGTGGCGCAGCGGCACAAATGTGTGACTGCTAACGTTAGGTTGTGGGTTCGATCCCAACTAGAGGAAATGAAACATTTAATATTTTCAAAATTAAATATTTAAGAGTTGAGCTCCGCCATTCCAACACGCAATGAACGGCCTGTCTTAACACTAGGTTCCTAAGGTACCTTTGCCTACCCAGATAGAAGTTTGGAGACTGGTGATAAGACATTCCGTTTACTTCCCCTCTTACTATGTTATACATGTGACAAAGAAATTATACAATATATGCATTTTTTTTATATGGATAAAAAAGAAAAAAAAGTAATATGCCTTTAATAAAGCTAAAGTTAAATTTTAATAAAGAAAGGAAATTGGGTAAAAAAAATAAATAAAATTAAAGTTAGTAGGATTGTGGAGTTTGAAAACATATTAAGATATTCTCTTTCTTGCTAGAAGACAATGCTTGTTGCTTGTTGCTATTCAACATGCAATATATCACAAATTGGGAGGAGAGTGGGGATTGAAGTGCCCCATCAGGTTTCCCGTCTATAGTGCTAAGAAATAGAAAGTGTTTAAGTATAATTTTACTTTAAGCTCGTAGAACAATTCAGATGTGGCGTACGGACTTGGAGACCACACAAGTTTGAGTCTCGGAAAGTGTATAGTTAGGAGCTGTAACTTCTGTTGGATGTCAGCTCCGGAGATGTCTGTGGAGACCACAAAGTTTCCCTGTAATTAACGATAGTATTAATTTTTTTAATTAGATATATGTATTTCTATGTAAATCAATCGACAGAAACAAAGTTAATTTTGACAAAGTCATATTCACTTTGTCAAAATTAACTTTGTTTTTGTTTCTGTATTGTCTCAAATTCTTCATTGGTTTGACGTCAATAACCTTTTGTTAAATGCAAAAAAAAACGAAATGTATTCAATTCACTTTATCTAATGTTAAAAAACAATGTCCTGTTATTAAAGGTGAAACCGTCAAGGTGACGGAGTCAACTGTGTTTTTAGAAATAACTATAGATTCCAAACTTCAGTGGAATTCCCATCTCGAAACAGTCGCAGATAAACTCAGCAAGGCCGCGTTCGTAGTTAAGAAAGTAAGGCAAATGACGGACGTTGATACTGCCCGACTAGTTTATTTTAGTTATATTCATAGTATTCTTTCTTATGGGATGCTACTATGGGGCAGCGCCGCTGATATAAATTCAATATTTATACTGCAAAAAAGAGCCGTAAGATTTATTTATAACCTTAAAGCTCGAGATTCTCTGCGAGATGTTTTTAAAGCTATTCTTACGGTTGCTTCTCAATATATATTTTACAATATCATGTTTGTCCGGCAACATATTCGAAGCTATAGCAAAAACAGTGACACAAACGATGGGGACGAGAAACAAGGACAAACTTGTGACTCCTAGTTATCGTCTCTAAAAAGTAAATAAACCATTTATGGGTCTGAGTATACGTTTCTATAATAGTATTCCGCAATGTATCTTGAATTTGTCACTGGAAGAATTTAAAGTAAATGTTAAAGCTATGTAACCAAGAAAGCTTACAACACTGTTCAAGAATATTTAAATGGTAAAAATGTATTTAATTAAGATCATTTGAATTTCATGCAAGATAGTCAGCATTGTATTAAACAATGAAACTAATTGAAAAAATAATTCAATATTAGAAAGAGCAACTGTTGAGTTTCTTGCCGGCTCTTCTCAGTAGAACCGCATTCCGAGCAGAGAGAGAGAGAATTTTTATGTTTGACGATTGAAAAGTGCTTGCATAAGTCTATTAGAATAAAGAATGATTTGAATTTATACGCAGGGAGGCGAGCAAGAGAGGCCGCGCTTTGCTTTGATACCAGTCAAAGGGAATGAGAATATAAAATATTTTATTTCCTCGAGTGGGGATCGAACCCACAACCTGTCACGTCCCCAGTCACACGCCCCTGTCCTTGGTCCACGCCAGGTCTAATTGAAGAGTTGTGAAATAACCTGTAAATTAAATGGCTTGTTCTGGTCGAACTCTATGAGCAGTATGGGGCGGCTGTAGTTGCGGCACATGTGCGTGCACTGCGCGTACAGGCGGCCGGAGTTCAGCGACCCGATGAGGTCCGATATGGATTTCCTTTCCACGCATATGTCCGGCGTTAGAATGTAATCGCCGATCTGTAAATTTGAAAATGTAGTTAGGAATGATATTTTATTTCAGCTTTACTTTGCATCTCGCACATAGCAGGGTCGACAGAGGGAACTTGGGAACCTAGTGTTTAGGCATTGCGTGTTGAGTGGTGGAACTCAACGCCGAGCTTTACCTTGTAATTATATATTTTATTTCCTCGAGTGGGGATCAGAACTACAACCCATCGCGTTGACAGTCGCACGCTTGTGTCCCTGCGCCACGATAGGCCTGGAGGAATGAGATTATATCAAATAGTAAAGATATTACTTAAAATGTTCTTCTTTTAGATTCTCATTGCAGAGAATCTAGTGGGAAGCTTCAACTCTAACATACCGCTCAAATTTGAGGAAGTCAAAATGATATTGGACATGATACTGGAGATATGAAATGAAAATAATTATTTCCCTCAGATGGAAATCCAACCCACAACACAATAAAAAAAAATAAAGGCATCGAAAAAGCAATATGGATATAATATAATCTATAAAAAACAACAGGGCGCGAGCATACAACGTAGTCTCAGTTTATTATACTAAAAACCAAAATGATTTTTAGGAAGTTTTAATTATATAAAAAATGTACAGTTGAATTTCATTCAAAACGCTAAAGCAGTAAACTTACAGTGATAGTAACAGGTTCTATATTTATTCCTTTTTTATGCAACAAGGAAGGCAGGTCTGATCGGAATTCTCTCATATCAACTATAACCATTGGTTTCTCTTTAGGCTGCGTTTGTCCTCCTTGGAAGTAATAAAATAAAAATACAAATAAGTTTTTTTAAAATCATTATTTCCTAGAGACCAGCCCGCGGCTTCGCCCGCTTCTATTACACTATTTTATTTTCTAATTTCAATTGACAATTATTTTATTTTCTAATTTCAATTAATTTCTCATGACACTTTTAAGACAATCTATATTAAAAACGCCGCTAAATTAATAAAAAATTGTAGCAATTTTGTCGAATTTAATACTTTAAATTGACGTTACCTTTTTTATTTATCAACCGATTTAAATAAAATATTAAAAGTTAAAACGGCATTTATATTTTGTTAGTCACTTCTGAGATTAGCACGTACAAACGCACAGAAAAACAGACAAACGGATAAACGTGCAAAAAATTCCTAAATAGCTGTTGTTGGACCCTATCACGTTAGTAAATACTTTATTGCCTATAACTTTTTTTTTAATAGATCTTCCATGTACTTACAGCGATCAGTTACAGATTTAATATAAGTATAGATGTAATGTTTGTTTGTTCATACCTGCCTTTCTCGTGTCAGTTGATGTGTCTTCCTCTTCAATATTCATATTAAAATATTCATCAGTTTTCCCGTCTTGGTAAGAAGGCACTACCATAACCTAACAAAGAAGAAACAATATATGTATATATATATATATATATATATATATATATATATATATATATATATATATATATGTATATATATATATGTATGTATATATATATATATATATATATATGTATATATATATATATATATATATATATATATATATATATATATATATATATATATATATATATATATATATATTAACGTTAATTCTTACTAGGAAAGAAATTTTATTACCGCAGACACTCACGCAAATTATGGGAATAAATTTACTCAACACTATTCAGCTTCATGCTGCATCTCGCACTTGGCAGGGTAAGCAGAGGGAACTTGGCAACCTAGTGTTATAGACGCTCCGTTTCTATTTCCATTCACCACTTTCCGCCGATTTGAGGCATTGCGTGTTGAGTGGCGGAACTCAACGCCGCGTTTTGTCTTGTACCAGAGTCAAGAAATGAAATCATTAAATATTTAATTTGAAAATATTAAATATTTTAAATGAATCACTTTTAACAGGATTAATCGCGTTGATTGGTTAACATTTTTGGAAGCTTTACTCCAACGACAATATATGCCAATCAATATATTATATATTTATATTTTATTTTATTTATTCAAGTGACCAGCGACTCATTTTGGTTAGTAAACAATATTTCTTACAGATTATATTAGTATTATAACAAGTTTCTTTTCTTTTTTTTTAATTAACATTACATTACACACAAATCACCGCTGCACCATCCCATTCGCAACTGAACAGCAGTGATTTATTTAGTGTAGTCTATTAGAAATCATACGCAGAATACACGCGATTAATCCCGTTAAAAGTGTTTCATTTAAAATGTGTAACAATTGCGTAATAAAAGACATTATTATTAAATATTTCATTTCCTCGAGTGGGGATCGAACCCACAATTTGTCGGTAACAGACACACGATTGTGCCGCTGCTCCACGACACGTTTCAGAATAAATTTAATTTAAAAATATACTAAAAATGACTAACACTTTTCGCTTGTATAAGTAATTCAAACGCTTGCTTCTCTCTTCTCAGTGATGTAAGATACGCCTGTTCCTCAACAGTTTTGTCATGGATAACAAAGTAAACTTTACATTTAGGTTCATCAGGTTCCTTCTTACATTCGAAAACCTCTATTTGTCGCACTGCAGACACATCACTGTGGTATAAAATTATATATTCCGGTCGTAATGATTCAAGTGTTTGCTCCAATGAAAAATGATTGCCATTTTGTTTGAAACTTTGTATGCAAATTATGGGTTTTTCAACTTCTAGTTGTGTAAAATCCAGGTCCTCCATCTAAAAATAATATATATAAAGAAAAACAAAATATTATATTTAATTTGGATTTTCATTTTGTGTTAGATGTGTAGTGATTTTAGTAATATTAGATAATATGACATTGAGAAGATTGGCACAGAGGCACAAACGTGCGACTGTAGACTCGTCAGGTTGTGGATTCGGAGAAATGCCTAATGAAATATATAATATTTTCATTTTCCTTTCTATAATATCTACGCAAAGCGCAGCGTTGAGATCCGCCAATCAAAACTCAATGCCTCAAGAATTCAGTGGAAAACATATGTGGAGTAGACTTAATTAAAACGGAGTGTCCTAATACTAGGTGTTTAAGTTCCCTCTGCCTACACTGATATGTGCGGGATACGGCGTGAAGCTAAAAAAAATATTATTATTGCATTATAGAAAACGTAGTGTGACGGCACTTCCGTTTTCTGCTTTGCGTGTTTACAACTTCAACACTAAGTTTTTTCTTACTAGATATGAAAAATAAATCGCGTTTTCAGGAATCACTTCCCAGTCAGAGCAAATAATTAATTTCATATCATGGCTCTGGTAACAAGATAGAAACGCAGCGTTAAGTTACGCTGCTACACCAACGTCTTGGAAATTGGGCGGTTTCTTAGGGAATGGAGTATCCTAAAACTAGTTTCTACCTACCCGTCTATGGGATACAGCGTGTAGTTAAAAAATATTCTACTAGACTAAATTTTAGCGTTTTGATGAGTATTTACTTCTGTCAAGACCCGCGGATGTGCTATCAGAACAAGCATATAAAAACTTATTTGGAAATTAAAGGTAAAAGAAACGTATTAAACAGTAGCGATCCGCCCGCAGCTTCACCCGCTTGAATTTTACAAGATTTTATTTAGTAATCTCAAATACTTTCGTTGTTCTAATAACATTATCGCTTATATTAGAAAGTAAAAATTCAGTTAAATTAAAAAACATTTTGTAATAATTTTGTCGAACTTTATATTTTAAATTGACGTACATTTATTTATGTCTAAAACGATTTAAATAAAACAAACAATAAATGGTGAGGAAACGTTGTTAAAAAATAGCCGTTCCTGAGATTAGCGCATACAAGAGCACTAACAAACTCAAACAGACGAAAATTAAAAAAAAAAACTATGTTATAAGACTTTTTTTTAAAATATATACTTATATTATAAAAAATCTTACAAATTTATTATAAGTAATAACTTACTGTCCTCAATAGTGACACAAAGTAATATTTCCAATTATTTTTTCATAATTTTTCAGTTACTCAAATGTATAACTCATAAATAAAAACACTAACCTGTGACAGAGATTCAAACAAGTTTTCATCTGGTTTTGTTTTTTTACTCGCGTTATCCACTTGAGTGAGAGTTAAAACAAAATTTGATTTATTAAAATCTTCTATATTAACATTTTCTTCACCTTCCTCTTGGTCGTTTGAATCACAACTTCCCAGTTCTATTTTTTTTTCTGCTTTAACAGGTATTTGTTTACTTAAATTTTTATATTTGGCAGCCATTGCTGTTATTGTTATTTCTCTAACAAAAGCTGTGTAAAATAAATATCTATTTTCACCCATAGTCAAAAGTTGGTTAAGTTGATAACAAGATTTATTGTCTTGGCAAAGTATGAGTATTTTCGTTTTATTTAAAGAGCCCCTTTGTTTGTTTCTTACTTCTGTTGGTATTTCGTTTAATAGTAAGTCGGTTAAGCATTTCCATTTGGGTGATGGTTCTGGATCAAATTCTGTAATAATTATTTACGTTATTAACAAATTCCACTTTGATTTAGAATATTGTTGTAAAAGATGTCATTTTTGGGACTTTGTACCTCAAAATAAAAACAAAAGCTTAATAAGGAAAATAGTGGCTTGGTTATTTAAGACAATTTATCTTAAGAATGTGTTGAGGTACTATGGAGAAATTATTATCAAATATACAGTTTCCTGTGAGCATAGAAGGTTTTACAATTTTTATATATTTAGATGTATCATAACCTTAATTTCTATTACTCAATTAATTATAAATATCACTAGAGCGCGTCATGGCGTCTGATGGAGAATCAATTATTTTCATTTTATCACTCTGGAAACAAGACACAGAACAGAGTTCAGTTCCGCCATTCAATAGGTAAAAAAATAAAATAAAACAAAATATTCCCAATATTTACCATTACTATAATTAAAAACTCTTCTTTTAGCCAATTTAAACAGCTGCTCTGCGGAGTCGAGGAGTATCCATCCTGAATTAATTTTAGCATACTCTGGAGTTCTGTATTTAGTCGCTAATGAATAAAATGACACAGAGTCATCGTGGATAAGATTTCTAAAAAAAAAAGGTTTTATATTATAGTTTTTTTTTCTAGCAGTAACAATGGTAGTTCATTGTTTAATTGATATTAATTCCTTACAGTTTCATACAATTAAACCTATAAACATTCCTGCACAGTAAAAAGCTTTACTTTTCAGTGCTGTATGGGCAATTGATACTTTAAATTTCGGTATTTATAATGTTATTGTAAACACCATATGGTGCCATCCATTTAAGATATGCCACTAAATATTATGCAGAATAAAGCCAGAATCTCAAAAGAAATAAAAATAAAAGTATATAAATAAGTAAGGGTGCCTCATATACTTACATAATCATTGTTCTCAGTACTTTTAAATCTTGAATATATTCTTTAGTTCGCGTGCTAAGTTGATGCCAAACACAATCTAATTGAGACTGAAGAATTTTATGAAATTTTTTTGTGATACAGTTTTCTATTGTTATTTCCTTAAAACATAAATTAACAGTTTTTTATAAAAAAATCCTATGATTTTATAAAAGAAGTAGTTAAAAATTTAGACCAGATTTTTTTTTATTAAACATATAAATGGAATAATATACACCTGCATATCAAGTGTTCTATTGATACTTTTTATTTGTTTAACTGTGTAATTCATGATATCTAACAGACATGTTTGTATTTGGCTCATGGTTGTTGTCAGAGGAACATGTAACTCAACTACTTCAGCTTGCCTGCACTTTAAACTTTTTATCACAGTACCATGAAACCTAAAAGAATCAAATATTATAATAAAAAGGATTTTATTTTTGAGGTCTATAGCGGCCCAGGAACACAAGCATGTGACTGAATAAATAGGTTGTAAGTTCAATCCCCACTCTGAGAAATGAAATATTTAATATTTTCCATTGAAATATTTAATATTTTAATTTTTCTACTCTGGTATCATGGCAAAGAATTACATTAATTTCCACCACTCAATGTGCAATGACTCAAATTATCATGTCATATGCAGGATTTAATTTTATTGTGAAGCTGAAATAAAAAACGTATTATTTAGCTTCCTATTGTATACTGTATATAGTTATTCATTTACCCTTATTGGAAAAAGCAGTTCAGTTCAGTTCAGAAATACTTTATTGCACAAAAATTTTAACATACAAATTCAGTAAAACAAGCTTATCATTAAGTGCAAAGGCGGCCTTTATCACTATGAGTGATCTCTTACAGGCAACCTCTTTTTTAAATATACTTAAAGTAAGAGACTATAGTTGGCGGATATTGGTGCACAATATACTAAAGTTAATAATATACTATAGATACACACATACCTAAATACTTACAAATATACATATATACTTACATACATACATAAATGCATACATACAAATATAAATAAATTCTAAATACATACATACCCATATACATACATAAATTTAGATAAAAATATAATTTAAATAATATATGCATAAAAACATACTAAAATAAATACTTATAAAGCACATAAAACTCTCATATTTACAATCAGATGCTGTGACTCAATAGCCAAGATATTATTTATGTTAAGTAAAATAAGACATTTTTAAATATAATCAAACAAAATTATCTTACCTTGGCCATAAGTATAATTCTGTTACAAATAGTGATCTCATTACTTTCTCAACTTGATGATATCCAAACGTAAAAGATATAGGTGAATGAGAAAATGCTTTAATAAATCCAGTCTAAAAAAATGTAAAAAAAAATGTCAGATTATACACAACAATAATATTTTGTTATACAAAAAATTAATATATTACCTTGTTTTTTTGTCTATATAATCTCAGTACAAATGCTTCCTGACAAGATTCTAGAACTGTATGAGCTCTTAGCACTATAATACCTGTTACTTGAGATATAGGGACACGATTTTTTAGCATATCAACAACTAGAATTCTAGTAGTAACAAAATGTATGCCACCCTCTAAATACACTTTTTCCCTAAATTAAAAAAATAAATGATTCGATAAAATAGTTCTGTTTTTTACTATAATATTGAAATAATATTGAATTGTTGTAATTACCTTTCACTGCCAGTGTTAGGCAATATATGTAAATTGAATATTTTTGAGAAATATTTTTCTTCATGTTCACTGCTATTCAAAACTAAAACTAAATTAGCAGAATGCTTATAAGTCCACAATATATTTGAAACAATAGCATTATAGTTGAGTCCTCTGTAAACAAGGCAAAAAATAGTAATATGAAACTAATTATTTTAATTCTGAAATAATAAACTTAATCTTATAATTCACTGCTTACTTTGCAATAATTAAAAGAGCATCTCTTTCAAAGATATCAATAAAAATTTGTTTTTCATACGGAAGCATAGGAAATTTTGTATCAATATTTAGTGATGGTTCTTCTTCGCCGACTTGTTCCATTGTTTTATTTATCAATGATGAAAAGTTATGCGTTCAGGTATTTATTTGTTGTGTATCGACCGTATCAATTAAGGCTCAACTGGTATATTCAAGTTTGAGCACGATTTACCGCACCAATATTAATATAAAATATTGTAGTACAATTTTAGCGAAAACTTTGAAGTTAGATTTTTAAATAAAGTTTGAGTTATGCTCTCTATTTTATGACTTTTAGGCGTGTCGATGGAGCACTGGGAGTGTGTTCCGTTATACACTGTGAGTACAGCGCAGTGGTCTCAGTGGCGAAAAATTCGTTCCGATATTGACTGTCAGTATAATGCTACAGTACCCTAGGGACATATATGACGCCAAAAATCCCCGCCATTTTTGCACTGTGAGCACTGGCATTTTCGATGTAAGGTACTCGCAGTGCTTAGTCACGTGATCACAAACTTGTCATTGTCAAGAGTTGTATAAATTAACACCAGTTGTTTATTTATAAAAAGAAGTTTGCTTTTTTTAAAAAAAATGGAAAAGTTAGTGATGTTGAACTTATTAGAATGTGAAAGTAATAAAATATACTCGCTAAAAGTGACACCCGAAATATATAATCGTGCAAAGACTGGTAAATATTTCAATTATTATCAACAATTCTACTCATAGCCTTATTTTTTCTTATATTTATTACGTTTTTAATTTGCAGATATGTTTTTTGATGCGGCACATATTTAATGGTAAAAATGAAAGAAAATGATTAATTATTCTAGTGTTATGCATAAAAATAATATTTTAATACAATCAGTTGATTAATTTTATAATAATTTATCAATGAATGTTATTTGCAACTTGTAAAAATACCTCTTCTTTTAAAAGAAAATAAAGACAGTCTTATGTTTTGATTTCTTGGTAGTGATTGAAATTTATCATTTTACAGGAATGTCAGTATTTGCAAGTAATGTTAATGCTGATTTACCAGAAAATGATGTAAGTTACCATCATTTAGCGACAAAACAATTTTCGAACCCGAATGCAGGTACGTCGACTGCTGAAACATCCTCGGGATCAACGCCAACGGCTACATCATCTAAAAAATCATCGCATTCGAAAGAAACAGCTTCGGTAGATAATGATAAAAAAAGTGGTGAGTTCAAGTGAAATCCAGAAAATTAAAGTTTCGATTTATTTTAATAGAAGAAAAAAATAAATATATTATATTATACTGAAATTTACAAACAGATTACAGTTCATTCAGTTTTTTAAAAATAAATTTCAACAAAAATAGTGAAATTGCATACACAAAATTCTTATAAAAATCAGTATAAGTTTTAAGCTTTACCTTATATTGATAAATCTGTTGAAAATAATGTTTTTGTTGAAAATAATGTTTATAATGTTTATTAAATAATTATTATTATTAAATTACAGAAGTACACAATTGGACCAAGTCCGAGGTTTTACTTCTAATTGCAAGTTATAAAGAACACCAATTGGAGTTTTTGGATGAAAATGCTTGCAAAGCCGATGTATGGTCAAAAGTAATTAGTCATATGACAATTACACTTGCTGAGCACGATTTATCACCCATTGACATAAAAAAATGTAAAACAAAAATGGAAGCACTGAAACGGCACTATAAAGGTCTTAAAGATAACAAGAAAAAGTCTGGGAATCAAAAAATTACTTGGCCTTACTTTGATGTAATTTTAAAAATTATTTTTTTTTTTTAACTTTAATATTTATAGCCTACAATGTAATGAAATTCATTTATAGGAAATGGAAGAACTGTTTGGTGAGCAGCCATGGATTAAACCATTGTCGACTGCAGGTTCTAACATTGAAAACACAATGGGTATTTAAAGAATTATATAAATATTAATTGTACTTTAATTGTGTTTTTTGAGGTGGGATGACGAGATTCAACGAACATTGGGCCCTTATTGGATGAGAGTTGCGGCAGATAGAGGACATTGGAAGCAACTGGAGGAGGCCTACGCCTTAAGGCACACCGAAATCAGAGATATAATATAGAAAAAGACTTTAATTTTATTTATTAACATAGAAATGTACTTTGTTTTCGGAAATAAAAGGCTTTATTATTATTATTATTATTAATTGTGTTTTTTGATAGATATTAATTGTACTTTACTCGCTACTTATACTTTCTACACATCGAGTACTTTTATGCTTACATTTTTTTGTGAATATTCTCGCTAATATAACAACAAATAGGAAGAAAAAGAATTTAAAGGACCCAGATCAAAATACTCTATAACACAACTTTTTATTTAAACTATCGTTAATATTGAGATTGTTTTATTTAAAAAAAGCCATATATGAATTTATAAAAAATATTGCGTAATTTACGTAAGAACAAAATAACAATTATTTTGCTAAGTCAATCATAACATGTCCTATTGCCAGTATTTTTTTTTTGGGGAAGTTGCAAAAACAACAATTTATTTAAACATTTTACTTGAGGTCTATTTCATTGTTGATTGGCGATTTGTGCCGCTTTAGAAAATAAACGTTCAGGTTGGACTGAAGTTCTTACTATGTTTAAGTATTTGTAAGCAATAATAATATGAAGAAATCTTTATTTTTGAACACTTAAGTAGCTCGCCGACCGACATAAACACAATACAGGTTTTTTTCAATTGTCAGTCGTCACTTCTTGTCACTACCTCGTGGGGTCGTGGGCAGTGATGCCAACTGAAATATTACTACACGTCAGTCCACTATTGAATAATAAATATTGCTTTTTTTAAAAAAAAAAATAGAAAAAATAATTAGCTAATATTTTAGTAATCCAATTTAAGTTTTTGTGAAAATGGTTGGTTAGAATCAATACGATGTTTTTTAATAAAATTAAAAAACATCGATACATCGAGTATTTTCAAAACATTTAAAAACATCGATTCGATCGATGCATCGCATCGATGTTTCAATGCATTGATGTATATCGAATATCCCTATGGAGCACACTTTACATTACTTTACATCGCCAATGTCGAGCAAGGAACATACTCGCTATAGAGAATGTCATAGGTTGTTTATACGCAGGCGTCCACAAGATCAAAACCATTTATAAAGTTTGGCTTCTGTCTGGATGCACGTGAGCGCGTTCCTGTTTTCCTGATATGCGAGTATGATAGATGTCGATGTCGAAATAGTTTTGACATATTTTTTACATTACAGTTGATATATATATATTTATTTAAATGAGAGAATGACTAATGTCTAACCTTTTAAACTAAATCATTGAGATTTTTTTTAAAATAATCCATATTTATAAAATACTGCTTGTTTCAATTTATTGATGTTTTTAACTCATCGATTCAGTGTACATTTGGTAACATTCAGTGCAATTACAGATATATACTAAATTATAAGTGAATAGAAGAGTTCATAACTAGCTGCTTCAAGCAAGGCTAGATTCAATATTTGACCAACTGTTCATTGTGAAGACAAAAAAAAGAATATCTTGAGTATGAATATAATTTATTATAAATTGTCCTTGTTTCAAATTATTTATTTTTCTTCTTATATAATTTTAGCAAAATAATAATATGATTCATAAATTCACCAGTAAGCCTTACATAGCAATACTTGTTTAAAAAAATCCTCGCAATAACTTCTTACAGAGTCTGCTCACGGTGGGTTGGGTGTAAGTAGCAACTTAGACATTGAAATATTCCCACAACGATGCTGGTTATGCCAATTATGTTTGTATTTTCAGAAGCTGCAGTTTTGAAGATTTGACAAGACAAAGACGAGAGTGTTTAAGTATATTTCGTAACTTGTGTAAAATTGCTTTAAAACTTTAAGTAAAATTTTGCAACAGCATATATTTTTCTCCTCTACTTTGGGTCACCAGTATACTCAAACCAAAACTTCTTCATGATAGATTAAAGAATAATAAAAAATGTCAATTGTGTAATTTAATACAACTTGTGTCATAAAGAAGATAACAATTATATATATATATATATATATATATATATATATATATATATATATATATATATATATATATATATATATATATATATATATATATATATATATATATATATATATATATATATATATATATATATATATATATAAATTTTTGGTTTAATTACATTACTTGTGACTAAAACGTTACAGTTGTGGTTTTGATTTCTACTCCGAAAAATGTTTCTTCACTGTGGTATTACTTTATAACAAATACTTCGAGAATTTCGGGTTACTCTGCTATATAGCAGAGTGCGGTACATATATGTATATATGGGATACAACATAAAGGTAAAAGAAGTCTTTTAGAAATATGACTAATAATTAATACTCCTCAGTCCTTTGGTAAATATCTAAGTACGCTACGGTACCGTACTCTTTGTCTTTACACGGACGTGTTACATGGACAAAGTTGAAATCTCTCATTTTGGGCTATGTTCCGATATACACTGTGAGCACTGCGCAGTGGTCTCAGTGGTGAAAAAATCGTTCCGATATGGACTGCCAGTATAATGCTACAGTACCCTACGGAAATATATGACGTCATAAATCACCGCCATTTTTCACTGTGAGCACTGGCATTTTCGATGTAAGGTACTCGCAGTGCTTTGGTCACGTGATCAAGCTTGTCGAGAGTTGTATGTAGTTAACACCAGTTATTTATTTACAAATAGAAATTTGTGGTTAATTGTATTAATTATTAACCAATTTATTTAATTTAATTAATTATTTATCGAAATATATTTTTTAAAATTTAATTAATATACTATTATTGATTGCAAATAAAATATTAACTTAAACTATACATAACCTTTTTTATAGGTTTACAAGTATTTGTAAAAAAAATACTTTTTGAAACATAAAAGGGATACTTACTAATATCAGAAGTTTATTTAAATTATAATTAAAAAAAGGATACTTACTAATATCAGAAATTTATTTAAATTATAATTAAATTAAATATTTTAATTAAACATTAAATATTTTTTATTTTAAACATTCAAACAATAACTTTTCTTATTTAACAGAGAACGTTTAAGCAAACATTAAATTAAAAAAACATTAGTTTGAAAATAGCGTGAAAAAACAAGAACGACAGTATACTGGACCGCGTTTCGTTTTAAATAGTAACCAGTATAACTGACTATAAAGAAACGACATCACAGTATACTAATTTGCCATTATACTGCGCAGTGCTCACAGTGTATATCGGAACATAGCCATTATTTCTGCTGTTGGTATTATGTATAACCAGCTAGCATATCCGGTCGCGTCATTGATTTATTAGACGCGGCTTGGCCATCGACATTCCGCCATTTTGTTTCATTTACAGTAGCTTCGGCTTCGTGTGTTATACGGAATTATTTATTACGTGTTAATAATTGTTTAGCTATTTTGAATTGTGTGCATTTGGCACAATTAATTAAATTTATACTTGATATTTAAGGTAATATTTGTTTAATTCTTTTTATTAGTATATTTATACCGCTACATATATTTTACAAATAACGGTATCGTTTCAGAATGCAAATGCAAAATATGAATCAATACGGTAACAGGGGATATGGAGGCCCACCACAGCCCCAGCGTCAAGGTGGTCGACGAGGTAACAATCGTGGTGGATTCCGTAATTCTCGATTCGAACATAATCAAAGAGGAACAAATAATCTTGGAGGTCAACGTCCTCAAAATGAGGTCAGTATATCCAAATTTTTCTTGTAACTAATGCATCCTAACGTGAATTCTATAATTTCTAAGAAATTTCTATGAAGTCGAGTGTCTCGAGCTTTACCGCCATCTTGTTTTCTCATCCCAGAAATATCGACGAAGCTTTACTTATCATATCATTATTTAAATCTGTACATGTACATAGAAATGGTAATACTTTTTGTTAATTAATATTTGCAATAATACCTGTATATATTTTGCTAACGCTGAGGTTTGTCTCTTATTTGTTTGTTAAATGAATGTGATGATCTGGCATAGGGACCATGTCTAACAATTGTAGCAGTTTAGCATTTGCATTGTTGTAAAATAGATAATACTTGCAACCGATAAAAATAGACTGTGGTTGTATAATTAAGATTATTTACATTAATTATTATTTTAATTTGTAGCCAGTAAAACAACATGAAAAACCTCAACAGCAGCAAAATCAGCAAGCTCAAGTACCACCTAAAGAGCAAGATGCATCAGTCCAACCTCAACAACCGAATAAACAGCCTCAGCAGCAACAACAGCAACAACAAAATCAACAACTAAAACCACCACAACAAAGCCAACAACCAAAACCTCAACAAAACCAACCACCAAAACCACTACAAAACCAACCACCAAAACCACAACAAAACCAGCAACAAAAATCACAACAAAAACCACAACAAATTCAACAAACAAACCAGCAACAGCAAAACCAGGGTAACATGAATAAACCAGATTCACAGGATCAAGTGGATAAATCAAATATATCTAATGAACTAAAACAAAATCAGAACAGTCAAAGCTCTTTCCAAAAGGTATGTAATAGCTCTTGATTATTTGTAATATATCTGTAAATATGTGGTATATATCTGTAAAATGTGCCAGTTTGTCGCAGTTCTATATGAGGAAATGAAATATTAATATTTTCATTTCTGCCATTTAACACAAATGCTTCATATTTTGTGGAAATGAAATGAGAGTTTGTGAAACTCTTCTCAAGTTCCCTCTTTCGGTGCTAATGTGAGGGATACAGTGTGAAGCTTAACATAAAAAACTAGTTGAGGCTGCTCAAATAAGTTATTATAAAAATCTGTTCTGTAGCAAAACAATATCTTTGCATGTAGTATATTGTTATCTATTCTGTGAAATAATATTATGTGTTTTTTACATAGTTGATTGTTTTATTTTTTTTTATTTCTGTATCTTATCTGTTGGGAATCTGGTACTGTGATTCACATTGATTTGTACTTGTCATAGGGCCCTCCTCCCCGGCTGATGGACATTGGGCAGGAACACAATCAAAATGTAACTATCTGCATTCCTAGCATTCCTAAAACTGAATAATTTTTTAAAGGCTCTGACTAAATAAGACTTATTTTTAGAATATGAATGGAGGTAACTTTGGAGGCAACAAGGGTGGTTCATGGGGACCAGGTGGCCATCAGGCTAACAGGCAAGGGGGTAACTTTGGACCTAAAGGTTTTAATCAGAAGCATGGTGGGCCAGGTGGGCCAGGTGGACCTGGCGGTCCAGGCGGACAAGGACCTGCTCGCAATCAACAAAGAATGTCTAATCGTGGACCTCAACAAGATGGAAAACCTGTTCAGAGAGAGGTATGTTTAGTCTCAATTAATTACGGTTTATATATTGAACTTTCTATATTAATTTGATTATTTTATTATATCAAGGTTAATAAAATTAGATATTCATTATGTTTACTATTTTAATTATTCATTGTGTTACTTTTAGGAACATATTCTGGCTAACAAATTGAAGGATCTAGTTGGGCCCTTGATTGATTTGCCTCCAATTGAACAGCCAGAAATTAAATTTAATGGAAGGAGTCGTTTGTATATTGGTAATCTTACCAATGACGTGACAGAAGAAGAGATTATAAATTTGTTTAGTCAGTTTGGAGAAGCTGCTGAATTGTTTCTTAATAAAGAAAAAAATTTTGGTTTTATCAAAATGGTAAAATATTTAATTCTTAAACTAAGTAATTATAAATTTTGGTTTATTATTAATTGTTGTACATCTTTTTAGGATTATAGAGTCAACGCAGAGAAAGCGAAACGTGAATTAGATGGTAAACTACGAAATGGTAGAAACTTAAGAGTTAGGTTTGCCCCTCACAATAGTGCAGTGCGTGTGAAAAATCTACCACCATTTGTTTCTAATGAATTACTCTATCGTGCATTTGAGATCTTTGGTAAAATTGAAAAAGCTTATGTTAAAGTAGATGAAAGGGGGAAAACACTTGGAGAAGGTATTGTGGAATTTGCGCGTAAACCCAGTGCATTAGCTGCAATTCGTAATTGTAGCGAAAGATGTTTCTTCTTGACTTCGTAAGTTTTGCATTCACATCAAAATATATTTTCTATAATATAACATAGATATAATTAGTTTTTTATCATTTTACTAGATCCCTTCGTCCTGTAATTGTGGAGAACTATGAAGAACCAGATGAGTTTGATGGATACCCTGAAAAAAATTTACCCAAAAAACATCCAGAATTTATGCGTGCTCGTGAGGTGCGTATCATTTTGATGTTAATATTAATTAACAAATGCACAACAAAAATGTTGGTGTAGGAATTTGGAATTTGTAATAAAAATTTTCTGGAAATTTCTCCTGATCGTTTTTTATTAATATTGTAAGTAATATTTCATTTTTAATTGCATTAAAAATAAAATATTACTTTTACAGAAAGAAAAATACTAATTGAAAGGAATCAAAGCTTTAAGTTGTAGTAATTATACTCTCATATAAATAAAATTATTATTAATTTGTAATTTTGTAGATGGGTCCACGGTTTTCTGAAGCCGGTAGCTTTGAGCATGAGTATGGAACCAGGTGGAAGCAATTACATGAGCTACATCGCCAAAAGGAAGAGGCATTAAAGAAAGAATTGGCAGCCGAAGAGGAGAAACTTGAGGCCCAGATGGAATATGCTAAGTAAGACTTATCCTAAAAACTTACACTTAACTTAATTCTCAATGAATAAGATGCATAATAATTTACTTTAGTAAGTAATAATATATGAGCAGTTGAGGTACAAAGGGACGGTTGCAGGTACGAGCACGAGACGGAGCTGCTGCGCGAGCAGCTGCGCCAGCGCGAGCAGGACCGCGAGCGCCAGAAGCGCAGCTGGGAGATGGCGGAGCGCGCCGCCGACGAGCGCCGCGACGCCGAGCGCGCGCAGCTGCTGCGCCAGGAGGAGCAGCTGTCCGCGCGCATGCGCCAGCAGGACGACGAGCTGCGCCGCCGCCAGCAGGAGAACACGCTCTTCGTGCAGGTGCCGCTTGCTTATTGCTCATTTTATATTCGCAACAACCATACTTAACGTTATGACATTTTTATAATGCCTATATTTTTACGTTCCTTATATTTTTATAATTTAGTGGAGTGTTTTGTTTGTCTATAAACATTTATTAAATATGCAGGAATTGCCACATTTCTTTCTTTCAAAAGTTATTATTTTATAAAATGTTTTGTAGCATTTTATAAAATAATAACTTTTTATAAAATGCCACAAAACATTTTAGAAAATAATAACATTTTACACTAATCTATTAGTCACCTATTTCATATTTTTACTTAATAATCTAAAATTTTAACGTAAGTAAATTACTCATTACTTTTATAGTTCTTAACCGGTGGAGTAAAAGCATAATTTGAAATGTAAAAAATATTCCCTAATTTCGAGTAACGTATTAACGATCCTTGTATATAAAAGTTGTGTGCGTGTGAGTGAGTTATCGCTGAATGTGCATGTATGTGTGCGCCTACGAAAATGTCTATAAATTCAAAATAGAGAGCATAATAAGAAAAATGAACAGAACTAAAAGAAAACTTAGACGTTCTAAAAATGAACGAATAAACAAAAAAATGAGCTCTTTAAAAATATAAGTTCTTTCGTTCGGTTCTATAATAAAACGAACACGTCTACTGGTGTGTTGCAGGCGCAGCGTCTCAACTCCATGCTCGACCGTCAGGAGCAGGGCATGTTCGACCACCAGCAGCCGATGGTGAGTACATTTTAATACAACCTTAGAACACCGTATTTGAACCACAAAAGCTCTCGATGAATTTCAAATGCAAATTATATGATATTTTTTAACAAACAACGTTTAGATATTTGTTATTAATTTATGTCAAAATAATTAACAATTTTGATAATTTTACTTATTTTACCACCAATGAGTTATGGTACAAAAAGAAATTCCAAGTAACTGTTTTTGTACTAGCAATAAGGACATTATTATGGAATAAAACTAAAGTATGAGTATATAAGAATGGATTTAAAATCATGTTTTCATGCAGTGTTTTTACTTCCTTACCAACTATTGTGTATTTTTTTTTTAAATTTTATAACTGAACTCATTTTAATATAATTTCAAAATCTACTACATGGATTTATATTGAATACCTGCTGCAACATTTTATCAAATGGTATTATTATATATTTTTTAGATTTGACTATTTAAACGTATTATTTACATATGTACCTAATTGGAAAATAATATAACCTCATAAAATTATATTTTCATTTTATGTAAATCTACATTAAAATGTGCACATGAAAACATATCTTTGTCGAGAGCTGAGCATATATATTAAGAAACAAATAAAATATTTCGCACCAAAAACATGTTTTACGTGTATATTATACACCAATAGTAACGTTTTTTTTTCTACTTATTAACAAAGGTGACAAAGGTGTCATTTTAATTTACTACACTTTACATATATTTTAATTAACTAACTGGGCATATATTTGTATATTTTAATTTCGTTCGTGTTTTTCGGGGTAGGCAAGTCAAAGTTAAATGTCTTGTAAACTTATACCATACCTATCTAAGTCGGTATACACATGTTGTTGAGTGTTAACTATAATAAAGAAACTATAGGTGTAGGTATTTTAAAGCAATTGAATATAGAGGGAAAAAATCTACCTTATTTTATTATCATCATTATCTATAAATTATTACTGAATATTTCGAAAATCAAAGAAGCTTTTTATAAATATGATAATCAACATATAGTTCTCAAAGCTGAGCTCAGGTTGGTGAGGCCAAAATATATATTTTTCAATAAACCGAAAGTCGAGTAATAACAGACTTAATAACAAAACAAAATAAAAATTGTTGTATTGTCATCGTTATTGGGTGTGGTGCTTATACTATATGACGATGACTAAAAATATTTGATATATTTTTCCGTTAGCGGAAATAAAGTGTTCTCATTTTCTTACTCTGGTAAAAAGACAAAATGTGATGTTGATTTCCTTATCGGGGAAGTGTGTGCACTCTGGTAAGCGTTGAGTGTTTTTGTATTTTAACGACCATCTAGTTCTTATGAAATAAAACATAAATGATGTCTACTTACTTTATTTATGGTAATAAATAACTAATATTATGATATTTATATGGATTTGCGTTGCTACAAACTTCCGTCAGCGCTCCACAGACTATTAATCTACGGATGAGGATAATTGCATACTCTATTATACAATAAAGATAAAACGTCTGTATTATACAATAAAGTAATATTTATAACAGTAATATTATACAATAAAGATATACGCACAAAGGGCATTTGGGCGGTCGCTTCCGGCTATCAATCATACCTGGATTAAAATCTTTAAATATTACATAACGTTCATTGTTTTCTCTGAAAGTTACAAACATATGTAACCGTTGTACACATCGTCTTAGCGATATTATTCGATAAATTACAAATTTCATTGTTATTGTTGTTGATGGCACTCAGGTAGCTATAATTTTACTATATATATTTTAACTTTTTGTCTATATTAAAGGCCATTGTTAAGCGTTTATTCTAGCTCTAGCTTAATAATGATATGCGAATAATGTGATGTAACTAATGTTATTTCAATCTTGTAAAATTCATTGCCTTGATAGGACTGCCTACCCCGATTAAAAAGCGATCTCTAATATCTAATTTGGTGATAATTTCACGATCCATTTACATAAAAGCCGCTTCCTCTATATAAACGTCATAGCTTTGATTGTATTCACATGACGTATTAGTCGATTTCTTTAATATTGTTAACGAAATCGATCGAATTCGATTTAAACCGAATTAATTGTTTGGTTGTACGCAATTATGTAGTTACTTGTTTCGCAAACGCCATTACAAACGACAAGAAATATTGGACAGTTTTTTGATTGCTCACTTTAGGACGGAGGCTTCAGAGACCAGTACGACATGCCACGTGGAGGCTTTGACGACATGCCGCAGAATCGCGGTGGTTGGGAAGGACCGCGCCAAATGGATGATTATCCTAATAAACGCCGGCGCTTTTAAATTTGCCCCACCGCGGCTTTATACGCGATACCTGGGATAGGTTTCACGCTCTTCTAAATAATTCAGTCTTTGGTTACTGTCATATGACAGCCGTTTATTTTAATAAATTTATGTTCGACTTAATTTTAATTCGACCCTTCCTTTATGGTGATGATGATCTTTCCTAAATTCAAACCATAGTGCAATCCCAATTTGAAGTAACCAAAGGTTGCGTTAGTTACAATGTCATGAGATGCAAGGCTTGTAGATGAATTCATTTGTGTACTGAATAGTACAAAAAATGTTGAATTACAAATGGAAATTAAATTATATATTATTTAAATATTTAACAAAAACAAATAGCTTTACAAATTTTAGAATAAAATGTTTTCATCATAGGCTTAATGCACTCGTATTCTAGTTATAAAATTGGTAGAGTATAAATAGTATATTTAAGTAAGCACATAGTTCTCACATATGTGTGTATTTTAAACCATAACATAGAATTGATAATAATAATTACAGTTCAATTTTTGATATTGGACTAAATGACGAAATGTCATATTTAAAAATAATTAAATTATAGTTTGAATTCTCAAATTGCGTTGTCGAGACGACACCAAGTAATATATGTAGTAACTTAGAACATACACCCCGGCTCGTGGAAGAATACTCGCAAGCAGACGAGAAATCTTTAATTTTATATTTCTCCTTATTAGGTGTTCACATAGAATTTATTTTTATTTTTATTGTAAAAATACGAAACTAAAAAATATTTCTTTTATTTAAAATAGTAAAATGCCTTTCTAAAATACTGTTTAAAAGTTATATTTTTGTCTTTATTTAAATGACGTCGTACGTTGGTATAATTGTTACTCTCACACGTTACATATGTGACATATCCGGCGTAGATTTTTCCTATAGTTTTCTACAGTCTTAAAATTATTAATACATATTATTTATTAATTTCACATGAAAGTTTGTTCTGATTTCTGAATTGAATGTGTGTTAATATGTGTGAAAGCTAAAGTTTTATCGGATAGTATTTGCGATAATGTTTGCGTAATCTTATGTAAGTTTAACTAGAAAATAATTAGGTTCGTAAAATCACATTGTAATTTTTTCAAAAGTTCTATAAAATAAATAATTTCTACTATATAAACACATAGTGTAATAGTTTCCTTTTCTACCTGTTTAGTTTAATGTTATAAAAAAGCATTTTGAGTTATTCAATGATTATACATATAAAGCATTTAAGATTATATAAATATGAACTCTCGCTTTTTTACTAAGGTATTTAAATACAAAAAATAAATGAATTACCATAATACTATTAGTTCATTACCATTATTAAAGAATTGCTGGTTTCTATAGTTCGTAACTTGGACAATAACCATATCTAACCATAAATTCGCATCACTTTTCAAAATAAGAGCAGATGTCACAACTTTTGTCTGTGGAAGGTATCATACTTTCCCACTCAAAGGAAAAAGATATACATGTTGCTGTTATTGGTGAATAGTGATTTTTTCAACAAGATTATTTAGAAGCCGGGTGACTTTTCATACGCTCATGCTAGACCCTTTGTTGATAATGCTGAGCAAAACTTATGACACTGAGGAGAAATGCTATACAAAACTCTACATCTGGTAAAATGGTAAGCTGGCAACTATAAAAGAAGAACATTTGGATTGAATTTTTAAAAAATCTAATTGCTTTTGATTTCTACCTTCACTCGAAGAATAACTTTCCATTTCCCGCCTTGAGACTTGAGACTAAGCTTGGTGTTGATCAACGTAGTAATGTTAATAACAGTCATATTTCCTAGTCCGGTAAACTGAATGATAACACGGTCTCCGTGCCTACTGGGCTATGCGTGTTATGCTTGAATCTAAAACATTTAGTTTATACAAATTTCGTCCTTATCGCTTAGATATGAAGAAGTGATAAGCGATACTATAATTAATCGGAAAAAGAAGAAAGCAATAAAAAATATATTGTGTACACATTTGAAGAAAAAAGAAAACGTGAAAATTTAACTAACTTTATTGAATCCTTTTTGAATGTAAAGATTTAGATATAGGTGCTATTCGTACAATATGTATTATAAATTATCAGGATCTGTCTGAGACGTCTCTTGGTCGTCTACGTTCCTGTCCACACATTACATAATATAATCAAATTTTACCAAAGTTATAGTTATAATCGATTATTGAAATTGGCTGAGATCTTAGTATTAATAACTTTAAACCTTTTTATTGTTTTCACAAAATTACAACTAAAAATTTTAAAAAATATATAAATATAAAATAACTATAACTGCAATAAAATTGTAACAATTTTATATAAAAATATTGTAGCATACCGTGGCGTCGGGGCTTACATAATGTGACTGTAAACATGACAGGTTGTGGGTTCGATCCCCATTTGAGAATATGAAATATTAAATATTTTCATCGCTTCCCTCTGATAACACGGCAAAAGCACGGCCAAGCTCCAGCACTCAACATTTAATGCCTCAATTTGGCGGAAAGTGGGGAATGGAACGGAGTGTCTTAACACTTGGTTCCCAATTTCCCTTGACCTACCAGAATACAGCGCGAAGCTTAAATATAAAAGAATATAAGATATTAATATTTTAATCCGCACGTAAAGATCTGTCTTAAATAAACAATATATTTATTTCCTCTCAGTTTTGAGTCGTCAGAAAAAAACTGATATATTTCTTTTACAATTACTGGTAAGTATCATAATATTTAATATTTTTTTATTGGTATATCATTAATATCATACATAATAAAAATATATATTTGTATTTTTTGGCATGGGGGCATAAGCGTGCAAATAAAAACGTAACAGGTTGTGGGTTCGATCCCCACTCGTAAAAATAAAATATCGCACCAAAAACATTTCATGTAAAATGTTGCCAAGACGACCATAGAAGGTTTGCACTGTGAAAAAGATATGATCTTATGTAGAGTTAAGCTTCTGAATCAATCTAAACGCTACCTACTCAAACTTCACAAATTCTACATATCAGTAAAAACGTATGACTTCGCCATGTCGTTACTGTTGTGGAGGTGATGTGAATATTTAGTTTCTGAAGTAAGTATCGAACCAGCCAAGCTATACATTTTTACTGATATGTAAAATTTGTGTTTGGGTCGGTAGCGTTTAGGCCTTTTAGATTAGGAAGCTTGGCTTTACATGAGATCTAATATCTTTTTCTCAGGGTCAACCAACCTTATGTGGTCGTTTTGGCAACATTTTACATGAAATGTTTTTAGTGGGATTTCAGTTCTTTTTGTAAGTTGTTAGGTAGTCTTTTTAGTATTTATTTCTTTTCTCTTTTTTGGGATGTATTTCTTGCACATCAGCAGTGCAACCAACGATTTAAATTTTTGCGGTTTTGTTGTTTATACATTAAATAGGTATTAATACATTTTTTAATTATAAATCTAAATCTAACTTTAGTATTATACATCTTATCGCATAAATTAAGTACATACAGTCGATTTGCTCACCTCGTCGTATGTAGAAGTCTCATACAAAGGTCCATCCCCCATTTTAGGGGATGAAGAGCGAAAGTTATAAGTTTTTGATTTTTTTTGTTGCTTGTATACTAAATTTAGTTTACATACCAAGTTTCAGCTTTGTAGCACTTCAGGAAGTAGCCAAACATTTTGATGATCGTCAGTGTGTCAGTGACGAAATCGGCGTATTTCAGATATAAATAAAATCTAAAATATTTGAGTTATTCAATTGAGACTTTGTATGTTTAATTAGACTATTATTGACATCACATCCTGAGAATATGAATTATCTGTTACATCGGACACCAACTCTATAAGGGTTCAAAAAACGACGAAACACTTCGAGAGAAGGTAGGTAGTGCCCTTGCGCTTGACTAGTCTTGGCGGGGGCAACTACCGTGCCCCCAGATTTCACATTTCTATTTCATCAACGCAATTTTTTAAATTCGGCGGAATTTGCGGAAGCGGAATGTCTACACTAGGCTTCCCAGTTCCCTCAACTTCACCCTGCTACGTGCGGCATACAGCGTTAAGCTGAAAAAAAAGGGAAATAAAGCAACAACATATGTTCGTATCGTTGGTATGTTCTATGCACAAATGGTATTTAAAAAATAATAATTTAGTAAGTTCATTAAACACGTAACTAAACAATATTTAGGTACGTGTTTTATAAAACCATAGTTATAGATATAGCTATCTTTAGTGTTTACTATTATTATTTACATTTATATGTTCTTAATATTTTTACTGGAACATTTAAAACCAATTTCCACCGAATTATGTCACTTTATTGTGAAGTTACAATAAATTCGCATTAATAAACTTATTCAATATATATCTATATACGAGGGAAGGTCCAAAAGTTCGCGGAATGGAGAGGATGAAATGGGAGTGAGGCTGAAACTATGGAGAAAATTGAACACCGAGCTTTGATAAAGTTTCTTACCAAGCAATGAAAAAACGCTCAAACCATTTTGAATGAAATGGGAGTCGTAGTACTTCAATGATTATAAGTGGAATGGTCTTTATAAACATAGTCGAGAATCAATTGAAGACGACACCCGCTCAGGAAGGCCAGTTGAGGCCACCAAAGCGGACATCGAAAAAGTGGAAAATATTGTACTAGAGGATGCCCGATGAGGAGGAAAACAATTATCTGCATTAGTTGGAGTATCAGATACCACCATTTTGCGAATCTACATCACCTGGATATGACAAAAGTCAGTGCAAGGTGGGTACCGAGAATACTAACGCCGTTTCAGAAAGAGCAGCGCGTCAAAGCATTTTTTGAAGTTGTGTACAGATAAACCTGCACAGATTTTAGACTGAATTGTTACAGGTGATGAAACATGGGTTCATCACCTAGAGCCTGAGTCCATGTAATGGCATAAAAAGGGGACACCACCGCCAAAGCAATTCAAGATGACCGAGTCGGCCGGAAAGATGATGGCTACTGTTTTTTGGGATTGTGAGGGGATAATCTTGATTGATTACAAAGAAAAGAAAAGGACTATATCCGGAGAATACTACGAAAAACGATATTAGAAAAATTAAAGGATGCCATCAAGGATAAGCGGCGAGGAAAATTGACAAAAGGTATGTTGTTCTTGCAAGACAACGCGGCTGTTCACACTAGCAGAAATGCAATGGCTGCTCTGCACAAGCATGGGTTCGAATCCTTAGTTACCCTACAGTCCAGACCTGACCCTAAGTGACTTCAATTTAAAAAAAGACAAAGAAAAAAGGGGAAGGAAATTTTCCGACGAAAATGAGGTAATTTCGGCTCATTTTTACGGAAAAAATAAAACATATTTTTATAGTGGTTTAGAAAAATTAATTCGTAGGTCTAATGAATGTAATAAGCTTAAGGCTGATTATGTTAAAGGAAAAATAGTTTTGTTTTATTTTATTTAAACCTCTTTCATTCCACGAACTTTAGGACCTCTCCTCGTATATCATTACTAGCAACAAATAATAACTAAAGTTTCAGATGCTACTAATTATTAATCTTATTTATTGAACTCTATATGTTCTATATATTGCGATTTTATGGTGTTGTGTTTAACAATTTTTCTGTTATATTTACCATATCATTATTTGTATATAATATCATATTTTTATATTAAGTAGCATGCACATAACATAAATAAGCTTTTTAAAGAAATTCAACAAACCAGAGACGTAGCGATTGATTGGTCTTTATCGTATCCTACTCCTATCTTACAATATTCATAAATATTGGGCTTTTATTTCTATTTATTTCTCATATACTGTAATAGTAATTTCATTAATTGTACAATCTGGTTGTTTCTCAATAATACTAATGTTTTACTATATATAAAGATAACATTCAATTTTACCCAGTGGCGGTTCCCCTCAGTAGTAGTGAAATACCTTAAATAATTTCACAATAATATCACCGAAAAATTAAAATATTATGTAATAAATAGCCAGGTGTGACGCAGCGGCACAAAAGATGTGACTGTAAAACGACCGGTTGTGGGTTCGATCCCCACCCGAGGATATTATTTTTTTAATTAAATATTTAATGTTTTCATTCCTTCGCTCTGGCAACAAGGCAAAACGCGGCGTTGAGTTCCGCCACTTAACACGCAATGCCTCAAATTCAGCGGAAAGTGAGGTACGGAATGGGAGTGTCTTAACTCTAGATTCCCAAGTTCCTTCCGCCTACCCTGATACAGTGTGAAATTACGTAATGAATAATAAAGCTTTAGTAAAAAAACCCATCCAAATTGTTTACAGACAGACCGACAAATAAAATCTGCTACTGTACTACAGAAAGCTGTCTTCCTGTAGTACAATAGCTCCTGAATAAACACCCCCCTATTATTGCATCAAGGGTACAAAATAGAGGACTCCGTCAGTTTTGTTCTTAATTATTTAGCGTTAGTGAGTAACTATCATTGTTATCATTTAAACCTATGAGAGATGTGTATGTTTTATGTCACCAGCCAGGCCAGCATGCCCTTCAGGGCTTATGTACGTGGTTTAAATATACATATACAATTTCTAATAAAAATATAACATTTATTTGGATGATAAAAGTTTATATGACAAAAAATAATGTTCATGATATCACTTTAAGAGAATTAATTAATTGAAACTAGTCTAGTACCTAAGTAAAAAGTAAGTAATTTAACCCTAATGCTTTAATATCAATAGCCTAGCCTTTAGAAGAGTCATAAAAATATGAATAGTTTAATTATTAATAGTTCTTATTAAGCTAAAGTACACACTAATATTGGGAACACCATTGAGTGTGTGTACAGTACAGTTTAAATTTGGTTGCAATTGTTTACCTTGTTTTTACTATATTGCACTGGCAGGATAGAATGCGTAAATCAAATCAATTTATCACACACCGTTCGTAATGATGATTCGAAATGTACCAGTTTTTGTTATAAATAAAATATTGTAATTATTCTAACCGAGCTATTTAAAATCTTTATTATAAGCTACCATATACTTTGTGTTTAATTTTTAATAAAAAATCGTCATATCTGCTTCACCGAATGTTGCCGAAGTAGTACAATTTACTGTAGTTGAATCTTATAGTATTGTTTATAATTTTTTCGTATAGCATATTTATGTTCACATTTAAAAACTATATCACATACATTATATTTTATGATTTAGTTTTTTTTTATTTACAGTAAGTCACACCTGTGTCAAGAAAAAGATATCAGTTTTATCTTTTACCGATTTCAGTCTTAAAAGTTCCGTGTTAATGCATACTATGCGTAATCGAAATTTGATGCTCTAAATTTTAACTAAAATTAACCGTCATTTGTTATTATATTTCAATTTCATTTAGTTATCAAATTACTATTTAGTGACAGTCTTATACGTTCTGTTCATTCCTGGAAACTACTGGCCATATCTTAGAAAGCACATAATTCTTTCCTGTTCCATAGAAGTTTTCAGTTATTAAACATTCAGCTTAGTATTTGAAATTGAAATACATACCATTGCGGCTTATTGCCTTTTGCATAAATGCGGATATTTATCAGTTAGTATGTGTAAATCATCATTACCTATAGATAAAGAGACTCATAGCACTATGTCACAGTGTACGTATGCTGTTGTCGGACCGCAATGATTTGAGGAATATATCGATACGAAAATGGAATTAAAAAACACAGTAATTCTAAATCGGCAGTAGAGTTAAGAACGACTATTCCGAGCTCAGCCTACAAAATGCACCAGAGATGTGAAGGAAATGATAAATAAGACAATTATTTTGATTTATGGCAGTTTTAACAGAAAAAAATGTACGTGTATAAAAAACTGTGTTTGTTATTGATTATATGAACTTTCCATTCAGTCGCTAATTCGAATGGAAAACTAGGTATGTAACTATATTTTATATATTTTAGCAATATTTCATATTTAACATGGATGGGTATGTGGAGATGCCAATAGTGTTTTGGTAAATATGACCGTCTAGTAATGTTTTAGAAAACAAATTAAAGGATATTACAATTTATGGTGTGTTACTGGATTTGATAGGACGGATCATATTTTTTTTAAATGAATACTTAAAACTTTATCAGCACGTTATATGCCATAACAAAGAAAATTTATTTAAATTATATTTTTTTGAACTTAATAATAATGCAATGCAATGGTCGCCGTATGACAAAGCGATCTCTTACTGGCAACCATATGAATAAAAGAATTATTTTCTAAAATTGCAGATAGGTGCAAAAAAAGAATCACTGAAATTTAAAAATATATCCCAATCACTTATACTGCGTTTTGCCTCTTAAATACAGTAATAGTCGTGCCTCTATTATTTTAACAATAACATCAACAGCTGCAACATTGACTTTTTACACTGTACGTACTGTGTTCCGTTCTTAGTGTTTCGTGTTATAACAAATGCCTTATATGGATGGAAGAGTATAGAATTGACCATCTTAGTAAAAATTGTTATGCTCTGCGCCAAACACCTTATAAATGCACCTTCTTAAATTTGTGTATCTATCTCTATATATTATAACAAATATTTTGAATGCTTTTCAGGTGCTGTTGCTGTTTTATTATCAATATTAATCTAATATTAAAATGCTTTTCTTTAAATTTTTTTGTCCATATAGGAAACTAAACATAAATGGAACTGGATAATCAAATCATATTTAAACAACAACGTTTTTCATGCACAAAAGATATAAAATTGTTGACTTTTTTTTAATATCTCAGATAAAGTGTCAAATGTTTTCGTGGGATATATCTAATAAATATAGTTTACCATGTTCTTTTGAAAAAAAAAATTTAGCGATTTAGTTAATATTTGTCGATATTGTTGACGAATATTGTTTTTTTTTGAGACGAGTGCCTCTACCTAATCAACAGGAGGGCCGAGCACTGTCATTTTCCGGAGAGCTTCATAATATTTTTTTACAGATTAAAAAAATATTACATTTTCACCAAGAACTTCAATTGCTTTTAGAAATGGGAGATTCTACAAAGATATATTTTTGTGAAAAGATCGTGTTCACGCAAATAATTTGTGGTTGACTCATTCTTTTTTGCTTATTTAATAGCTAGCTTAATCAAAGATTTCTATGTCCTTTAATATTTCTTTCGTCTGAATAAACGAAACTATTGTGGTAATTTATTAATTATTTTCGTTTATATATTAAATGAAGTATAAAGTTATGGCAGTCGTACTGTAGTAAATATAGCCTCTTAATAGTATATCACACTGCCGAGGATCTTGAAGAAGACATTTGTAAGGACCTCATCGGATTGCGATAGATTTTGAAAATCGACTTTCCGTCCGTCTCTTCAAAGAAGAAATGAACTCATAATGACAGAGTGTGGTAAGTTAATCAGATATGACCCCTTAACTTTTCTGACAGTATTGTCTTAATGAGTTCGTTCGGACATTAAAAAGAAGCTACAGTTATAAAACAATTCACACTTATTAAAGTAAGTACGTTTAGATGAAAGCGTGTGTACTTAATTTATAAAACGTTATTTACGACAGCATATAAAAGCAACTAAATACCAATTAAAATGTCTGTGTCTAATGATAGACGCTAGATGATCGGATGTAACAAATAATATAGCATTTAAAATTCGCCACTTCCCTTACATATCACGGAATATTATGAAAACTTTACATAATCGTTTGAAATTGTGGTGTTCTTCTCTTGAACATTTTTCTTAACTTACTACAAAACTTCTATACCTTAACAAAGAAAATATTCTTTCTTTGTTATGACTTCCAGTTTGGGATTTAAAATGAAATGTATACTACCAATGTATTTACGATAAGAAAAGTTGTGTAAAATATTTTGTCAATTTGACTTAAAGTTATTGTATGTTATATTAAAGTAAGCTTGTATCGTAAACATTTATTTTACATGTTTCTAGCATTATTATATTATTTTTTTAATAGCTAAAGTCATTAAACAGTGAAAACTGGATGATTCTTAATAATTATAAGTGGTGAATGAATACATTTGTTACATACATTCTGATATTTTTTACATATTTATTACGTATGTTGTGTCTAATGATTATTTTTTGCTCCTTAGGTCACGACTCGGTTGATTATCTATTTTTATTCTAGTATAGTTTTTTGTTTACTGGCCGAGTTCAATTTTTTTAGTAAGAGCTTCGACTCAGCGACTTCAGCTGGTGCATAATACTTTGACTGAAGAATTTTGTTTCACTATCAACATCTTTTCATAAGTTCTGTTGTAATTATAAATAAATATAATAATAAATAATAAACTTAAATTTAAAATTTAAGTTTAGTATTTTCTGTCCTAAGTATGGCATACCACTTTAAAAAATAGTAAAAATAATAATACATATTTTTTTCTGGTTAATGAGTAGGTAAATCTAGGTATTTTTATGAACGAGTTGTATTTATATATACTAATTAATGCATCTTTAATTTTAACTATCAATACTATCGGTCTATCGGACTTGCACTATTGTATTCATTCTGCATTGTGTGAAGGATGTTGTCTATATATATTCTCGCCAATTGGTGGAGTTTTATGACAAAAAAAAAAATATTTTTTACAACATCAAGCAGCTACGCACGTAACTACACCACTTCCTAATCTTATTATTATTAATTAAATTTATCAATTCGTATTAAATTTCGTAATATAACTGGTAAATTAATTGTGTAATTACAGTTTACCAGAATTATATTACTAGATTTTATTCCTAGTTAAACAATTTTCTCAACGTTTTTGTATCTGTAAAAGTACTCAAATATTATATAATGTATGTAGAATATAAATTTACTATTTTGCCAGATATTTCAATATCTGAAGTATAATTAATAATATTATTATTGCCTCCTTAAAAATTTTGATAAAATATTTAACACATTTTTGATAATTTTGTAGATGTAACTAAAAGTTACAAAACTATTAACCATCCTGTTTGTTATGAATTATCTTACTGAGTGAAGCGTTGTATCTGCAATAACTTTGCGTTGGATATTTTTATGAAAATTATTTCATAAAAATATCCAAAATTTAATTCTTGCAATCACTTACGATAATCATATTTCAAGATTATTGTCATCGATTAAAAGCACTTCGAACTTGAATACAATGTTTATTTTACATCTCTAATATGGGTTTGTATTTTACAGGTGTCAGTATTTAGCTAGATGTGGATGTCTGATATTTATATAAAGGTAAGATCTCCAATTCTCTTCATATTGCACTAAAATTCATAATAAAATTATTAGACATTCAAAAACAATTATATTGTACGCTAAAACGAGAAAGGATATTTTACCTTAAAATTTAACTTTTCTTAAGTATAAAATGCGTGTCTATAATTTATTATTGATGGTATTCTTTTTTAACTTCCTCAGGTCGTTTAAACATTTCGTGATGTAGGCATCACGAATATTCTACTAAGATGGTCTTGTTATGTAAGGTATCATATTTTTATTTTTGTCAATTTTAAACTATTTCTTGTCAATCTTAAAACAAAAAAATGATGATTCAAGTATATTTGTCTTCTTTTCCCGACTGATGCATAATGCTGCATAAAGTTATAATCTGAATTGACAAGAACTTTATCATTTTTGGTTCTATATTTAGGCTCAAAATTACAAGATTAACTGACTTTCTTCATTAACCTTATAAACATTTTAACTATTTTTTTCCAATTATGTATGTTGTTTCCGGTATCCAGACTAATAAGGTCTAAACTGCTAGCGCACTTTTATCGCACAATAGAATTAATTGAATAAAACTACACAGTTGCTAAAATGATAAAGTTTGACGTCGTTATAATAATAATTTGACATAAGTAATATATACAAACATTCGTAAACAAAGGTATCTTGTTCGCAGAACCTGCGGCGGACGACGCGCTACGCTCCACAGAAGTCTCCATTGCTTTTAATGTTTAAACAAAGACTTAGCTACTACAATTGCTTTAATGTACAACATTCACTATTTATTTCACAAAAGTAACAAATACTCTCCACGTTTGCTAATTTTTTTAGACAAACTTAATACTCGCTAGAATCTCTACCGAAGTATTCATTTAATCGGTAATTCTTGTAAAATGTTCTTTTTTGTCATAAAATATGTTTGACTGTGTTAGTTTCTACATTAGACCTTACTTCGTGTCACTGTTCATAATATACGTCGCTAACAATAAGGTCAAACGGGTTCTTGCGTCAAGTTGTGTTTCTGATTTAGATATTTAATTATGATTCCATAAATTATCACAACTTGAATATTTTTAATGAATTTAAAAACTAAGATTAATTACAATTCAAGTAATGTTCTCTGATCTGTTAAATTAATTTGACAAATTCATATTAAAAATACGACTAAATAACATTGCAGATTTTGGGAGTTGTTGCTGTATTTATAGAGGTTTGTATAAAATGTTTCTTAACACTTTTAGTATTTCTTTATTAAAAACGTTCAAAATTCTTAAAAGAAAATATTTTTGACGTCTCAGTGTAAAACATGATGATTTTTTAATATTTTTGTCTTCTTTTCCCGACTGATGCATAATGCAGAAACTTAACTTAATCTGAGTAAAAGTAAAAGTAAAACTAAACATGTTTTTGTATTATAATTCTTAACATCTTTTTTTTTTTCAGATTGGCAGATTGCAAAAAATGTGATATTTTAGTTACGTTACTATACGTAAATTATATTTATATAAGTATTGTTATAATTTTAAAGTTCCTACGATTGTTATATGTCCTAGTTTTTAAACATATTTGTTAAAGCTTACACTATTTTTTTTCTTATGGGTTTGTATAGAGATTAGAGTAGTTTAATGTGCATTGTTTGGTACATTGTCGTCAATGATAATGTTGACGATACGCATTGGTATTTACTATACTATGCGATGTTATTTTTTTAATTTAATAAATTATGAAAAAATAAATCAATTTGTTTTAGTTCTGAGAATTTATTAAGTAACTCTACAAAGACCACGCACACACAAAATGCATGCACGCATCAACAAACCTGGCAATTTTGTTATGTAAATCTAACCAACACTTGGATTATACTTGTAGAATTTTAAATTTATTATAGTATATTGCATTTTTTTTAAATATTTTAGTATTCAAATGAATACATTTTATTTGTCCGTTTTATATAAAAGGAGTGGAACACCACATACACACTTGCGCATTTAGAGGAATAAAAGCATTTACTTTATTTTAAACTGTTATCGATTCTTTTTTTTTTTTTTTTTATGGAAGAGACGGCAAACGAGCGTACGGGTCAGCTGATGATAAGTGACATCCGTCGCCCACGGCCCCGAGCAACTCCAGAAGAGCTACAGGAGCGTTGCCGTCTTTTAAGGTGGATAGGCACCGGGGCCCGGCATTACCTAATGCGAAACGCAGCGGCCAAAGCCACTACTTAACGCCGGTCTTAAATGCCGGGGGTGGTAACAATCCGGTCGAGTCTGCCCATGCGTGTTGCCATTACTGGCAACGTGACTCTACCACACGCACTTTAGTCGCCTCTTACGACACCACCAGTACCAGGGTGATCCTATTCTAAGCCGGGATCACACGGCAAAAATCTATATGATGATATAGTATAAAAAAACTATATATATAGTAATAAATATATATATATATATATATATATATATATATATATATATATATATATATATATATATATATATATATATATATATATATATATATATATATATATATATATATATATATATATATGTATATATATATATATATATATATATATATATATATATATATATATATATATATATATATATATATATATATATATATATATATATAAATTTATCACTATAAGTGCTAAATATAGATCTAAAATTTATTTTATATATTGCCTTTTAGGTATTGATTTTTTAACTTTACGATTATTAATTATCGTTAACAAAAAATAATGAACTCAATATGGAACATTGCCTGCAAAAGACAATTTATTAATAAATATTAAATGAAACCTTATATTATTATTATTGTATATATTTTCTAAATTACATTATATCTGAAATGTGCCTACACCCAAAAACATTAAGCATACTTTGATTCATTCCGCGTATGTAAGAAGTAATTTCCTCTACTCTTGACGCTGACGGGGTACCCCATAGAAGTAGGATTTTCAGTACATTCGCCTTTTTCAAATTTTTCCCAAGTCTCGCAAGGATAAGAGAGAAAACCAATAAAAGCATCATATGCTATTGATTCTTCAAAAAATTCATTTGCTCTACCGTGACTGCACGTATCTAAAAAACAATTAAATATAGTCTTGAGGCCTGTCGTGGCGCAGCAGTATGTGACTGTAAACGATAGGTTGTGGATTTGATTCCCAGTCAAAAAGAAATATTTAAAATTTTCAAATTTAATGTTTTCATTTCTTCGCTCTGGTGACAAATAGCAAAGCGCGGCGTTGAGTTACGCTATTCTACACGCATTGCCACAAATTCTGCGGAAAGTGGAGAATGGAAGTGGAACAAAGTGTCTTAACACTAGGTTTCCAAGTTCCCTCTGCCTACCATGCCATGTGCAGGATATACAGCGTGAAGCTGAGTGAGTATAGACTGCATTTGGACTTGAGTTAAAATGTAAACAAACAAAACAAACTGAGTTTCTTGAACCTCTATTGATAATATAACATTTCTACAGATTTGTTACCGTCGGCCACGTTTTTGTTAGGTGTCAGTAACAGCAATTTTGTTTGCTCATATTAAAATTTTCTTTGAATGCAAACTTCTGTTCTTCTTCCTGAACGCCGCCCATCAATTTTTCTTTTAAAATTAGTCCAACTTGAAAAAAAAATGTCTTGTTGGACTGTATGTCCCTGTTATATATGAAATAGTCGACAGTAGTTCGGTGGTATTTGTTGTATCCATATTTATCTTAAGACATGCCCTTTGATAAGCACTACTGAGAACTTCGAGCATTATGTTCCATGGTTTCAGCCAGTTGTTAGTCTAGATATGGCTAAGAATCCTTGTGGAACTAGTAAAAAAATATAACTTATGATGCTTGACTTTTTACTTATAAAGTACTAATGTGCTCTTCCATAGATTGGTTTGCAACATGGTGACAACTTTTATTTCTTACACTAATCAATATTACAAAACCGTTACCGATTTGAATAATTATTTTGCTCATAAATAAACTAGGATAGCGATTCATCGATTTATAACAAGAATATGTTCATTTTAGACACCAAGTCATATATTTCCCAAGCCTTAAATTGTAGTTAAAGTACATATTTTAGACGTGGAAAAGAATTTTTAGAATTCTTTGAACTTACAGTATAAGTTCTATATATAAATACTTATCGCTTCACGAGTGGTAGATTTTTTATGCCAGTTAAGTGACAGTTCAAATTTCGCCATAATTTAGTTTGAAATTATTAGGTACTGTAATATAATTACTATACTATCACAAAGAGGACAATTTTTATTTTTTGCTATTTTAATATATTTTAATTTGATTTAGAACTTTACCGGCTACTTGTCGGGCACCGTCACATCCAGGTTGCATTGGTTGTCCATTATTTGGATAAAAATCAGCATCACCATAACTTTCGTTATAGCCGTAAACCCCACCACAGGTGTGAAGTATATCTACAAAATCTGCATCATCTGCATCGAGACTAAAATCGTGTGGCATTTTAGGTACTTCAAATAGAGGACGCGCCGGATCTAAGCCTATAATCGTTGATTTTTATCGTCAAAATATTGTACACCAAATATAGACGAAAAAAGTACATATTTTTACAATATTACCTGTAACTCGGTCGACTTTTCCTTCTAAAAATAGTCCAGCGTATCCCATTACTTGTGCTCCTAAACTGTGCCCTATCAAATGTATATGTTTTGTGTGGTTGTACGTCATATTAATAGTTTTAAGTAATTGCGCCACCTTCTTTCCAACATAGCGGGTACTAAATGCTGCATATGGGTAAATTACATTTTTTGATAATTCACTCCAGTCTACGGTTATGACGTTTAAATCATATTCTCTTAAAAAAGATTTTCTTATTTTCTGTAACCAAGTCATGTTCTCGTTCGAAAGCCACCCGTGTGTAATCACTCTAATATCGTTTGAGTTATTGAAATAAATGCTATGGAAAGTATCATTATTTTGAGGAATCACAATTTCTTCAGGTTTATTAACGTTCTGCCTGGAAGGGAAGCGCTGGCATAGTAAACATTGTATTTAAAAATGGCTGTCGTGGAGAAAGGGCACAATCGTGTGAACTATAAACGCGGCGGTTGTGGGATTAGAATATTAATTGTTTTCTTTTCTTCGTCCGTAACAAGGCGAAGCGCGGAGTAGAGTTCCAACACCCCGCATGCAATGCCTCGATACGGTGGAAAGTGGGGAATTGAAGAGTCTGAATGGAAACGGAGAGTCTAGTGATAAGATACTCCGTTCTAACTTTCCTCTACGTACCCTGCTATGTGCGGGATATAGCATGGAGATATAATTTACTATGAAAAGCACAATCATAAGATTTCCAGTCGCAATCTTATTAGTTCCATTCAATCTCTCGTTGTTGCAATACTGATAAGATACATACTAATATAAAGCTACAGGTTATTTACCTTGTGTATAAATAAAAATATGCGTCACCGAAAACCATGTCATGAGTGTTACGAGGAATGGAGGAAAAGTTCATGATATGATTTTTGCCATAGTCGTCTACGAAATAGAGCCAATCAATACCGTAACCTGGGCCATAGTCGATTGAGATACATCTGAACACGGTGAATTCTAGAATATTTTCAACCGAATTAACATGTTATTTTTTCTTCTTAAAATATATAATTATAATACATACTCACCTAAAATAAACAAAAAGTGTAAAGTTGATTTCTGATGGATCAGCATTTCTTTCTACTGTTAGACAAAACTCAAAACAAACGTGGTACGAATTTGAATATTGTGGTAGTTTTATAAGTGCTGTATCCTATCATATAATGACTTCCGCTAAAAAAAAGGGTTATGTTTTTGCTAGTAGAGCTAAATAGATAAGAAACATTTACATTAAAATTAAACATAAATATTTTACAAAAACATAAATTAGTTTACCTTTATATTAATATATTAAGTTGTTTGATTGCTTTAATAAGATTTGTTTAGGCAATTATAAAGTAACATGATGTTTGTAAATTTATTAGCTCCTTGAACTATGTATTTCAAATGTAAAACTAGTAGGCATTCTACGACTATATACGACTTACTAAACTTAAATTTAAAAAGCGTATAAAAATTTTGAACAAAGCAGGATATAAATTTTTATACGCTTTTTAAAAATTTTTATACGCTTTTTAAAAATTTTTATACGCTTTTTAAATTTAAGTTTAGTATTTTCTGTCCTAAGTGTAGAATAACACTTTAAAAAAAACATAGTAAATATATACGACTTCTTTTTTAACTTTCTTGTGTACTAAAATTTAATCGTTTAACAGTTCATAGGGAATCGGTCGATATTTATAATATTGTGACTGTCTAAATATTCCCTTTTAAAACATGGATATATGTGAATTTCATATATTAAGTTACTAAATTATGACATTTTTGAATTGTACCTATTAGATCTAATGTTTGTTGTACAGATAGTAACTTTCTTTAAATCAATTTTTACAGTTTCACGCCGTCTCAGGCATGGTAGGCCAGGCAGAGGGAACTTGGGCTCATAGTAAGACATTTTGTTGCATTCACTACTTTCCGCCAATTTAATGAATTGCGAGTTGAACCGTGAAACTAAACACAACGTACTAAACTTAAATTTAAAAAGCGTATAAAAATTTTGAACGAAGCAGGATTTGAACCCGCGCCTCTGGAATACCGTTCCAACGCTTTGCCTTGTTACCAGAGTGAAGAAATGAAAATATTTCTTTTCCTCGTGTAGGGATTGCTTGTGCGGCACGATAGGTTCAATCTTTCTTTCAATCGCCATAAACAGCGCTATGAATATTCTATTGAATGAAAAATACTTCAAGCTAAGACGAAATAAAATGCCAAATAAGGTTTATAAATAAGACACAAATGAAATCATAGCAACGTTATTGTATTTTTATTTTTTGAATTGAATCCTTTTCGTGCTTACACAGTAAACACTGATCTCAACACTTATAACTAAAAATATTCTACAAACAAAATCAAGGATATCAAGTTAAAAAATTGTGGCATGTGCAAATGGCTCGTTTCCACCGAGGCGAACTATACTTATTTACATAGGTATTGTATTCGCTGCAGTAACTTTTAAAAGTGCTAGAGGTTTACATATTTTGAATTTTGAAAAGAAAATGTCATTTAGAGTGCTGAGATATTGTGCAAGTAAGTAAGTAAGTTTTTAACATGGGTGCCCCTGTTTCACCACATTATATTTGCCAATGTGCACATAAATTACTCTCATACATTTTTATATAAACTGATACATACGATAAAAGTTATTATATTATTCTAATATATTGCTATCTTTTTCATTTTAGTCTATAGAAAATGTCAACTGACTTAGTGCTTTATTTATAATTGTTAAAATTTTGCAGTCAAATAAAGAATTATAATGTAATTGTAAATAAAGTTTCAAAATTTCTTCTAAAATCAAGTTCTAAAGAATTATTTAACTGTGTAGTAAATTGATTTCGATACTTGATTACTACAATATTTTAATATATTACGATCGGGAAGGTTAATTCATAATGGAGACTAGATATCACATGGTTTGAGCTATATCGATTCTTACTTTTGTTTCATATTCTCATTACTACAAAATAACACATCAGTGTGAATTGCTTTTAACAGCGTGGGGAATTACGTATTGCATAGAAATTAAACATAACCCATATACCACTCGCAATAGAAAACAACTTAATGTCACAAATAGAAAACAAAATCAACTGCAACATTAAACATTTAAAATAACAATCAATCGAATAAAATTAAAAAATATTACATAAATCCATAATAATAAAAGCATACATAAAAACTTGGATTTTGCCGAAATGATCTCGATTTAAATCCGATGGCCCTTACCGCGAGTGCCTCGTTCAGTTTGTTGGTCGTTCGAAATCACCGAGCACACCAATCGTAAAAAAACAGTGGGATAATTTATTGCACAAGTAGTTGATACTAACGACCTAAATGTAACGCTAGGCAGGTTACCTAGAAAACATGCACGTCGAAAACAATCGAAACGAGTTAGTTTACCTACTGAAGTGGCGATCTTTCGCAGCTTAATATATCGACCGGCAGTGACCTGGTGATGTCTCGCGCGCTCACACTCCGCACATGCGCTCACCACGAACATACACTACACCTTAATATACTACCTATCTATTTGTATTTGTATGAGTAATTTAACTTCAATTTCTTTAAAGCGTACATTTTATACTTATATTTTAGGAGGTTCTTAAAGATATTGAAAATTTCGAAACATTTCCCCAAAAAAAGATATACAAAATTGTGTAAAACTCATACATGCAAGGAATATCAAACGTTTAGTTTAGTTTGTAAATAATTCTAATAAAACTAACGACAGTCTTCGTACGTGACTGAACAATAAATAATATTTTAGGTTCTCAGGTGGGATCGCTTAAGAAACCGAGTGGTCGTGCTATTTAGATTTTTATTAGAATATGCTTTTGCGTCTTGTTCTAAATTCAACGATAAATACAAAAAGATACCGCTTCAGGGAAAATCCAGGATATTATCAGCGAATATAATGAATATCGATATTGGATTGGTCAGAATATGCATAATTTGATTGAGCACCTTTTTATAGCGTTTGTGCCACTTGGTTACGTTCAGTATAATTAGTGTAAGAAGTCATATTTATAATAAACTCTAAATAAAATTATACTAGTGCCTCACATTTACTGGCTTAGTTCATTAGAACCTCGTTCACGTAATACCTAAATAAATAAGTGTATAATATAATATCTAACATGTTTTTACATATGTACAGTAAAAATAAACAAAGGAGGTACATAACAAATAAAAATAAAAATTTGTACTTGAAAAAAAAAATCTCCTTTCAAAACATAAAACAGTCGTAACGTTCCTTGCTCAATCTATATAATATAACCCTAAGTCTAACTAAGATTATTTGTGTGTATATAATACGAGTGTAGCGCGCATTCGACGCGGCCCGTCGGCATCGAATGCGTGGAGTCTCACTAACTTTAATTGTACGTAATTAGTTAATAATAACTACAATATAATATTGGTATGAGCGGTTTTGTGGATGCTTCCCCGCTCATACCTAAAGCGTTTAGGTGAACGTCAGCTCGCACTGCCTGCCTGCCTCTAGCGCAGTGCTGGCCGGCCGGCACGGCTCTGGTCGATCGGCTCGTCCGTCATACTTGTATGCCACTTTACATACATTATCGGTTAAGAAACGAAGCTTTCGGTGGTGATTCGCGAGTTTTCGATATGATCGCTTAACATTGCTAAATAGCAATTTTATATCACAATGAAACAGTTCCGATTTAAAACGTAAACGTTACAATTACATCGAATCGTTAATTGACATTATTTTGTTATCGGAAAGCAGCCAGTGCGATTGCAACACGCCACTGCATCCACATATACACGAATGTACATTAAGTTACTACTCCAGTCGAGCGGCGCGTGGCGTTTTGACCGAAATCGTGTCTAAATTATGTTAAATATATAGTATAGTATACAGTCCCAGCGAGACTGGCGACCGAGGTGGGATATTAAAACTATGATAAAGGTGAACTAAAACGCGCTCTTCAGAAACGATGGCCGCTGCTCCCTAAGTCATATAAATTAGATCGGTACCACTACTTAAATAAATAAATACATAACAATTATAATCGTACATACAACCTACGCGTCATTAGTCTTTCGTTAAATTGACTTATAAAATGAATGTAGGGAAGTGTACTCCGACATAAAAAACCATAGAAACATAACGCAGGGGTCGCCCGTCGCGGCTCAGCAGACGGTCTCGGCGGGCGAGCGCCGGCGCCGCGCCTGGCGCTTGCGGAACTGCAGGAACTCCTCCTTCATGGCGCGCACGCGCGCCTCCACGTGCTCCTGCAGGTCCCACTCGTAGTGCGCGTCCACGGAGCCCGCGTCCGCGCCGGCCGAGCGCGGGCGCGGCGGCGGCGGCGGCGGCCGGTAGGGCGGCGGCCGCCACTCCGCCAGGCTGCCGGTGCGGCTGCTGCGGTTGTGCTGCGAGGACGACGCGTTCTTGCTCCCGAACCCGCTGGAGGAGGACCTGCTCTCGGGCGACGCCTCGTGCGGCGGCGGCGCGTCGGCGGCGGGGCGCGGGCGCGCGGCGCGCGGCGGCGGGCGCGGGCGCGGCCGCCCGAGCGCGAGCAGGCGCGCGTGCGGCGCCTCCAGCGACGCCACGAGCGGGCGCGAGCGGAACGAGGGCGGCGTGGGGAAGGAGCCGTCCGCGGAGCTCGGGAAGGGCACGGAGCTGAGGTCCGAGATGTGCAGCGGCGACCAGGGCGTCCAGGCGGGCGCCCACACGGGCCAGGGCGGCCAGGGCGGCCAGTGCAGCGCCAGCGTGGGCGAGGAGGCGCGGAACAGCGGCGGCGCGGCGGGCGGGCGCAGCGGGGCGCGCAGCCGCGGTAGGAACCCGCCGTCGTCGGAGGAGGGCGCGGGGGAGGGCGCGGCAGAGTGCGCGGGGGAGGGCGCGGCGGACGGCGCGGGGGAGGGCGAGGGCGCCACGAACGCGCGCCGCACGCCACCGCACCGCGACGCCGGCCAGATCCAGTTAGCCGTGAACCGCAAACATTGGACTATACTCGATATTCCGCTTTCTCTAAATCTAAAAAAAAAATACTACGTAACTGTTTGTCCAAATTTAAATACGATTGACCAAATATTAATTTATCCTCACCTGATTTCCTATTAAAAGCAGCAAGTAAAAAGTTAAGCAATAATTAGTTGAATAAGTTTTTATTCGGTTAACATCGTGGCTCAGTGGGATATCTTTATAATATAAAATATAAAATCGACACCCATACGGAGGAACAAATAATATTCATTTTTCCGTTCGGACTATTCTTGAAAGCATAGTGTTGTGATTCGTTATCTTATAATAGAATTAATTACATTGCAATTAAATAATTAATCGACTTGATTATCACATATTTGACTTTTATTGACATGATTTTTAAAATCGGATGTACCGGAAATGTTAAATGTGTATTAAAATAATAACCATACCATACCAAAATAATAAAATTTATTTTAACGGTTTGGTTCGATCATTCTTGTGGCGGTCGCACTATTAGAAGCATCACTTGTCTTGTACTTGACTTGTCTTGTATATACTGCTATATCTAATTTTGGTTGAGAACCGTGTACGTACCGTACTAACTGATCGTTAAAGTGAAAACAAAATGAAATTGATCTTGTTAACTGGTACTTGGTGAAAACGTTCCTTTTTATTAGTCAGATGCACATTCATTCAAATACGCATTGCCTGTTTAGTGGCGGAACTCAACGTCACGGTTTACCTTGTCACATCAAGTTGAACAAATAGATCACCCGAGCAAAGAAATTAAAATTTTAATTATGAATTGGAAATTTTAAATATTTTATTTTTCAAGTGCGGACACGCTTGTGCCACCGCCATGACAGTACTTTTATAAGTAGTTAAATATTGAAATAGGGATATTTGTATCTAAAAACTGAGCGAGTAAAGGTACCGTAAAATTATTATTGCAGTTTAGGAGGGCCTATATGGTCATTAAATTAAACAAGAGCCTAGATCCTGATACATAGTTACACAAAATAAAAAATTAAAAAAAATATATCTATCTCGTGACCTCGATAGCAAAGTAAAAAGGGCAAAGGCGAGCCTTCGGCGCCTGAAAACTGAACCTCTAACTAAGGGAGAAAACCCCGACAGAAATCCAGTGTGCAGCCCGTAAGGACCGCCCCAGCACCGTAACCCTGTGGATCTAGTCCTAAGGAAACCCCTAATCCTACGGTGTGGTGCGCGCCAAGAGGATGTATGACTGACAGGATAGTCAGCCATTAGGGACAAACTCGACGTACCAGGCGACCCGTCTTAGTATATAGGCAGAAGGCTATATACTAAGACGGGTCGCCTGACGGTGACGCCCATTCTCTGCTTCTGCAGTCACCTCTGTAGTGACCGTTTTACGACCCTACTCGTGGAAACAGTATGAGTTATTTAAATAAAAACAAAATCAACCCTTCAAACAACAACCCAGCAAAAGAGCTGACGCAGCAGATATTTCATAAAGGAATGTTCGAAAATAGACCTCGATCGAACTCATGTAGTGAAATTCCAAGATCTACACCTTCACTATCGGAAAATATACATACAGAACATGGAAACGACTTAACGGAGGAATCAGTATCTGGTAAAAAAAAATAAGATCTGGTCCTGATAGCAAAGATGGTCCATCAAAACAAGCAAAACTGAACACATACTGGCTAGCGCAAGCCAAATCAACCAATTCCAATAACCGATTTGCTCTACTAGGACACAATGATATGAGCCAAGACCAAACAAGCCTGATTAGCCAAGAGCAAAGTTAAAAACCTGTAAATCACCCCCAATATTCGTAGATGGAGTCGAGAACATACAACCACTTACCAGTCTATTAAATGAATATGCACAAAATAATTACGAACTTAAAGTACTCAGCAATAATCAAGTTAAAATAGTTTCAAAAACGTCTGAAGCATATAGAATTACAGTTAAGCAGCTTGAACTAAAGAACACAGAATTTTACACATTTAAGCCCAAAGAAGAAATGATGCTTTAAAGTTGTTCTGAAAAACCTTCATGCCTCTTCGGACTTAACTTAAGCAAGCCCTATCAGATTTGAAACAACGTAGTACCAAAAAGCCACTACCAATGTTCATTATAGAACTTAAGCCTAATAACAAAGAAATATATACCAAGTTGAGAGCCTTCTAAATTGTAAAATATCCTTCGAACCACCAAGGCCAAAGCGTGAGATCCCACAGTGTACTAAATGCCAACAATAAGGACAAAGGGTTATTGCCGCCGTAACCCGAAATGCATAAAATGTGCTGGAGATCATTGGTCACTAGATTGCCCTAGAAAGACCAGGTCTGACCAGGTTAAATGCATATTATGTAACGGAAATCACCCACCTAACTATAAAGGTTGTCAGGTATATAGAGATTTACAACAAAAATAATCTACCCATTCAAGTTAACGAGATCAATCAAATTCCATCAAGTTGAACAAATAGATCACCGAGGCAAAAGCCAACACAAAAAACATATAGAGATGTACTAATAGATAATGAAATCACAAAATACCACGATTCTGAAGAAGCTCCTGATAACTCAAATGACATACGGTAACTAATGACAATGATTAGGCAAATAATGCATCTGCCACATCATTGACAAATCTCGTAACGCTCACGACAAGACTGACAAATTCGATTCCATAAAATTTGTCATCTGGAATGCCAATGGGCTGTCACAACAACCTTAGAGGTCAAATAATTTCTCAAACTAAACCAAATTGACATACTCCTAGTATCAGAGATGAACTTTACAAAGAAAAGCTATTTTAGAGTGCATGGATACGAGTTACTACCATACGATGCACCCGTGATGATTATTCGGTTAACATCGTGGCTCAGTTATAATATAAAATATAGAATCGAAACCCACACGGAGGAACAAATAATATTCATTTCTCCGTTCGGACTATTCTTGAAAGCATAGTGTTGTGATTCGTAATCTTATAATAGAATTAATTACATTGCAAATAAATAATTAATCGACTTGATTATCACATATTTGACTTTTATTGACATGATTTTTAAAATCGGTTGTACCGGAAATGTTAAATGTTTCAGAGAACTGGTATCTGCTTCAATAAATTTGAAAATGCGTCTTAAAAATGAATCAGACCTAGAAGAAGCCATTGGACACTTTAATCAATGCATCCAAAAAGCTGCATGGGCTGCGACGCCATAAACATCCCTTACTACCAAACCCTATCCACAAAGGTACCCAGCTAATATAAAGGATATGGTAGCTGAGAAAAGAAAAGTACGGAAAATATGGCAAATGACACGGTTCCCCGCGCATAAAACCAGGCTAAATAAGTTAGCGTCGTAGCCGAAACAACTATTAATGGAAGACCGAAGAGTCTTATCTCACTAATTTCGCTCTCACTGCGGCAACCGACTATTCTCTTTGGAAGGCGACAAAGAAACTTAAGCGGCCTATGGTTACTCGACCACCAATACGTAAGTTAAATAACAGCTGGGCAACAAGCGATTCAGATAAAGCAGAAACATTTGTGAATTACCTCAAAAGCGTATTTAAACCACATCCAGACCTAGGGTCCGAATAAGCTGCTTTAGTGGCCAAAGTATTAAAAGAAACACACCAATTAGATTTTCCAATAAAAAGTTTCACCAAGCAAGAAGTCTTTCAAGCAATTAAAAATCTAAATCAAAAAAGGCTCTAGAATATGACCTGATAACTGGCAAAATCTTGCAAGAATTGCCGAAAAAAGGTATCATTTTCTTAACTTACATTTATAATTCAATCCTCCGAATATCAAGCTTTCCAAGACAATGGAAAGTGGCTCAAATCCTGATGGTTACTAAACCTGGTAAGAGGCCCGATGACTTTAAGTCGTACAGACCCATGAGTTTACTACCAATACCCTCAAAATTAATGGAGCTACTGTTCATGAGCAGATTAAGATCTAATATTAATGAAAGAAAATTAATTCCTGAACACCAGTTTGGGCTCAGAAGAGACCATGGCACTATTGAACAAGTCCACAGGCTCGTTAACATTATTCACATTTGAGCACAAGTTCTATTGTACAGCTGCCTTCTTGGATATTTTGACCGTGTGTGGCATGAGGTAGTGTCTTCTGTTTAAAATCAACAAATCGCTATCTCTTCCATACTATCAATTTATTAGGTCGTACTTGGAAAATAGACACTTCTTTATGAAACAAGGTGATGAAGTTACACCGTTAAACAAAATACATGCAGGAGTCCCTCAAGGTAGCGTCTTGGGACCAATTTTGTATCTACTTTTTACTGCGGACTTACCTACCTAACAGGCACTTTTGCAGACGATAGAGCTGTTATATCGACGATGATATCCCCGAAAATGCTTCCCATAAACTTCAAAATAGCCTTAATGATATTTCAAGTTGGCTTAGAGATTGGCGTATTAAAGCCAATGAATCAAAGTCGATCCAAGTAACGTTTTCCCTCCCACGGAAAACGTGTCCCCCGTCTCATTAAATGGAATATAAATCCTACAGACTGATAAAGCAAAATATCTAGGAATGTACCTAGACAGAAAACCTCTCATGGAGGAAGTACACATTCAGGAAACGCCTGGCAATGGGACTAGAGGTACGAAAAATGTACTGGATGCTTAATGGAAAGTCAAAGTTATCTCTATAAAATAAATTACTAATATACAAAACCATACTTAAGCCCGTCTGGAATGTAGAGATACTGCAAAGGTTTCAGTCTAAATTGCTTCGAATGATAACTAACGCACTATGGTACGTTACTAACGACAGATTACATAAGGACCTAAATGTGATAACAGGCAAGCAAGACATTAAAAAAAAAGCGAACTTGTCAATGGATAAGTATCGCACAAACCTGGACTAAACATTAAACTATTGCTGGATATCAACCTAGATAGATTGCAATATGTATAGAAAAAAAAATATCCCATTACCAACATTTTTTAACAAGTATTTTAATTCTATATATATTTTTAATATATAAATGTTACTTTCGATGTACAAACACATTTTTCTTACAGTTTTATTAAAGTGTAGGCAATGCATGTATGTACGTAATATTCTTTATTACCTTAGATCTATCCAGAATCATTGTGAACCACTCTGGTAACGTAACGTTGTGACACGACCAATGGAAAGTGAATAGCCGAATATTTAAACGCTTAAAAGCCAGACTATAAACAACGACGCAAACGTGTGGACAATTTGTTGACCTTCGCCAGAATCGAACTGAACTTTTTAACCATACATGATACTGATTTTATTGCGGTTTTTACCGTTATACTATATATTACGATGTTATAATATATACTTATACAAAAAAAATATTACAGAATAAAGAAAAAATCACTAAAAACTAAAAAAGAAGTTAAATAGATCATAAGGATTAAAAAGAGACACAACATAATATAGCATAATACTAAAGAGAAAATACAATTCAAATAGTTCATTGGGGGTTAATCTCAATGCTAAAATCAAGACTATTTGACTTGTATTTTCTCACGGAACTTATATAAATTTTACGAGGTTCCATTGGTTGAATAGGTAAAGACAGTTAATATTAATGAACTATTTTTTCTTTTTAGTATTGTGAGATCAGATTTTTTGTTTATTATAAAAAGTTTTTTATCGTTACCATTCAATGCACATACATATTGAGGGACGTACTACATGCAGATAGTGACAAAAATAATCTCGATAATTTTAGGAATTCACGTGTGATTTCTATCCTGTCATCGACATATCACTTACTTTTGTTTGCTGTGCGCAACGAAAAAAAATATTTAAAAGATCTCAAGAGTAGGATATACGTTATCGTTACTTCCCCTAAATTATGATTGCCATTATTTAAAATGAATATTATTTCAAGAGTAAGCCTGTTGGTAACAAAATGTACAGCGTTCTGTTTCATCACAATACCGTAAAAATCGGAGACCGAAAGGTTTTACCACTGGATTCTTAATGTCTAATCCTGCTCTATATCCGATTAATTGTAATGCTTGTAAATATATAAGGTAATAAAAATTAACGTAATATTATAATGTATTTAAAAATCATATCATGATAAGAACTAATTTGCCATCAAAAACGTACGTTTTTTGTCATTTTTTGATAAACTAATGTTTGTCATTTGCATACTTATAAGGGAAATAGGTAACAAAATATAGAAAGAATAGCGCTTACTTTTTAAAAGGCACTTGAGTGCTGTCTGCGGCGCGAAGGTCTGTGAGGCGCGCGGCTACCATGTTGTATGCTGCAACCGAATAATTTCTGGACATTAACGTAGTGTCGGTAAGTAGTTCGCGGACGCGCACGCGACCGCCGCCCGCGCCCCAGCCTTCACCTCTAGCCCTCTCACCGACGGTACCACACACCATATTGTCAATTTAAAAGCGATATTCACGAGAAATGACTACTTTGCAATTAAATTTATTCAAGGATTGCTAAGCAAAAATTCATTTATTTTATTCTAATTATATTAAACAAGGAAAATAGTCTTTTCTAGTGATTGAAAGAAATTGAATGATATAAGAAAAAAAAGTGTTATTTAAGAAGTGAATAAGTAATAGGTATTGAAAATGAATAAATGAAATATTGTTTAAAGATAAAAAAAACTTTATAAAAAATGGAAACATTTTTTTTAAACATTTTATTTTCATATTTGTTATGATTACACCTTCTAGGCTGAAAAGTTAGTTGTTATATTTTTATGCCTCTTAAGGTATAGTTGTTAAAAGTTTGAAATCCACCTGGACTTGATAATAATTTAAGTTATTATAAGAACGTGTCCGAATTTTAAGCCAAAAGAAATGTTACACAATATTCTACTTATCTATTAAAAGCAATTTAAATTGTCAATAGTTACATTTTTATAATATTATAGCCAAAAAACACTCTTGTAGCAAGCACAATTATAAACAAAAGCGTTAAGTGCACATTGTTATACGCTAGAGCTGTTTGATATCTAAAAACACCAAAAACTATAGGTACATCATTTCACATCATTATCGAAAGAAAGCATATAGAAGTAAAGCGAAAAGTAAGAGCAAGCATTTATATAAAAAGCATAAAAGATAGCGAGAACGAAAACCTTAAGACATTTTTTTTATAGAAATCGATACGATTTTATAAAATATTTATTGTAAATTTAATAAAACGTTGTGGTTTGACAGTTACAACTTTAAAAAAAATTAACTACCTATCAATATAATGAAATTGCCCGTTTCTAATTAATAAAAACAACATCGTATCTTAACAGCAAATAAAACGATGTTATGCATTTTACTAAAGTGTGACTTAAAAATGATTTTTTTCGTACAAATTACATTAATAAATTAAATAATTTATTTTAAAATACACAATATGTGTTAAAAAATTTCATGCAATAAAATTAATTAATAAATATTTAAAAAATAACATGTAAGTAATATGGATGATATAATATGAATAACAATCAAATCGAAACTTTAATTTGGTGCTTGCTTTGTTATCGACAATATGGTAAACGCGTACTCTTTTCAAAAAAATTCTGAATACTATTTTCTAAGATCACAAAAAACTCATCTATGCCAGTCTATTTTTTATATTTTCTCATCAGTGCCAGTCCACGTAAAGAGAGTGTAGGTGTAGGGCGGCGGGCCGGCGGCCGCGCGCCGGGCCTTACCTTTCTCCTGTTTACGGCGTTTGCGTTTATTGCATATCTTAACCGCGCACACGGACAGGATGATGGCGACTATGAAGAACAGAATGCCGCCGACCACCCCCGCCGTTATGGCTTTGTGCTTGACCCGCGCCGGCACCGGGAACTTGACCTCCTCCGAGCTCTCGTAACTAGTAGCCGAGTTCGCTAACACACGGAAGTAATACGTTCTTCCGCCAACTAAATTTTTCACTAAAATGAGAAATATTTTAATATTTAAGCCTTTGTCTATGTCAAGAAAAGTGAAAAAAAAAATGCCGTGTTTATATCCACGCAATGTTTTTAAAATAAATGGAAAAATAAATAAGCTTGAATTTGCAAAAAAAAAATATTAGTTTTACATACCTAAATAACTAGTTTCCTCAGGCCGTATCTGCCCTCGGTTGAGCGTTTTCCACTGCGCGTCGGTGCGGTACTTTATCGTATAGTACTGCACTAAATGTGATCGTTCCAACGGCACCTGCCACGTGATTAGAAAACCATTGTGCACCTCCGTCACTGTCAGGTTGCGGGGTGGACCTGACTTCGGACCTAGACAAAATTATATAACCCACGTTTTACATATTTTTAGTGAATCAAGTTTAACCGGATTAATGGTGTAAGTTATATCCAGATAAAACCAATTAGAGGCCTGTTTTGGGGCACGAGCGTGTGACTGTTAACTTGTCAGATCGATCACTACTAGAGAGAAATTAATATTTTAAAATTAAATATTTTTTCGCCATTCGAGTAAATGCTCAATGTTTGAAATTCGACGGAAAGTAATAATTTAATTGAACTTAAAAGGTACGTAACCTACGTACCTTTTAAGTTGAATTAAATTATTTTAATCTAAATGATGAGGATTTTAGTTACTTGAAAGCTACCTTTAAGCAAACTTGAAGTTTTGGACACCTTACATTACTCATAAGTATATGATGGAGCTATTAATTCGGTTAAAAAAAATCTTAATATAATAAAAAAACTGAATTACAGAAACTGAGATAATTAAAAAATATAAAACTAGAAAATTATTATTTTCATGTATTTATTCATGTTTTACTATTTTTGTTGATACAATAGATACTTTAATACTGTATATGAAAGGTTATCTCCTAAGATTAGTTGTAATTACAATATTAGTGCGTTATGTACCAGATCCCTCAGGAGCGTTCTGAAATATCTTCTCATCGATGGGCCCCGCGGCGGTGGGAGTTGCTTTCGGTTTGGCTCCTACGTCTACAAAAATGTTAATTCAGTTACGTGTTAGTATAGCATCTACTAAAAATTTGTTAGTATTTGTTAATCAAAAGTAGCCTAACATTTTGTTCTATACACTTAAATCTTACCAAGTGTCCTTATTGTAATCGCTTTGCTCATCATTCCTTCACCAATAGTATTTTTGCTGTTTACTTGAAATTCATATGTGGTCCCCGGCTGAAGCCTGTTTATTGTTACCTATAAATATATAAAATTGTAATGCTGGTTCCTAACTTAAATTGGCATGCGAATAAATTAGACTTTAAGGAATAATTTTAGTTAAAAGATTATACACAAGTACGTTCTACTTAATATTGTGTAACAGAAAACGATGGCAAAACACCAACGGTTGTGGCTTCGATTCGAACTCTGAGGAAATTATTATACCCATTTCTTTGCTCTAGTAAGAAGATTTAGCACCACCTAGTCACCAAACAAACAATTTTAAGAAAATTTACCGAAAATAAGATGACACAATGTTTCTTTTGTCTAACAAGATGTGTAGTGTGAAGCTAAAAAATATATACTAACAGAGGTAGCACCAGAAGGCGTTACAGGGACCTTCGTCCATTCGGAATACCCGGCTTCTCTGTACCAAATAGTGTAATCTTGCTTATAATCGGGGCCGCCAGCGTATCCGGGCTGCCAGCGTAACGTTACTTGGAATTCTGTAGCCGTGCCCGAAACATTGTACGGCGCGTGTGGTTGAGTACCTTCGATCACTAATTGCGTATCAGCTACTATTGTAGCCACCTGTTATTGAAAATGATTTCGAAATGATCACTCCGTTTTAACAAAGCCAGAAAATTGACCGTTAGTTAGCACGTCATTATGATATAGTGAACCATTTGAAAGCTTACGCAAATAAATTTTGTTAGCAAAAACAAAATGTAGATGACAAGTACACCGAGAGGTGTAATTATAGCAATTTCATAATTCCTATTTTCCATTTGGTTTATTTTATTGTTTAAACTAAAATTGTGGATATGAAAACAATTATTATCAAAAATAAAGTTTAGTAACATTGAATATAAAATGATGGAAGGAATACAAGGGTTATCATTGTAAACAAAGGGATGTACACAAGACCTCATTGGACGCGACGCACTGGTAGATGCCGAAGTCCTGCCGGCGCAGCGTGTCGATGGTGACGTTCCCGCCGAGCGCGCGCACGCGGCTCTTCTGCAGCGGCAGGCCGTCGCGCCGCCGCCACGCCACGCTGGGCCGCTGCGTGCCCTCCGCCTCCTGCGCCTCGCAGTGCATCTCCACGGACTCGCCCACCTGGTTGCAACGCCAACGGTTGGTCATTGTAGCTCCACGCTGTATTCCGCACATAGCAGAATATACAGAAGGAACTTGAGACCATAGTGTTTAAGACACTTTTTTTCGTTCCTCACAATCCGAGTTTAAGGCTTTGAGTGTTAAATGGTGGAACTTAACGCCGCGCTTTTCCTAGCAAAGCCACTACAAGCTTCCTGCTTGTGTGCATAGGTAACTTGCAAAATTGTAACAATTTCGATTTTTTTTCAGCTTCACGCTGTATCCCGCACGAGGCAGGGTAGGCAGAGGGAACCCGGGAAGCTAGTGTTAAGACATTTCGTTCCACTTTCGTTCCCCACTTTCCGCCGATTTGAGGCATTGCGTGTTGAGTGGCTGAACTCAACGCCGCGCTAACAAGAAAGTGAGCCCATTCTTGAGACAAGTGAAGAGAAATAGTCCTTTGCAGTGCAGGTATACAAACTTGATTGTGACTGTGGCTTATCATATATAGGTCAAACAAAGAGAAGCATCGGTGTTAAGGTGAAGGAACACATCCCTGATGTCAAGAATGGGCATGTAAAATGCTTACCGTCTCCGTTTAACACTGTTTCATTTAAAATATATCAGCCATTTCATAGTGAAATGCTTGATGATATCATGATCGGTAGCTCCACGATATGGACAAATTTAATAAACTTAAATTCCTGTGGATACTATAGACTATGACTGCACTAAATACAAATTATTGTTTTTCAGTGAAATGGAAGACCTAAATTCTTTTGTTTTCATATATTTGTACCACAATTATAAAACTTATAGCATTGTATCTATCATTATGTACAAAAAATGTTACATTTTTACCTTTCTCTGATATAAAGGCTCTGGTTCGACAGTGAATACCGGTGGTTTTCGAACCAAAACCTCCATCGGACCTAAACAATATAAAACAATATAGTAAATTAAACATCACTTAAAACAAAAACTTCCTGCAAACTGTAAAATTGATAGTCTGCAGAAAATAATTATCATATCACAAAATATAAATCTCATAATATATCTCGTAATATTTTATACTTTTATTGTTCAGCTTTATATTATTGTTAAGCAAGAGAAAAAAAGTGGTTTTTATTTCAGTTCTATTATTTCCATTCCACTTCTCTTGCCTACTACGATAAAGTTTTAATTATACTCATCTAAAATTGAGTAGGCCACGAAGTGCTTTGAAGTCTCGTATAAGTGCCGTCCAGTCAATTAATAAAATGAAAGAGAAAATAAATAAAATACAAAAATGTTCCCGGCATTCCGTTTTGCTATATAAATGTGATATTACCTGAAGAGCCCTGCGTGCCTTGCGCATTGTAAGGCGTACAAGTGTACCTTCCCTGATGGTTTTGATTGACGCGTGTAAACAGGAGTGATCCATTGTTCATAATCACTATGTCTTTCGTCTGATAGGGCTCTAACAGTCTTTTGTCCTTCGTCCACGTCACGTATTGAAGAGGCGGGTTGGCTTTTATGTAACACTGTACAACGCCTGCCAAGCGGAACGGGAGGTATTGTACGGTTGGCGTAAATGTCACTTTTGCGGGATCTGCAAAATTTGTTTGCAATTTACACGACTTTGTTGCTTGCATCAAATGTGACGTGTATAGATAATAGTGTTAAAGTAAAAGAGATTTTCATACATTCTTATTAGAGAAAATTCATACAACAACATAATTAATTAGTATATATCTATACTTATAATAAATCTGTAAACAATAATTGTCTGTATATGGAAGATATATTTAAAAAAAAGTTATGTTTATTGTAGGGACCAAAAAGTGATTCTAATTTTTTTTTGTGTGTGCATCAATGTGACATCTAACCAGATTTTACTATTACTTAGCAATTTGTACTATTATAGTCAACCTTTCCTCAATATATTGTGTTTGTCTTATTTAAATCGGTTGATAAATAAAAAAAGTTACGTATCTATATTAAGTGCGACAAAAATTGTTCATTGTTTTTAATTATTTAGCTGAAATTTCAGTTTTAAATGTTTAAATATTATTTTAAAAGTGATAATTTTATTAGAACAAGTGTAATTCAAGCGGGCGAGGTCGCTAATTGTATATAAAAATATTAACGTGTCATGTTGTAAAATAATGAAACTATTAAAGCTACATCGTCAACTATTACTTTAAGGGCGCACTAGTAATACGTGTAGTTATAATTTATTATTTCTTTTTCGCGTTTTACATCATTTAAATTTTGAACATTACTTCAGTAAGATTGTTAATATGTACGTTATATACTTTGTCTTTTGTAACAAATAATTCAAATATCACTTATTATTACTGTTAAAAAACCAATCATAAAAGTTTGTTCTCTACAAAATACTTACATTCCACATTAAGATAAGCGGAAGCACTCTGTGGGTCGCCGATGCCATTAGATACTTCGCACAAATACTGGCCGGAATCGTCAGCGGCTACAGGATTTATAACTAGGGCTCCATCCCTTCGTATCGTCACTCGGGTCTCCAGCGCCGCGACCTCCGCTACGGGGGCGCCTTCGCGGAACCATTTAACCGTAACATTGCCCGGTAAAGCTTTCGCCTCGCAAGAAAACTGTACTTTTTCTCCTTCTAATTTAGTTTGATTTGTAGGCGGCATCTATCATATAAATAGTTTTCTGTTTATTTGTAGGTAAGTACATATTACATACCTACATATACATATACCTATAGGATTATTTGAAACAGAATCGGTCAAATGTTAAATTTACCACCGACTCTAAAGGTAGTTCTGCATAGACGAACCAGCAAGGAACAGAATAGTTGCAATTTTCAATATAGATTTTAAATTTTTATGATTGAATACAATAATAGAATAAAATGAAATATATATTAATTTCAAATATTTAGTATATTTTTGAACACAACAGAGTTTACTTAGTAGAATTATAATAATAATGATATTTCTAAAGTTAATAGTTGTGATTCAGTCTTTACTTACGGTAATGACGGCGCCACCGGCTATAATCACTCGGGCCGTGTGAGATACTTGTCCTTCCCCATTCCTGGCGATACATGTGTAGTCGCCTATGTCCTCGTGTCGGATATTGCTTATTCGGAGTTCCGTACCGTCGTTAAATATACCCACAGTGCCTGAGGGTTCCACAGGGTTCGCATCTTTGAACCACAAAATTTCGGGCGTTGGTGTGCCTTCCGCTTGACAGTTAAGTATAATAGCATCACCTGTTATTTTTTCATAAAGTATTTGAATATCTTATTTAAGGCGTCATAATTATTCATATTCATTAACATTATTATTATTTAAAGTAATATACAAAAAATGTCTGTTCATAAATATTTCGTGTATACAATGAAATTAGTAGTTATTATTTTCTGGATATATGTATATATCCATAACATATATATACATAGGCATATTTATACACATACACATATATATTTAGGCATACAACAATATTGACAATAAAACATACCTATAAATAAGAAAGGATGCAAACCTAAATTGACGTATATAATGTCTTCCGGTGTGATGGAGAAGCGAGGTGGCGCGTGTACATCGAGGTGAAACCACGTCCCATTCTTGTGCTGATTTGGCGACCGGTTAAGAAACACGACCTTACACTCGTACCAACCCTTTTTAAAAAAATATTATAATTAAGGTGTTATTATTTTGTAGGTTACGAGGTGAATGGAATGAGTAATTAAAGTAAAATAACGGAAACAAATGGAAATCTGAAAATGGAAAAGCTAATCGGATATCCAACGATAAATTATATTTACCTGATCAGACTCTCTAATATTGGTGAGATTGAGGCTGGCGGCGCCGTATGGTGAATCCGCAGCCACTCGTGACACTCGGCCTTCGTAACCTTCTCCACTGTGTGTTGGGTAACTCTCATACCAGATGTAGATTGGGATATCCTGCCCCTGTATCCAACCAATGTATTAATTGATGCCCTTTATATGGCGCGGCAGCTCCAACGTTTTGTTAGCTAACTACTTCGATAGACTCGACGCACATATACAATATACATACGAACCCTACGCTAGTGTTTTGCTTCTGCGGAACATCAATTGACATACATTTAACCTCATCTCGTAACAATCAAGTGTATAGTTGTCACAAGACAGTGCTAAGCTACAAAAAAATAACTGTACTACACAAGCATGCGATGGTAATAAATCAAGTACACATATGAACATTTATTAGACATATTTTAACAGAATTCGTCCGAAGAATCCTTGGTTACATTTATAGTAGCTCTTTAAATACATAAACAAGACCATATGCGTGCATAAAGTAACTGTAAGAAAAAAAAAGCTACAGCATGCATTTAGTTTAGATGAGTTTTATTGTATTGATTATATTATTTACGTTAAACTAATTTTGCGGAAAGAAAGTGGGCGAATCCCACAGCCACAGGAAGAGAGAAACAGACAGATCCGCCGCCAGTGCGCGAGGGAGTGCGCGTGCCCCGTGTCAGCCGTGTAAGCTACAACGTGCTCCCCATACTATCTTACAAAGATAAATCGGTGCACCCAAAATAAAATTTATTATAGCATCGTAGACAAAAGTTTGTAAACGTATAGCATGTGATAGTGTGTGTTTGTTTCGTTATTTAACGGGGGTCTGCTGCTCTCTCGGACTCGCTTTGAAGGCCTTTGTCACTGTGGTGTTAGTCGTCTGTAGTCGTATAGGAGGCAATACGCTGAAGAGGCATTTACATAAAAGGCGTGCGCGGGGGTGTCGCGGGGCGGGGGCGGCGGGGCGAACCCCCGCCCCGCGGCTCCCGCGGGACACTAGCACGGGACAATACCAAGTGTCCGAGTCGACACAAGCACGAGATATACTTTACGTTCAGCGGGGCGCGTCGCAGGGACGAGCCGACCTTTACTGAACAGAAACACACACACGATAGATGAGCAGCGTTGTATTGTAAGAGTGGAGTGTTGGCCGTCGTACCGTTTCGCCTACCTTCTTCTCCCACTGCAACACGTACGGCACGGGGATGTCTTCGGGAAAGTCCACCTGGCAATTGAACACGACGCTCTCCCCCAGGATGGCTGTGATGTGGACAGCATCTTGGTGGTCTTGGTGACAAGTTACTGTAATAGATTGGATTTTAATCATTGTGTTAAAGACGCCAACACGGTTCGAGTGCAGTAATCAGCAAGTACCTAAATATTTATAAATGTTTATTATGTTGTACTTACATGGTCAAATTGTACACATTTACTTACAATTGTACAATAGTACTTTAATTCTGACGAAGGACCATTGATTTGTATCATATAATTGAATGTAAATATTTTATATGAATTTACAAGTAATTAGTTAGTATTAAGCTGTGTAAAGATAAATGTGCTCAAGGGTCACGCGGATGAAGTATGATGAATATCCATCTAAATAGTAATATATTTTATATATTATATTACTTATGGGTACCAAACTTGTAACATTTAGAATATATTAATTGTTTATTGACACAGTATTGTACTATAGTTAACATACATGCCCGTCTTTCTCTTTCGAGACAAACCTTATATGTTATACTGTCCTACCAACCTTAAGGTCACACCCTCCTGGTGTGACCTTAAGTTATAGTTAGTATACACTATAAACATTAATATTTATGTAGTTATTTAGTAAAGACAAATACAGTTGATTTACCCGGCAAGTATACTAGCAGCAAGAGGAGCAGGCCGGCGGCGATGTGCGGCGTTTGCTCGGCGCGCCAGCCCATGCCTGCGCTCCCATGTCACGGCCGCGCGCGGCGACTCATTCTCGGTGCATCACCTTGGGGAAAACATACAAATAATAGGTTTATTTCTATTCAAATATAAATAAAAGCTCACCCGACAAGGGATAATACAATTCTGAAATTGGTAATCTATGGATTGTAATTTGCTGGCGTATGCACTCATTTTATAATTGTCGGTCTATGTAATATATCCTGATATACTCGTGAGTTTTGATGAGGCGCGACGAATAATGTTCCTAAACTTATATTTTCATTCCATGTTCATTTTGTATAAAATGAACTAAACTATGTTATTTTGTTATATTTAACTTTTCAGATTTTTGCTTTTTGTCTTGTAGATACCGAAAGTTCCCTATACGTCTTAATTTGACGAGGCGAATCTCTTGCTGAGAATCGAAAAATGCTGTAAAAACGATGCATAGATCTTTTGCTTGCGGTGATTAGAAGCTTGATTTTTACCGTACTCCAAGGACCATAGATCTGAATACTTGATATTAATTTCAGCTTGATACTTGAAACTAAATGAAAGGCACGAATGTGTGACAACTTAGAATACGAGTAAAATATCTAAAAAAATAAAAATGGTATTTCACGGAGTAAAATCAATTTAGAAATGAACATTGATCTCAGATCATTTTTGGAGTATATTTTCAATATATTTTCTATTACATGATTATATAAATGAATTTAAATTCTGTCGAGAAGTATGACCAGCCGGGATGGTTCCATCGCGTTTTACCGTCAGCCGCTGCCCCACTGCGCCACATTGGCATTAAACACACATTTTCATGAGTTCATTTGATCAGATTTTTATGAATACAGATGCAACATATGAATACTATAGAATTACATACCTACTTGTCATTTGTGTATTTTAATTAGTTCAATTAAAATTCAATACAAAATATGTTTCAATAAATTATATATAGTGCAGCATCCGATGCTAGCTTTCTCTATAAATATCTTCCATTCTTTCATAAGTATACATATATACTTATAAAATGAATAATTATTTTTTTAGCTTCTCACTGTATCTCGAACGTAGCAGGGTAGGCAGGGAGACATTTAAGGTACTAGTGTTAAGACACTCCGTTTCGATCCCCATTTTTGTTAAATTGCGGAACTTAACGGCGCGCTTTGCTTTGTGACCAGAGCGAAGGAATGAAAATATAAAATATTTCATTTCCTCAGATGGGGATCGAGCCTACAACTGTCGGTCGCGTTTAGTCGTACGCTTGTGCCCCTGCGCCATGACATGCCTCTAGTTTTATTTCTGTATCGTATATTGATTTTCATATAAGGTACCTATATAAGCTTTATAAAGGCAATGGCGAACATGCGAATCATGACATGATCATAGTTTGGATTCATTTCTCAGAAAACAATATAGAAGTTCAAAAAATATACATAATGTTAGTTTAGTTAATAAAATATAAAGTGAAGAAACATAACTTTCGTAAACTTGATAAGGCAAAGAAAATATACTACCTAAGTCTATGTTCTCCTTTATATCTACAGAAGGAGATGTAAAGAAGAAGAAACCTAATAAAGGATAGAAAAAAATAAGGTTAACCCGATAAAATGCCCCTGACGTGAAAAGCATTAACCACGTCGGACCTCGCCTCTTTCGTCGATGTTAAAATACGCCCTTACCGTAACCACTCTATAGTATAGTATGCCCTAATGTTATACCTGAATACACACTCAAATCGCCCTTGGACTATATTCCACGACGCAATAATTGCACTACATCACGATATTTTAGTAAAATGTTCCTATATAGTTTAACTCTTGCCTTCTACAAACGTTCGTGTTGCTGTAATCAACTTATCGATTTTGATATTACGTGGTTTTATTAAGCTACTTTTGACTTGTAATGTTAGAGCTTTTATGAAAATCGGCCTTCAGTTTTGTGGCTTAAATAACAAATGTTTTGTTTATAAAAAAATATATTTTCAAAGTTACATTATTTGTTTGAACATGAAACTTATTTGTAGATAAGTATTAAAAATATATGTAAGATTTTATATATCTGGAATGTAAATCAAGTTCACAATCTTTTTTATTTTTTTTGCTAGATTTTTTATTTTCACATGACTACTGCACTTTGCGGTAGCCTGCTACTTACTCGTAGTTAGCTATACGTTTTACTTGAGAATCTAGTTTGACGTTATTCCGTTTCGTAGAGTTATACCATTATACCATTGTATACACCTAATTAAACATAGATGATACAAATGCAAAATGTTAGGATTATAATAAGTAGAACGAAATTAATCATAATATACTCTATATATCTTCATATAATGTTAATTAAGAACTTAGCTTCACGCTAAGAATATCCCTAGCGGGGTAGGCAGAGAGAACGGAGCGCCAAACGCTACGGTAAGAACAGATTAAGAACCATAGGATATACTCGTTCAATATTGTAAGAAAATCAATTGAACATAATGTGCTATTTCCTAACAAAAATCTAACTAGGTATGTATATATTTTTGATCATTCTATAGTGTATTGACTTTTAGTGAATTAAATTGACCGTGAATGTATTATATAATATCAAAATTATATTTTCTATATTATTACATAGTTAGGAAACAATCTTTGAATAAGCATGATCCTATTTAAGTAGGAAATGTTATGAGAATCAAACCAGTACATCAATGTCTTATTTAATGTAACTTAGATTATCTACTATAGTAGTCTAGTTCTTAGTATCTATCTTTATCTATAAAAAGATACATACTTAAGTCCCTTCCTTGTACTCCAAATACACATAATATACTTCATTAAAAATTTGCATAATGTGCAGATTGATTGATCTGCAGTTTAGCAAAATTTTGCATTTTTATTTATTATTTTTTCTATTTAAAGAGTACTTTACGTTTAACACGTTATGCACGAGACCTTTGCATGATTTAAAGAGTGATGGAGCGGTGGTCAGCGACGTCACGGAGCTGCGTTGGTATCGATTTCTGTACCTTGTCCCAGTGCAGGAGCGCGTCGCGGGATCTGGGCGCGGGGAGACGTGTGCTGTGTTGTGGTTGCGGGCTCCGTCATCTGTGGAGGGCGGTCATGGGTCCGACGGGTGCGAGGCGCGAGGGCGCGAGGGCGCGTGCGAGAGGTCGCACAGCGGGCCGGGCACTGCCCGCCGCGGTCGGTATTGATCGCTGCGCGCGCAGGCCGCCGCCCTCACATGAATGGTCCCCGGAGCGGCTCACGTGCTCCGCTCGCCCGCGCGGCTCTTGCTGCCTGCCACCTCAACCATCATTTGCACTTACCCTGTGTGACTTATTTCTTCTTTAGCAAAATTATGTTCTTTTAATGACGTTATCTCAACATTATACAACCAAGAGTTTACTCTGTTTAGAGTAGTCGTTACTCTGAGTTTAAATATTTATATTTCAAAATAAGAGAAACAGTATCTACGTCGATGCGCTAGTTAATTTTGTTGGTTATATTACAATTTGAAGATTGTCATACATGCGCGATAAGGAAAATAAAAAAAAAACTGATTATATGATACGTTTCGTTTAACTATGCTTTGATCAAAATGGTAACATAATACCAAAGAATCTGGTTTACTGTTCCATCTGTAGGCTTTTTTATAAGCTGTGGTAAGCCGCATAATTCACTCGAGTTCAAATTCACTCACTCACAAGATAATATACATATTATGTAATATAATTATAGTTTTAAACAAAAAAAAAACAAGATATCCTACAATCCTCATTAGACACTATACTTGTAGAATAACTTCGGTTTTCATATCTAGCTTAGTTCAGTTATTCAAATAACCACTTATACATAGTCGAACTGAAATTTACTCCCTATGAAGTCTTAGCACAAACTAATAATAATTATGAAATAAACAGTTACTATTATTACTTTTAAAAATTATTACTGTAAATTTTAGGGTATATGCATATTGAGTCAGCCGAACGAGGTAAGTGAAAATTTAAATCCTCCTTACAAAATGTTTAAGTATATTATATACTTTCTCGTTCTAAGAAAGCAAAGGGCGGCGTTAAGCTCTGTCAATGAAATCACAATGCTACGACAACACGCACCAAGTGGGAAACGTTACTTTTGGATATGAGGTCTTTTCTAGACCATTTCCTATTTATATACAAGTATATAGTAGTATCATAATTGCGTTCTGCTTGGATTTTAAAATAGATATTTTGTAAAAATAATGTTATTTAATATTTATGCACGTGTATCTCACATCCATAAAAATATGACAAAAATAATTTCGTACGTAAAAACGTAATACAATTTCCGCGGATGCGCGTTTCCAATTTTTATAACACAGCATCTCGCCGAATGGTTCTGCGAAAATTAACGCGTTAACATTCCATGAGCAGAATGGTATGTACACTGCCAAGAAGAATTACACTGTAAGTTTAAATAAATCTTTATACATGTAAAAAATGTATTATTATTTATAAACTTAACTTGCGTTAACAGGCGTGTGACTGTAAACGCGTCAGGTTGTGGGTTCGACCTCTAATATTAATTCTGTGCTCTGATAATAAAGCCAAAACGCGGCGTTGATTTCCGCCATTCAAAACGCCTCAAACTCAGCGGAAAGTGGGGAATGGAACAAAGTGTGTCAACACTATGTTCTCTCTGCCTACATTGCCATGTGTGGGATAGATTAGATATTTTAATCTTTGAATTAAATGGAATATTTTGCTTGTCTATTAAAAAAAATAAGCATAATATTTAATATTTTATTGTTATTTGAGCCTGATAATTCTATTATATGACCTTTGACCTTTGAAATATCTATCATTTTTTGAAAAACAAATTGATTTTATTTGAGAAAAAAAAAATAAATGACCTGTAGTTAAAGCAGGTGAATTTGTGAACCTATGCCGCATAGACAGAGAGCCGGACGCTCGGTGCCACCACTGCGTCCATTGCAGGGAGGACACAGCGCAACACACGCTCGCCGAGTGTGTAGCTTGGGAGCAGCAGCGCCGTGTCCTCACAAATAAAGTAGGGGGCGATCTTTCGCTGCCCGCCGTAGTGCGGAGGATGGTTGGTAGCGCAGAGTCTTGGGACGCGGTGGCGTCCTTCTGCGAGGACGTGATGTCGCAGAAGGAAACTGCGGAAAGGGAGAGTGAGATCTTTGCTCCCTTCTCCGGCCGCAGAAAGCGCACAGAACGCAGGAGAAGGGCAGACAACGCCCTTTTCCGGCCCCCATGAATGGGTCCAGGGGCGACGGACTTGAGGAATTTCTCGTCCCCTATTCGATAGACCCGCGTCGCAGGCGCGCGCCTCTGGATCGGTGCACGGGTTAACACACCTCACTAACCCGCGCAGGAGATGAGGCCCGAATAGACCCGGCCAGCACTAGTGATGGGTTGCGGATGAATTTGGACTCCCGCGGCCCCGCGCTCACGTGCGAGGGGACACCGGGGTGGTTTTAGCCGGTAAGAGTCCGGCACGCCCCTCCGTCTTTCCCCAGACGGAGGTAGTCCATGGGGATTTCCCCCCATAAAAAAAAAAAAAAAAAAGGTGAATTTGTGAGCGGGTTGCTAGTAAGGTTGGATTTTGCTGACTTGAACTTTTGGGGTAGATAGTTTTTATGAATCTTCGTTAGTGCAAGTGCTCGGAGCCGCCTTGACTTTTGGGGCGTACGTGCTACCTAACACGGGAGTTTGCGGAATTCTAGGCCTGACCACAAGAAGGCTGTTTATAGCTTGTATTAAACTTTATACACATGTACCTACCAGGAGTACTAGGTGTCTGAAATTTTGCATAGGGATTCTTGTTTAGAATTTTTAAAATCGAACTAGTAGGTCCTGAGATTAGCATGTTCAAGTAATATTGTTTATATTTATCCACAACATCAGAAAGTCTTTAGGTGGAAGATATGCGAGGAATAATATAATTAGGGTCATTTGTCAATAAAATAGAACCCAAAGCAAAAACTTTTATTTTTTTGTCTGTTTGTCTTTATAAATGGCTGAACCAATTTAAATGCTTTAAGTTTTAATTATTATATTTTAAATTTTCCTTAACTTTTTAACTAAGTGTTTATTTTATTTTAATTGGTTCTGAAATAAAAACGTTATAGTCATCTATATAAAATACTTTAAAAATGTCCCCCTACAGACATGCTAACAACATAAATAAGTTGTAACAAGCGTATAAGAATTTCGACGTAGCTTAATAAGAACGTATGGCTTAGTTGGTCAGACCGCTTGGACGGTTTCCAATAGGCAGGGGTTTTATCCTGCTACGTTCGAAATTTTTATACGCTTTTTAAATTTAATGCTAATATTTTCTATCCTAAGTTATCCCTCATAACACTTATAATACTGCTTTACTGAGAAGGCTGAAATGTTTAGTTACCTTTAGTTTTTAATGTATTCATATTGACTTTAAAATGATAATGAATGTAGAACGAATATGTAAAGCAAAAGTATGATATATTAGATCATAAAAGTAATTTAGATTAGTAAAAATATAATTGTGTAGTCTATGCGGGAGCTGGTCTGTAGTATACTCGTATATAAAAAACCGAAAAGATACTCACTCTTTATGAAATTTCAGAAAATACATTAAAATACATTACGGGTTATCTTTAGACGTACTCCCTACGATGAGATTTTGCAAATTTCGATGAATAAGGGGTTGTGTTTGGGATTGATATTGTGTAAGAAATGACATATGCGAGACGTGGTCTCTATGTGTCTCATAAGAAAGCTAAAGGTCACTCAGCGGGCAATGGAGAGAGCAATGCTTGGTATTACCCTACGTGATCGAATCAGAAATGAGAGATCCGTAGGAGAACAAAAGTTACCGACATTGCTCGAAGAATTGCTCAGCTGAAGTGGCAGTGGGCGGGACACATAGCAAGGAGAACCGATGGCCGTTGGGGTGGAAAGATTCTCGAGTGGCGACCACGAACCGGACGACGCTCAGTCTGGTCAAGATCGCCGGAAACCGCTGGATGCGGGAGGTGCAAGACCGATCGTCGTGGAAATCCTTGGGGGAGGCCTATGTCCAGCAGTGGGCGTTGCACGGCTGAAATGATGATGAGGATGATGAAGAAACTTCGATGCTACAAGTAATTAGGAGTCCCAATTTTTTACGTGCTTGCTGCCTAAGAAGAGATTTTGCAAAATTGTATCCTTAAGGGTGTGATTTTGGGTTTTTTTTTACGTAGCTGTAACGGTTTACGCAGTGCACGCACGGAAATCATGATTTTTGAGTTCGCCAATTTTTATATAGGTATTTTTATGTCCTCTATAGGTCTTGGAATTTAAATTGAACATCAACCGCAATAAAACAAAAAATATATATAATCATAAGTTTAGTTCCGAGCATATGATAATTCCAATCCAATTTTGGAGCTTTAATCACGAGCAGTACAGTTGCACAATAGCTAGAACTGCAATGGAATTAGAACTCTAGAAGAATATGGAAAATTAAATGTATTACAAAAATTACTGTTTTCAACTTTTCTTTACGCTGCAGAGTTAATGGTGCTGGAAACGAAGATGGGAGTCCTATGGACCGTGATTTTTTTTTTCTCCAAGAAATCGGCACTAAAAAATGACTGTCGACGTTAGTTCTTCGGGCATGTCTGCCGAAAAGTGTAGTAGAATGGTTCCAATAACCACCTTGTCATGCAGAGCGTAGTGGAAGGCACTAGAGTAAGAGAAAAATGTCCCATGCGTTGGACTGACCAAACTAAAGCTACATTGTAGTTCCTTCACATCAGTATAGCAGGCTGTCAACCAGTAGACACATAGGTGGGGTACGCTTGTGAGGCATATAAGATATGCCCCTAATATCATTTCTCGATGGTATTTTCGCGATGTTATATATAATAATAATGTAGGTTGTAAAATAAATATGTAATATAATTATTCATATTTGTTATAGGTAGCTATAGGTATTCGTACATAGCACGGCGTGAAGTGATCTTCAAATTGATTCATGCCGCACGAGTCAGATCGTGGCCGAGCTTCTACCAATACTTTTTCTTCGCATTGCTAAGATACTCGATTATTATTCGAGAGGAACGGTAGAGAGCCATTATATATAACTATAGAGCCATTATAAATGTAAAATGTTTAGGATTAGAAAAGGTAGTTCCTAGCACAGAAATTTATATGCAATAAAATATCAATTAATAAAGTAATAATTACGCGTCATTGAACGACGATATTTTTTAGAAAATTAACTCTGACCACTAACGCATACATTTATCGAGCTGAGTCGAGATACTTAAACGTTTCTTACACGGTCAGAGTACTTGGACAGTTTTAAGGAAGCGCAATTTTGTATACATGTTTCATAAAAATGTTTTTCAATAATATAAAAAAAATGTATTTTCTAACTAATAATCATTCGCGTCATAAACATCTAAAGAGGTGGCCGTAATAGAGTTTATCGAAAAGCGGCAACACAACGTCGCCGTATCGTAAATTAATGCAGGAAATATCATATTTAAAGCAAACAAAACTTCGACGGAAATTGTGCGGCATTATCGAGTTTCTCCGATTATGCCATTTGCTAGAATTTGCGAAAACCCAAGTAACTGGACATTACCTACAAAGCGATAACACAAGCAATGAATTTTAATAAAAATTAAAATTTCTATTGCTTTCATTACATCAGCCTTACGTCACTCGTTGTTAAAAAGCTGAGAAAATGCTTTCAAGCTACTTTTGAGCACTTACAACTGTAAACTATTTAATATACATGCGTAAAATTTAGCACATTTTGTCAATCTGAAACAATTATTGATACAATATCAGTAACATATTTAGTTTTAAAAACCTTTTTTTGACGGTTTCAAAGTGGCGCGGCGTTCAAATCCCTTTAACACTATAAATATAAATAACGTTTAAAATACGACATTATTGTGTGTTATTCGCTCAATCATCAAAAATCTAACATCTAAAATGTGAAATGAGAGCCAAGTTAAGCCAAAACAATAAATTACTCTCAGCCAAAATAATATATTATTCTCAGCTTTTCCTACAATAGAATCTGAGATCTATATAGTCATGGAGTTATTTGTTCACTATTACTACTATACTAAATTATACTTGGTTACTTTTATCATAAAGTCAAATACATCAACCTAATACGCATATGCGTATATAAAAGCCTTTACTTAAATATAAGCCTATACCTATATATAGATCTACAATGATATCCCGATTGAATACAGATTCCGAGAACTCGGTATTCATGTAGATCTTGGATACTTTGCGGGTGAGGTCGAAACTGACGCATTATGTAGCATTGAACTTGGCTCTCATATCACATGTATGTTTCTGATGGGTATAGCCTACCGTGGAGATGACATGCAAATATGTCAGTTTAAAATGACTGATCGGCGACGCCTTCCGCTCATGTCTAACACAATAAATCCGTAGGCATGCATTTGTAAGTACTTCTCATTTACATTTCACACATTTTTTTTATATATTTGGAAATAAAAGATTCAACTACATATTTCAATCCTTTAAAAAGAAATTATTTTGGTTAGATGGTGGCAGATGTATATTTATATATCTAATACTTTTAAATGAAGGAATATATTCGTTACTGAAGTAATGAAATATATTCAATAAAATAAAATGTTACAAATATAAAACGATTTTAGTATCGAAGCAGAAAGTCTGAGATCACTTGTAAATGTAATTCACAAGAACACTTTATAACATCATAGAAACTGATATATATTTCCGGTTAAGATTAAAATTTCATTAAGGTAAGCGGGGCAGCGTCAAAAGTAAGATCGTAAGTAAGTTTGAAATTATACAAATTTTAAAAACATAAAACGTTAAAAATTGTATAACATAAATAAAATAAGATATGAAATTTATAAACTTAATTTATTCGATAAAGTTATCAATATATCAAATAAATGAGTTATTATTATAATTAAACCTAAATAATATAATATTAAAGGTTCACAAGATTCCTCTGCCTACCCTGCCATGTGCGGGATACAGCGTGAAGCTGAATGAACGAGCGAATTATGACGGTGATAGTTTTTGACAATAACACGCATAACGGACTTAAAGCATTTGAACACCGTCCAAGTGCTCTGATCACTAACTTATTTATAATTCTTATAAATGGACTTATAAATTCCAAATAGTTTATAATGTATTGTTGATGCATTTGTAGATAGACTTATATAAATTTGCAATAGCCATAGCTTTGATTTACGACGAAATAAAAGAAATGAAAAATGTTTTTTTTAAGAGCGAAACTTTTATAAAAAAAAATACTTAGTTTCACGCTGTATCCCGCACATGGCAGGGTAAGCAGAAGGAACTGTAAAACCTAGATTCACTCTTCCTTCCGTTTCCCACTTTTCGCCAAAATCGACGCATCGCGTGCTGAATTTGGAAGGCTTGCTTGATCCCACCGGTCAAAAAAGGGGTGAATACTATAATAATAAGTATATAGGGTGACTTAATATTAATCTAAATTAAATAATTTCGACATTACTTGGTATCCATTAAACTAAATACTTTTCATTTTGTTACATGGATAGCGAAAAATGCAATAAGCAACGTGACTGTTAGACCTCGCCATTAACAAATTGATAGGATTGAAACACGAAAAGTAATCAAGTCAGTTTGTTTCAATTAACGGACGTTGGTGCTCCCATCGTTCGTAGCTTTTTGATTTGGTCAATAAGATAAACCTTTTTAATTTTAGTATTTATTAAATTTTATTGATGCTATCTTGGTGCAATGAGACAGCGTCTGACTGTAAAGGTGATAGTCGTGAAAATAATTCACTCCCCCGCTTTGGCAACAGAAAATTATGCCAACACGTTTGATTCCAATTGTAATAATACAATATATTTGAAGTTTTGCCAGCCGAGACAAAAATAACTTTAATAGAAAACTACTAACTTGATCTTTTATTAAAATTATGATCAAGGCGTTTAATTTTTATTATTTTGTACTATACTTTTATACGTGCCTTAAAACACAATATATATTAAGTGAAATATTTATTTATGTTGTAAATAAAAGTAATTTATGGGTATTTCGTTTACCTGTTTCAAGCACGAAATAAGGTAATTCCGCTCGACAATCTGAATAATAATGTTGACTGTTTTTTGTTTTTACTTTCAAAAATATACTCGGATTATGTATATGCATTCAAGATAATGACAGTAGTAATCGACACATACACCTTAACGAAGTAACATATACAAGAAACTAAAGACACTAAAACGACAACTTACAGAAACTGAAACGACAACTAAAATGTAGTAAATAATATTTGAGTTATTATAAAGGAATAATAAATGTAAAAGAAAATGCAACTAATAAAATTATTGATTAGTTATATATACGTATTTAAAATAGGTTGTTTTGGTAAACAGAAAACATAAATAAAAAGATTAAAAAAGATTCTAGTAGTTTCATGTGATATTTGATTTTACCCGTGATTTATTTTCAGTCAATGTACACGTAATTGACAATAAAGTAAAATAATAATCAGTAATGAAGAGTTAAATATATTAAAACTCTATGAAATTATTTAGAAACTATCACCATGTCGTTAAATATACAAGGTAAGTGAGCATTCAAGTGAGTGAATGGATCAATTCGTGGTTTCTTCTACTTTCATCTAAACGCACTTAATGTCTCTACATATTAACCTACTTAATAAAAACTCGGCACCTGCAATTTCGTCTGGGCGTATAACCCTTGTCTAGCAAGTGTATCATTACAATTTACATTTTCACCGATGGCATAGAGAATTTAACTCAAGCTATTGCCTTCACCACTTTGACTTTGAAATAGGAAATTGTTCATAACGCCGAATAACTTTTTTTAAAACGCTATTGTCATAATACCACTGAGATGGAGAAGGCGATCTCTTACGGTATCATATGCGTAGATTCACATATTATTATTTTTATATCTAATCAATTACTCTAAACTAGCTCTACAACAAGAAAGCTTAATTATACAAGATAGCTTTATATATATATATATATATATATATATATATATATATATATATATATATATATATATATATATCTATATATATATATAAGTATATATCGAGGCCTGTCTAAACCAATTAATATTTTCAAATTAAATATTTTATGTTTTCATTTCTTCGCTCTGGTAACACGACAAAGCGCGGCGTTGAACCGCCACTCAATACGCAATGTCTCAGTTTCGACGGAAAGTGGAGAACGGAAGTAGAACGGAGCTTCTTAACACTAAATTCCCAAGTTTTCTCTGCCTATCCTGGCATGTGTGGGATACAGCGTGAAGCCGAGTGAGTATATGACAAGTCTGTCTCAGTCATAATTTTTAAATTAATCAATTATTTATAATAAGCTTACGAAACCGTTAGAAGCAAAACATTTTAAATCGTATCTATCGTATGGGAGATAGATTTGACGACCGGTAAAATAAATTTTCATGTTATGTGATAACATCCGTAAAGAACCCATACAGTTTAGGAGCGGAGATCGAAATAGTTAAACGATATCCCGTTCAAGTTTCATTGCATAAGACCGCAAGCCTCATCCTGTGCAAACCATAGCTCGCCACGACTTGATATCCGCTCCTACAAAAACGGCTAACGACGACTGTTTATCATGAAAGGCACACTCTACAGACCTAGAGTGTTTTTGTTCAACTTTCTCACACCCTGTTTTTACTTTGTGCATTGTTATAATATTTTTTCTACCCGTTACCTGCTGTACACGCTTGAATATACCGAAATAAGAAATGGGCAAAAGTACACACAAATGAATATGAAATATACCGAGAGATATGAAAGAGCTTAACAGAATAGTAACATTTTTATTTATTATACATAAAAGTATAATAAAAAATATAAAAAAGAAAAGGCAGGTTTCACTTTTAGGAAATGTTTTATACAATGATGATGATTACAAAATATGATTAGATTGTCTAACATATATCTTGTATATATTATAATTTATATTGACATAATATAATTACTAAAACATCCATGATTTACCGAAAGTAAACACTGAACAAAGCTCGATCATCCGGGTACTCTATATTTACACGTAGTCTACGCTTAGTAGTGTACTGGGACCTAGTATCCTAATTTTAGAATAGCATTACACTTATACGAGGTATCATTTTCGTAATGATTAAACGAATCTACGGGGGAAAATATAATATAATTTCTATTTAATTCAATAATTCTTACTTGATTTACTATTAAATAAAATTAAATAATTGCTTTACAACGATGAATAGGAATACCTACTATAACACTGGAAACATACAATGTAAAGCACTTGAGTTAAGTTTAGTGATCACACAATGAAAAATGGAAATATTACTTTAATCCCAATGTCAAACAACAGTTATTGATTTTAGCACATTCAGTTGTTTGAGACGGGGTCGGCGGTAGAAGAGGGGAGGCAGTAAAACGGCAACCTCCACATGTGAATATTTGATGGCTGAATCTTGCTGTGGCTACGCTACACTGACATGTCAGACCTTATCGCTTTGAGCTTATATGCAGACGAATTTGCGCGTATCCTACATTAAAATTGGGACTATTTGTAAGTAGTTGTTATTATTATTATTATTTCAGCTTCTCCCTTTATCATCCTAAACATGGCAGACTAGGCAGAGGGAACTAGGAAATTTTGTGTTAAAACACTAACTTCCGTTCCCCACTTTACGACTAATTGAGGGATTGCATGTTGACCTGCGTAACTCAACGCCGCGCTTTACATGGTTATTAGATCGAAGAAATGAAAATATTAAATATTTCACTCCCTCGAATGAGAATTGAACCCACAACGCTTTCGTCCCTGTTATAAGTAGTAAGCTTATAAATTTTATTTAAGATAATTAATACATCAGTATTAATTATCTTTTACAAAATTAACACTATTTATTATTTATTACACAATGTTTTTGCAAAAAAAATAATTATCATTAATCTTCTTTTTGCCTGTCATGGATTATTTATAGTGCTCTCGTAACGGATGTGTACCTGAAGTGCAGTTCTGGCACAACAATTGTTGGCTCACAGCCCAAATAGTGATAGTTTAGTCTAACACCTGCCTGATTATCTATGGATTTTTGTTTGGTGATATTGTAGCTATATACATAATTCGATTATGATAATAAAAAATAATTACATAAAATTAGAAAATCATTGTACGTTATTTGTTTTTGTGTTATTTATTTTTAGTATATTTTATAAGTTTCCTTTTATATGTCTACAATAAATAAGTAAATGGTATCTAAATATTAATTCTAAAAAGGCGCTTACCAAAAAAAGTACAGTGCAAATGCCTCAGCCCTTCTAGGTCTATTGTGTAAAATAATAATAATATTCAAAATTATAGCTGAATCATATAATATAATATTATATTATCCGTTCTTTTTAACACTGCAGCTGGTCATCTTTACTCCTATGAAATATGTTCAGGCATTGTCCTAAATAGATTAACACGAAATCGTTGGCAGAGACTATTCCATTCGGAAAATTAGTATCATTTTCACTATTATTCTCTCAGTGTCGATATAACATCAAAGAGATAGCGAATAATGGTGCAAATGCTGTTTATCAAGATACACAATTTGAATCTAATTCATACACGAGAGCTGAATTCAACTGGCTTGTTGACGTGTATTGCAGCATTTTGTTAACTGATTGCGTCCAATAACCAAACATAATGGTTTACGTGTTTATTATAAGTATACAACATAATTTTAGATTATTCAGCTATTTTATATATTAGCCGTATTAGCCATAACAATGTATGTTAGAGTATCAATCCTCCTTCAACATATCAATGATATGTTGGAGGACTCTGTATGTCACATTGTTATGCAGACGATAGCACTGTGGACGCTATATACTCCGGCCATGCAAGTCTTTGTCGGGAAAATGTCATGACGGGGGACAAAATCAATTTGTGTCTTCTTGACGCATCCCTCCATAATGTCTCCGTATAGGGTGAAAAGAACCTCGTTCACTTCAACTCCCAGAAGACACAAATCTGCGCGTTAACCTCTTAAAAAACCCCATATGTCGTATCACCAGTTTTCGAGAACACTCTCCTTAAAGCCGCCCAGTATCAGTATACTGGGCCTCAGCTTTTCGAACGACTGTCAGTATCGCGATCATCTGGAAAGCAAGGCCAAATTGGCCTCGAGGAAACTGGGGATCATCAGTATTTCACGCCAAGCGAAACAGTATTTCACGCCAAAACACCTATTGGCCCTGTATAGAGCCCAGGTTCGGCCTCATATTGAATACTGTTCTCACTTTTGGGCTGGTGTACCCCAGTATCAGTTTGAACCATTTGATCACATACAACGTAGAGCCGAATCCAGCCATCGAATCGTGGATCATATATATATATATATATATATATATATATATATATATATATATATATATATATATATATATATATATATATATATATATATATATATATATATATATATATATATATATATATATATATATATATATATATATATATATATATATATATATATATATATATATATATATATATATATATATATATATATATATATATATATATATATATATATATATATATATATATATATATATATATATATATATATATATATATATATATATATATATATATATATATATATATATATATATATATATATATATATATATATATATATATATATATATATATATATATATATATATATAGGTGTAACTTAACTTCGAGATATCGTGCAGGGGTATGGTATATCTAATTTATTTAATTTATAGATATTGCCTGTGTGCATAAACAATAAGTATGTTTTTATTTCCAATTCACGTTATGTTTAATATTAAAGAGTTAAAGACCATACCACACCGAATAATTGCGTAAATACATATAGTATTTATATAAAAAATACATATTTTTAAATTAATTAACATATTTAACTAATTTACATATAATTGATAAACATATATTCGTTTCATCACGACCTTATTAATAATGATTAAAATGCCATAGGCAAAGCGAAGGGCACGATGTTTTAACCTATACTTACATACAATATTGATGTCACCATATTAATATCACTGCAAAATAACCTGCATAAAAAATCTTGCAAGGGTTTTAACTACTTCTTTAATTGATAATCTGTAAGCTTTCATTTCTTTTTAATTAAATTAAACACTTGGCTTTTTAACTTTAGGTTATATAATGTATCTAACTATCCTAATATAGAGGACCGAGAGGAGTTGAATCAATTTTGACGTTTTGTTTGATATAGAAAATATTATAAACATCGATTAAAGTATTAATTTCTTTACTTGCAAATAGGTATTCTGCATATCAATGATATGTTGGAGGACTCTAACATACATTGTTATGCGGATGATAGTACTGTGGACGCTGTATACTCCGGCCGTGCAAGTCTTTCTCGGGAAAACGTCGACCAGTGCCGAAATCAACTTGTGTCTTCCGTTGAGGCATCCCTCAACAATGTCTCCGTATGGGGTGAAAAGAACCTAGTTCAATTCAACCCCCGGAAGACATAAGTCTGCGCGTTAACCACTAAAAAAACCCCATTTGTCGTATCACCAGTTTTCGAGAACACTCCCCTTAAAGCCGCGCCCTGTATCAGTATATTGGGTCTCAGCTTTTCGAACGACTGCCAGTATCGCGATCATCTGGAAAGCAAGGCCAAGTTGGCCTCGAAGAAACTGGGGGTCATCAGCAGAGCGAGACAGTATTTCACGCCAAAACACCGTCTGGCCCTGTATAGGGCCCAGGTTCGGCCTCATATGGAATACTGTTCTCACCTCTGGGCTGGTGCACCCCAGTATCAGCTTGAACCATTTGATCGCGTACAACGTAGAGCCGTTCGAATCGTTGGGGACCCAATGATCTGTAAGGGGCTTGACACTTTGGCTTTGCGTAGAGACGTATCTTCACTGTGCGTTCTCTACCGCATTTATCACGGGGAGTGTTCTGGAGAACTGTTTGACTTGGTACCTGCCGCCGAATTTTCTAACCGCACAGTACGTCACAAACTACAGTACCATCCACACCGTCTGGACATGTGGCACTCGACTACTGTGCCGTTTCGTAGGAACTTTCTTCCACGCGCCACACATCTGCGGAACGGCCTACCCGCGGCAGTATTTCCAGGTCGATACGACATGGGTACCTTCAAAAAGCGCGTCTACCTTCACCTTAAAGGTCGGCAACGCACCTGTAACTCCCTTGATGTTACACGGGGCCGTGGGCGACGGTGATCACTCACCATCAGGTGAACCGTACGCTCGTTTGCCTTGCCTTTTCCATAAAAAAAAAAAAAGGTAATAAAAATAAGTAAGTAAATATTGAAGCCAAATAAATAGAGTTAACCGTCAGAAGTCATTTCGTGTCAACACCCTTCATACTTCAACTGGGTTAAAACAGATAATCTTTAAATGGGAAAAAAGGTTTAAGATAGGAAACACTGTATATTTATCGATATACATTGGTATGCAAGTTTTTAATTTGAATAAAATATTAACATTTTTATTTAGATATAACACATTTAAGCACTTAATATTTAGCTATATAAAATTAAACTAGTGTTTTTTTTTTTAAAAAGAGACTGTCTCATTTTGAATTCTCTCTCCCGTCCCATCTCAAAACGGGTCATCTTTTACGCTTGTGTGTCTCAATTTCCCCAAAGACAGCACCAAAAGGTAATAATGTTTCGATATGATTCGAAGATTTTTGGCGACCGATAATGAATGTTATGAATGTTTATTGTCGCGAAGAAGGAAAAGAGAAGAGAATAAAGATGAAAGTTATAAAGCCTTCGAAAACAGCCAAAAAATTTTGCTAGGCGCAGCTATTGTCCCGTTTTAAGCCGAAAAGAAAATGGTCACGTTAGCTATAACTAATATATTTTTGAAAGACATTATTTTCTTTATTTAAAATCCGCTTACATCATTGACTACAAAGATTGCCTTGACCTCAATTGCTTACTGTTCTACAGCGTTTATGTAAATTTATAAGCCTATGGTATGGTGATGATGAATGAATTTACTATAACTTAATTTTATTTTAATGTATTTACATTGGTAGGAACTTGGTCCATATCTAGTCTTTATAACTTAATATTATCTTTGTGACATCCAGAAGAAATGTATATGTGTGTGTGTATATGTTCGTACGATCGTAACGTAATTTACGGCTACTCAGAAACTATTAGAACTACTCGATCGAAACTTTGTTCGGAATAAATAAAAAAATAAAGGGCTTACAATTAGAAAAAAAAAATCATCAAAGTTTTCCATGTCTACTTACCGTTATCATGTTTTGTCAAGAAAATTAAGTACGGAATTTTTGGTGTGTGAGTATGACGTTCACTTCACAAGTTTTTTTTTTTTTTCAAATCAATTATTTAATCTGTTGCTTAATTTTCCAATGGTGTAGGTAAACAATTACTCACAAGCATGGCATAAGATATCATGTAGTTGCCCTTGGTAATTTAGAGTAGGTTAATAAAACAGATTTCAAAATAATAATAATATAAAATGTCTGCACATGTGTTAAAAATAGACATACACTATACGTATAGGTTGGGTATACAACTAAAATAGGGTTTATATCTTCATCTCAAAAGAGAATAAAGTCTAAGTTAATGCATAGTAACGCAGCGTAACATCCATGTCAGTCGCGTTGAATGAACGTAAAGGTAGGGCATAATGGCGCCTACGCAGGCCATCGTCGCGTCGCGCGTCGTCTCTACTCACATGGTTCACTAGTCACTATATTTACATCTAGCTTGGTACTTGTCAGCTCTAACACATTATATGGTGTAAACACCTCAAAGAAATAATTTTCTTGTGGAACGAAACTATTTATTTGGATTTTTACAACAAAAAAACAAGCATGTAACTGTATAACCTTGCAACAGGTTGTGGGTTCGATCACTACTCCAGGAAATTAAATATTTAATCTTTTCAATTGAAATATTTAGTGTTTTAATTTCATTCGCTCTGGTAACAAGACAAAGCGCGGCGTTGGCTAATCTTAATTACTTTCTTACTCTAGTAAAATTATCATTTTATTAAACACAATATCGATGCATTGACAGCAAAAAATTTTGTAAAATGAACATAATTTTTGGAGCAATTTTGTCAAACTAAATATTTTGATTTGACGCAACGATTTAAATAAATAAATATATAAATATATGAGTATGTATATAGTAAAAACTGCATTTAAATCTGGTTAGCAGTTTCTGAAATTAACGTAACGTACAAACGACAAAAAGGAATAAAATTACCAGTTTGGGTCCTATTACAATAATAAAACTCCCCTATAAGATTTTTTAAACATGTACAAACAGTTACATGTTTATTAGAAGTACAGATTAGGTTTTGTACGTTATATTAAGTAGTAAGTTTATTTTTTTATATTTTTTATATTTAACATTTCCTTTTCTTCGCAACACAATATAAGATCATTGCTTTAATTTTAATACTATAATTTTCGATTTTTTTTAATAAAGCTACATAATTAATATATAAACACTATTTTTAAATATTTAATTTAAAATATGTCCTAATATAACTATAAAATAAAGGTCTTTTACTACTTCTTAATTTTATATTTTTTGCTTATATCTTTGGGTGAGTATAAGAGTTAAATTAATTAACAGGTAGCAGACAATTTTAAGTAAGATACATACGAAAATGCGCCCATCACGCGTCAGACCGGTTAGGTCATTGACCAATAGAACCTAGTACGCCGTACCGTAGCTTCTAGGCAACAACATCATATGCTACTTTTTTCAGGCATTTATTAAATGAAAAATAAAAGCAAAGTTGGCTAGACGTAACTGCCATTATGGTTTTTATAAATGTTATACGTAAGTAAAAGTAGCTGTAGATATATTAGACAGTAAATAAGAAGTAGCAACAACAAATCGGTCAAATGCGAGTCGGAGTCTACTAAAGGTTCCGTATCAATATCATGACTGTAACTCGACGAGAAGTACAAGTTATAAAAATTGACAAACTTATATTTGCGTGTATTCATTTATGAGTATTAGTATGAAATTAACCATACGAAAACAGTTTAAATATAAATATCTTTTTTATTATATAGCTATAGCTAATTTTTCTTTTGAAGATTTTTCGTTTGTTGGCCACCATATAAAATTAAATAAAATTTAACGAATCAATTTGTCTGAGCAGAACGGGATAATTTAATTAATTTAACGTGAAAATGTTGCCGGGCGTGATAATTGAGCTAGAAATGGTATCGGATTTTTTTTTCTTCTTTTAATTATATGCTATAAGTTATGTTTTATATCTAAATATATACCTGGCCATAATAATACTTTTTAAACAGAATCATGAGCGCGCAAAACACGCCTAATAAATAGGTAATACAATTGAGAGCATTTGCTAATTCGTGAAATTAAGTCTTTCTATATAATGATAAAAACAAATTGAAATTTGGGTTTGGGTACTGATCTGAAATAAGTATTTTGATTGACTAATCATACAATGCAAATAGAAATAACTAAATAGAAGTTAATTCTATATGCGTGAAGTTAAAGTTTATTAGTAACCTATTTAAAGAGCTTTATGCTTAGATTATACTTTTCGTGTTTTAGGGCTCCGTACCTTAAAAGATAAAAACGGAACCCTTTTAGGTTAATCTTTCAGTCCGTCCATTTGTCAAGGCCATTTATCACGAAATCAGAAATCACGTGTAGGTATCAAGCTGAAGTTAATATCAAATATTTAGGTTTTCGGTCCCTTGGTATACAAAAATAATCAAGCTTCTAATTCAAAGCAATCAAAAGATACGAGTATTTATGAATCATGTTTGCTGTATTTTGTATTAAATTATAAGGCGCAAAATCAAAACCCATAGTGCCTAGAAATGTTGGGGCTCTAAAGCAAGGATGAAGTGAGAACCTTGTGTTAAAACACTCTGTTCATATCACGACACATCCGTTCCCTACTTTCCGAAGGTTTTGCATGTTAAATGGTGAAACTCAACGTTGAATCTGATCTTATAATTTAAAGCCTGTCAACTTGTCAGGGCCCAGTTAGTTTTGGAATAAAGTGATTAATTTAAATTCATAAGATTTATTGCCTACAAATTAAAGTAATTAAAAACCAAATTATTGTAAAATAAACTGATAAACGCACCAGTATATTTAGCTCTCTCTGCGCGGCAAAACATACTGAGCTTTGAAAATTACTTCCAATGAAATTTGTTACTTTAGCTAAAATCCAGCTCCCATAATAAAAGACTACATGTGACTACATGACACCCGTTAACAACCATAGTCTTGGTCGTAGTAAACCGTATAATAAAAACTTTTCAAGTGCGAGCCTGTTTATGTTCGATACCAAATCCGATATTGTAGGTAAACATAATTAAAGGTAAATAAAATTTATAAAGTTTATTTTTATAATACATTATATCTATATCATGTTAAATTGTATTATGGATTAGACAAATTTATCGATATTTAAATTCACCAATTGTTAAAATTACAAAATAATATTCCCTTGAATTTTTATATAGGGCAAACCCATAGTTATGAAGTTTGAGATGTGAAAACTTACATACATGTAATGTTCGCCATAATCAAAGAACCATACCATACATGTAATGTATTTATTAAAGGGAAAAATATGAAAAGTGCAAATGTACAAGTAGATATATCATAGAAAAAAACAACAAAGCTATATTTGTTGTTAATTTTGTGAGTTCACTTATTTTGTTGCTGTTTGCAAAGATTGATCTGTACACTTAGTTGGCCGCGTAATTGAGACCTATAAGATATTTTTTCGAAGACCCACAATCCTGAAATTTGGTAAGAAATGACAATTTGCAGTGGAATAAATGAAAAAATCCAATTAATGGAAATTTATTCACTCGCTGACCCATAATGCTGAAATTGTTATGGAACCTTCAATCCGGCTCGTACTTTACGGGTTGTATTTTATTATAAAAATTTTAAATAATTTAGTAAATTTCTAATATAGATATTAATACATGTATATATGTATATATGTATATATGTATATATGTATAGATATTAATACATATTCGATATTTTTTTCAAAGAAAATTGGGTGCATAAACGTCTTAGGTTAAGGCGGTGCTCTATAACCGGCCACGAGCATACTCGTGCAGCTGCATCGAGGTCGTTCGCCAATGCGGAGCCATATTTTACTCACCACCTGTTTTATTTCGACTTTTTACTGCCACCAACTGAATGTGAACTTTTGGTTTAACTTTAATGTGATGTCACTTCTGAATACATAATATATGTAATGTGAATATATTTAATAATCCAAATCACAAGGTTTCAATAACAAACCGAAACAAAATATTAATCTGTATTTAGTTCTAATTTAATAAATAAATTCCGTCATGTCTACCCATACCATATGGTTAAGCGTGCATTCTATTTTATTGCATAATAGTTATCAGAAACTCCAATATTTTTCTTACAGGGTGAAGCTTATGTAAAAAATAAAAATAGTAAAAAAATGACATTACAATTTTTTATTTGTAGTAAATTTTATACAAAACGAGCGTATGCGCTCACTTTTTTGAAGTTTACTACAAATTAATATAAAATACCGTGGTTTAGAAACATTTGGAGTACAAAAATAAAATCATCCCACTTAAAAGATAACGAGCGCTTATGCATCAGTATTTTCTATAAAAAATTCCGCATAATCAAAATCTACAGGATTCTTCTTAACACTTCTTCCCTTCCATAGTAGTAATATTTGCCAATACGTGAAAATTTACAATACAGATAAAGAAGATCTGGGAAACGGAAATTTATATGTTATCCAAGAAGAATGATAAAGTTGGAACTTGGTGGATATATTAATGATTTCCATTTTCAGCGCACGAGATTAGCCAAACTTAAAAAAAAACGATGAGATTCGAATTGAAATCCAGTTTTGCTGTAATTTTTTTCTGCCTTACACTGATTAACAATTGACTAAAAATAAACAGTGAAGAAGAAACAAGATGTTCTCGTATTTAAACTTAACTAGACAGTTTTTATCATCACATCCCGTCTAAGGAAAAATATTTCTGCGTTCATCGATCTCTACACGCACAGATGATAAGCTGTCGTGTAGAATAAAATTATTTCATTAGGTACTCAATTATTTCAGAATCAGTTGAACTGCAGTCCAGTGAGACGACGTGAGATTTCTATTTCTAAAATAGACTTACTGTCTATTTTAGAAATAGAAATCTCACGTCGAATCCAGCCAATGGCCAGCGTTCGGGAGGCTACGACAAATTTTCGGGCCAAAGCACTTTAGTGTTCAATACAAAATCTCTCTCTATCTCTTGTCTTATCTTTAGCCTCCACAATGCGTGAAGGCTAAAGATCACATCAAATCAAAAAGATAAATACTTAGTCGATTATTACAAAGTTTTATAGTAAGTAATTTATAATCTTAATTATATAATTATCTTAATATATACATTTACATTCAATAAATACATTTCAATAAATAAAGTGAACACCGTTAATTCGATAAGCAACAACCATGATTTTCATTTTAAAACAAATATATACTCTTAAAATCATGATACTGTTTATTGTGCTACGGCTTACTAATATAAAATTCGCCGTTTGTTTAGTATTTATCCAACGTAACTGTCCACGTAGACCTGTTTTAAACAGTCAACACCCTCATAAGCATACTTGTAATACGAGATAAAATGTTTTCTATATTTTATCGAACAATATTATTCGCAAAAAAATTGTATATTTTGTTACTAAGGTACAGTAGTGCTTTGGTGAAATTTATAAAAGTACCTACTGGAAACGGCTTTATCTCAAGTAAAATTTTATTTTATTTTATGAATATTTAAATGACATTTTATTATATTATTGCTCTTATTATGTATTAGTTTTATTTATTGCCATGGTTAGAATGCGAGCTGTTATAAGGTCTTTCCCTAATAGTATTGTTATATAATAATAATTTTATATAATATTTCTTTAAATAATAATATTATACAATAATTTAATAATTAATAATTTTGTCGTATTTCCCTTTATTGTTAATTTATGTTATATATTTATATATTGTTTGCAAATTCTATTTTCTACACCAATTAGTAGCTTCCAGTATTAACCATTTAATGTACACAACTTAAAATAAACCGTTAGTAAACTATATTTTTAGCTGTACATTAAATACTATAAAACGTATTAAATACAATCATCAATCTTTTAAACAACATTATAAGAATATTACAATTTGTATTTTTAGGAGTTATTATTTTTTACGGTAAAAATAAGTTATTTCGGAGTCGGCACAGAAGCGGTAATTGTAATCTAAACATTTTTTTAAAAATGTTGTCTTGTTGAAGTAACCTTATTATTGACATATTTTTTATAAAAATAAATTTTGTTCATGGACAAAATATTAAGAAAATAAATTCAATTTCCTTAGAACAACAAGGATTTCTTAGTGTCTATGCAATAGGTAATAATGATAACTTGCTAATGATATTTTTGTATATATCTAAATGTTTCGTTGTTATCTAAGTACCTACTTACTTCAGTAAACTCCCTGTGTTTTACGTCGTTTGATTAATTTACATTCATCAAATTTCTTCAGAGGGTAGACTTAAGAATTAGTTAGAAGTAGTTCGTCGTTGACCTGCATGTGACAATGGCTCTATGTTGAATCTTTTTGCTTTCAAATTTACTAGGAGTAAACTTAAATTTATAAAATTATATGCCTTTAATCTTATTCTGTGTTATGGAATTATAAAAAGTTATATTGTTTTTATTTTTCGAAGATATTATTTCTAATAAAAATCTTATTACATCGCCCACGACTAGTTTTTATGTTTTTTCAATCACTGGATGTGCCTATCCTTAACTTCCATGTAAATATTTATTTTCAATGATGACACTGTACTGCGTGTAAAAATAAAGGAAAAATAACATATTTATCTCCTTCCAATTTTTACATACTTTAAAGTATGTAAAAAATTAAATTATTTTAAACAAATTAACCGATTTAAGTATTCGATAATCTATTTAGTGGATTATCAAAGCACGCCTCGTGCACTATTCTGGATTATTGAAGATTAAGTTGACTGTATCTTGCCCTCTAGTGTTTCGATTGGGTTTGAGAGAATATTTTAGTAATGAGTCCTATCCATTTTACGGACAGAATCTAGTGCAGTCAGGTAACAGAAATCAATATACATATATCGTTAGTTTTCATTGACATATATATACCCAGCAATGATAAGAAAAAAAAAATGACGAAAGTTTGGCGGCTACCTTGCTCTTGTTTAGTATTTATTTTAGGTAGACTAGGCAGAGGGAACTAGAACCCAATGTTAAGACACTTCGTTTCCATTCCCAAATTAATGGTGTTGCGTGTGGAGTGGCAGAAATCAACGATGCGTTTTGTCCAGTTATGTTGATAATTGATATAATTTAAAATTAAATTTCCATGACGCAATACATACGCGTAACTATAGCACTATGATAACCTACAGCTGGTGCAATAGGTTGCTTTATCAGTAATTTAAAGTATAAACAAGCGATATTATCTTACTTTCATTTAACTCATCATCTCATCAGTGTCATGTGTTATTTAATTTATATTAGCATTATTATGCTTTAACTTTTGACCTTAAGTATAGGAAAAATAATATACACCAAGAACTATAAATCTGTATAAGTATTAAAAAAAGACTATATTAAAGAATCAATTCTGTATATTCACAGATATAAAAATTTATTAATCGTGTCCATAAATGTATTGATAGCTTCTAGACAAAAAGAAAAAAAAATTTGGTATAGTAATAGTTATTATTCGCGTAAATAATTATCTGCATTGGATAAAACATACAAATAAACAAAAATAAATAAATCAAAATGTTTACATTAAAAATATATATATAACAAATAGGTACTACTATAATACTGGGCTGTATATAAATATTTATATACAGCCCAGTTTTTTTTAGCTTTACGCTCTATCCCCCACTTGGCAGGATAAGCAGAGAGAACCTGAGAACCTAGTGTTAAGACACTCCGTTTTCTCCTTGTATTACAATATTTAGTTAATACATAAGTATAACATATACTACTGCGATCCAGTGTTTATATTATAATATTATAAAATTTTGTTGATACTATATGCTATAATAGAGTATAATACAGAAAGTATTACAATAATATGACGAAAGTGTTGCGGCTACCTTGCTCTTGCTCAGTATTTATTTTAAGTAGACTAGGCAGAGGAAACTTGAACCCAATGTGAAGACACTTCGTTCCCATTCCCAAATTTGAAGTATTTCGTGTGGAGTGGCAGAATTCAACGACGCGTTTTGTCTCGTTACGTCGTTATAATTTAAAATTAAATTTCCATGACGCATGTAACTATAGCACTATGATAACCTACAGATGGTGCAAAAGGTTACTTTATCATTAATATAAACAAAATAATATAATACTTCCTAGTATTCCAAAATGTTGTTGATACATTTACATACGTATATGTATAACAAACTATTGTAACTTGAATAGCTTTGTACTTAGATACAATATTACGCCATTATAGTATTTGCAATTTTAATGTTCAAAAATGTACCAAAGTAATAACCGGGTACAGGTCCGTGATGTAACTTTGTTATTGCGTGTAATGGAACAAAAAATACTTTCTAACCTCGTCCTCTTTTGAGTAATGAATGGTAACTAAGTCATTTTGTCATGTGTTATTATTTTCGCTTATTTTTAATGTATTATAAGAATAAACAATGTTATGATTAAAATCCTTTTAAGTCAATACCATTTGGTATTGACTTAAAATTTTCACTGTTAAAATTTAAAGAAAATTTAAATTACCTTAAGGTAAATCGTGTGCGCAAGGGCACAAACGTGTGACTGTAAGCGGGACAAGTTGGTGGTTCGGTCCCTACTCGGAGAAAATAAAATATTTAAAATTTACATTCCCTCGCTCTTGTAACACACAGAATTCGGCTTTAAGTGGGGAAAAGCGGTGTCTTATTGGGCCCACCCTCCTAAACGCGGGTAAAGCGTGAAGCTTAAATTTAAAGAAAAAAAATGTTAAGCGTAAAATCTTTAATAATATATTACATAATATTTAGAATCGAATTCATATTGTTTAGTAATTTAATGTAATGATAACATTTAAGAAACCCACACAAAATGAGGACAACGCTTAAATTGTAAGTTCAATTATCAACTAGTACCGATATTTCGATAATAGTCCAAAGTATAATTTTTTTACTCATGTTACTCTTCAGACGTTTCGATGTTTGTTTGTTATGCTTTATGTATTACATATTTTTATTACAAAAATGAATATATTGAATAAAAATATTCTTTCCACCAGAATGAACGAGTAGGTACATTCAGTGTAGGTTGCCGATTACAACCTACACTGAATGTACCTACTCGTAAGTATCTAAAATGGAAAATGGAGTAAGCAGTTTCTTTACTCAAAATTCTCTTTGAATATATTATTTAATGCGAAAAATAAGTTTAATTTTTCATGTGTTTACATGAAAGTATTAAATAATTCGCGTTCTCAAGTGCGGATGGAATCTACAATCTGTTGCGGTTACAGTTGCATATTTGTCACTGCGCCACAGGCCTTTAGAACAACTAAAGTTATAAATCACTAGATGTGATACTTCCAAATCGAAAGAAATTAGAAGGCTTTTTTATGCGGCGTCTTTCTCTAAGTAGTTAGAGCACCTACCTACTACATAATATTAAAACAGCTAATTCTAAATTGTTTCCTTGGCATTATATAAACTGTATGTATACTCTGTAATATAATTTTGCTCATACATGTCATAAAGTCCACGATAAACGAAGTTTTCGCCGTGTGATCCCGGCTTAGAATAGGATCACCCTGGTACTGATGGTGTCGTAAGAGGCGACTAAAGTGCGTGTGGTAGAGTCACGTTGCCAGCAATGGCAACACGCATGGGCAGACTCGACCGGATTGTTACCACCCCCGGCATTTAAGACCGGCGTTAAGTAGTGGCTTTGGCCACTGCGTTTCGCATTAGGTAATGCCGGGCCCCGGTGCCCTTCCACCTTAAAAGACGGCAACGCTCCTGTAGCTCCTCTGGAGTTACTCGGGGCCGTGGGCGACGGTGATCACTTACCATCAGGTGACCCGTACGCTCGTTTGCCGTCTCTTCCATAAAAAAAAAACGAAGTTACGGATGGCCATTAGTACAATAAAAATAGAACAAACAAAATAGTTTATTAATCTTTTGCGTAATTTTATGCGTTAGGGTACCGCATAGCAGTTTTAATACAATATCATAGCTGAATTAATTTTATTATAAAAATGAACATTAATATTATCCCTCAAATTAATTACCTTGTGTGCAAAACCTCCGTATTGGTGAAGAGTATAATAGATGTACTGTGAATTCATTTGAAATCAACGTCTAAAGAATATGTAAAGCAACGCCTACACTCCTGTTCAGAGTAGTTCGTATAGCTCGAAGTCTTATAATGTAAGTTCGCCAGTAACTGAGCAAAGCTCGGCGCAGCCTCGGAGTTAATTAACCTGTACTTAACGCAGGTGTGCGTAGTAGAGAGCATTATGAGAAAACTCCGCAAAAATAAGGTATACTTCATTCTTAACAGCATTAGATAGGGTTCCTTAAATCTATTCCCTTACATTTGTGTCTATAAAGGCTCTTAAATAATAAACGTACAAAAATCAATATAGACAAATATTAAAGTGCATATATGTTAAAAGTGTTAAGCTCGTTTTTTTTTACCATTTTGGACATTTTACTTTTAAAGTTATATACTAATTATTTGTGGTTTTTAATAATAATCTTCTTTTAAACGTAATTGGTTTTTCGCTATTTCTTTTAAGCACTTATTGAAACTTGCAACTTGTAATCTAAGAGTATCTAGTGCCAAGACAAAAATCCGATTAATATTACCGAATAGTGGTACAACTCAAATATAATGAAAGATTGAACTCACAATAACATTCAAGCTGTCTCACTAAACCACGGCGACCTTGGCTTTTAATATTTTTTGATATCAACGTTAATCGCCCAACATGTTGAAGAATTTTTGTAAAGGCGGAATTTCCTTATATTTACAATTTAGTTGGACCCTTATTGTCCGCGATGAAATGTTCAAGATCCTTTGTTATATCCTTATATATATATATATATATATATATATATATATATATATATATATATATATATATATATATATATATATATATATATATATATATATATATATATATATATATATATATATATATATATATATATATATATATATATATATATATATATATATATATATATATATATATATATATATATATATATATATATATATATATATATATATATATATATATATATATATATTATATATATATATATATATATATATATATATATATATATATATATATATATATATATATATATATATATATATATATATATATATATATATATATATATATATATATATATATATATATATATATATATATATATATATATATATATATATATATATATATATATATATATATATATATACATATATATCGCGTTTGTCAAAAGCAAGTTTACAGAATTCATCAAACCAAAGCTGCGACTTGCCACCAATTGGCACTACAAAGCTCGGAATGTAAAGATCCTTCCTTACCCTGCAGAACCATATCAGCGACAACAGCGATACAAGCACTCGTTAAGAATTTTATACACATGTATAAAAATGCAAACCAATAAAAATTGATTGCTTAAAAAAAATACATAATACAGATATATTTTTTATAAATAGTTTTTCTATTTATTAAAAATATATCTGTATTATATATTTTTTCTAAGCTAAAGTAGATATAATTTTCTTATGAAAGAATACTTGGAAGGTTGCAATTTTCTTTATAAAGGTATGCTGCGTTCTTATTGAAGTACATAAACTGTTTGCAGGAAGACGCTGAAATCGTAACGTAATTGAAACGTTCTGAAGAAGCATTCTCAAGAGCAACTCGTATTGTGTTGGCCTCTTAATACGGTCAAGGACCGACACACCACAGAAGTCCAGTGTATTTAATTGAAGTTCGGGGCGAATATCTAGGAGCTGAAAATCGCAATTGTGAAGGGTAAATAATTGCTTCGCTATTTATTGAATGGCAAAAAAGTATATATCGTAAATAAAAATAATTTACTTATTAAGTAAAAAAATCTTCAAAGCCTTATTTTTTCCTCTAATTATACTAAGTAAAGTTTATTTAATGAAAATATCATATAATTTATTTCCTCTATTGGAGATCGAAACAAATAATTACAATTTTACGCAAGGTACCTACTGGTACTGCTGTATATAATTAACTTTTACTCTAGATATAATGTACAGTATATGTATTTAAAATTTACTTCTATTTCTTTTTTCATATTGCCCTTATTTTTAGCAATATTTTTTATTTAAAAAAAAAAATAATCTTCCTAAGACCATCGAATTCGAATTATTGCGATATCTGAACATCTACTATTTTGATTAATTCATTTATTTTGCTAAGGCATATAATATGCTCAATACCAAGTACCATGATCGCTGGGCTTCGATATCTAATTTGTTTTCGTTATTGACATAATTATGGTCAGGATACCAAAGCTTTAAGACTTTACCAAATGTATAATATTTAACATTTTGTATAAATGACAGGCCAGGAACTGCCTTCGGCGGTTTCAGGTCGATACGACATGGGTACCTTTAAAAAGTGCGTTTGCTCTTTCGTCACCTCCACCTTAAAAACCGGCAAAGCACCTGTAGCTTTTCTCGTGTTATACGAGACCGTGGGTGGTGATGATCACTTATCATCAGGCGAATCGTTTGCCTTGTTATTTCCATAAAAAAAAACAATTTAAAAAAATACGATTTTAACGAAATGTTGAGATCGAAATATATCAACAATACATTTTCTCTGAGTAAAACAAATGCATAAAAACGGAAGAATACAAATTAATAGGCTATAATAATTATTCATTAAATTTCGAACAATATCATATGTATTTTCAAAGCTAATATACTCTGTTTGGATCGCAAACGCCCAAATCACAATGCCTGTTACAATGTTAGGATGATAAAATAACCGTCACAATTTGAAGGTCACAAATACGGATCGCATTCGTAATACTAGTTTATCACATTTGGGAAGACAAACTCGTCGGTCGTGACAAGTGTTGAGACGTGGGACCTGCTCGCCCAGTTTCGCAAGCATCAATTGCAATTAAGTAACTACAATTTAAAAAATCTAATTTCGGACCTGGACATGTGTAAGTTTGTAACAAAAAGTTTGTGAAAATAGTTTGGTACTTACTATGGTATTTTTCAAGATTTTTATCAGTTTCACGCTGTGTCCATGTGTCATAGCAGGGTAGGCAAAGGGAACTTGGAAACCTAAAGTTAAGATATTCCGTTCCGTTCACAACTTAAGTCGAATTTGCGGCGGAGCTCAACGCCGCGCTTGTTAACAGAGCGAGAAAAAAATAAAACATTAAATTTGTGCATTTACGGGTACATACTCGTAAGTATAGCTTTAAAGTTGGTTCTATAAAAAATACATTTAAAATATTGTTATTTTAATATAATGCCAAATTTTAACGAAAACTAATTGTTATAAAAAACTTTAGATCTCCAATATCTTTCATTGGTAATAAAAACTTTTGCTTATATTCGTAGGTCCAAATATAAACGTTTACGTTTTTTACATATTATTGTAATGTTGTTAAGTTACAACAGTATGTAAAACGCAAATGTTGCTTAATACATTTAATTATCTGTGTATTGCGTTAGATAAATAAACACATATCTAATGGGTATAACAATATATGACAAAATCAATAGAAATGATCATATTGCCGAAGCAACAGAATTCCATTGCGAACGTTCACTTTGTGTGGTACGGCGCATTTTTACATTGAACACAACATATCGAAAGTACTATAAATTATACTATAATATGTGGCAGTAGTTGGTACACACAGATTCACAGCTTTCGATTTTTGCTCATTAGCAATGCCGTACTCACGCTCTTCAGTAAACACTTGACGCCTACAAATGGCTGCTCTTGTTCCCCGCAACGTCTACAGCTATGTCTCCTACACAAAATGAGTTTGTGAGCATCCTTTAGATGGAACTCGGAGACGTGACACCTAAATCTGTATGCATATATAATATAAAACATTTTAACTTTAAACTATACCAAATCAAATTACGTACGTTTTGTGTTTCTATAAATTTATATTCTTAGCAGACAAAAAAATACCTATAACTCTAATTTAGTCTTGTTATGTAATGTTAGTTTACTCATTGTAATACAAATGGATGTAATAAGGACATATTTTAAGAAATATAGATAATAAGCTAACTAAATTTTAATTTATAATAGCACAAACATTTTATAATTATGAGGTAAATGTATTCCTACCGACACACATAAATGTGTTTCTTCATTACACGCAACTACTCCATGAGAACTTTTAAACAATAAGTGCACTGGCATAATGTAATGAGTTTCTCTAACAATCCTTCCGTATCTTTTCTGCATGTTCAATGTTTGTAGTCTGTATGCATATATGAAAATACATTTTGAAATTAATGTACTGTAATCATTTTACAGGACACTTTTGATATTATTATTGCATTTATTATTATTTAATTTTAATTTGCAAAGGAAAGAATAAATATATATAATTAAGTTAATTCATAAATAAAATGTTTTAAAGCAAACAAATAATTTGTTCACAAGCTTAAAAAATTATTCGCTACACGTTGTCCGCGTTTACACTTAGCTAAAGCGCAATCAAATGTTAACGAGTTTAAAAACATTATTGATTCAGGTTTTATATAACTTTGCTTTTTATATAACAAGCATAATAAACAGTAAACTTCCACACAGATCTGTCTGAAACAAATATTTTTACTGAATTAACAAATGAAAGTTAATATAATTTATTAGGTTCCCATCAACCTCTAATATTTACCTCATATTTTTAACCTAAACGGGTTTGACAACTAGAAATAACTTGTCTATTTGTAATATTCGTTTAATACCACGAGGAGTTTATTTAACTAGACTATTATCACTTTAATATGGTCTCTTTTTTCAGGAATAAGCTTTTAAACTAACGGAAGCCATTTTTGTTTAAACAATTCTTGCTCACTGTGGTGATATTTAACTATAAAAATTTGACTTCGAATTAAATTACCCTTAACGTATTCACAGGTACTTGATAAAGTCAACCGTTTCAGAGGCCCTTTTATGAAGGCGACGACAAAAAAAATACACATCAACATATATGAAAAAAACGTGCCAAGTGCGAGTCTGACTTGCTCAGTGAGAGTTTCGTATTTATATAAAGAGCGTAGGTTAAAGGGAAAAGTACAAGTTATGAAAATTGACAAACATTTTATTATATAAATTTAAATTGCCCTTTTTTTCTTATTATAGTACTTTAAGTTGTAACATCTTAAAAAACTAAAATGCTTAAAAATTTGGCAAAAAATAACGATAGAAGAGAATAGAACGGAATGAGTGATGTGCGGGATACAGGGTGAAGCTGGTTCATTAAATTATGATTAATTAAATGTGTGTATAACGGCACAGATAATCATATCTACTATATTTTTTGTTAGGTTGATCATTTTAACTACTAAAATAATCAACATTTTTACCCCAAATACACTCAAATAAAACATTATTACAATATCATAATTTTAATATACATGTAGTACAGGCGGGCAAAGACGCAAGGAGTTACTGAAACCGTTTGTTACAAATGATACAACTGAGTATTATGAATTTGCATTCAATGTAACCATGTGAACCAATGTGGAGATTTCTTTTTATCTTTACACTATATCCCGTATATAGTACGGTAGATAAATGGATTCTAGTGTTAAAGTACTCTGTACTACCCGCCAAATTTTTAGACGTATATTGAGATTGAGGCCTGCCGTGGCACTGGCACAAGGCCTCTCCTTAAACTTAATATTCTCTTCAAATTTTCAATATTTTTATTTCCTAACTCTGCTAATTTTGGTAACAAGGCAAAACGCGGCGTTGAGTTCCGCCACTCAACACGCAATGCCTCAAATTCGGCGGAAGGACGGGAGTGGAATGGAGTGTCTTAACACTAGGTTCCCAAGTTCCCCCTGCCTATCCTGCCATGTGCGGGATACAGCGTGAAACTAGCGAGTAACTGTAAAACGCGGCGTTGAGTTTTATCACTCAACACGGAATGTCTCAAGAATTAGGCAGAAAGTGGAGAACAAGTATTTTAATAGGAACGGAGAGTCTTAACACAACATGTCCAAATTCTATCCGCTTACCCTGCCATATGCAGGATACAGTGTGAAGCTAAGAAAAATAAAGTGTCGTAAGTGAGCGATGAAATGACAAAATAAAATAAAATAATGAATTCCACCAAACCCATTTCCACGATTTTTTTAATAAACTTAAGGCAATTGTTTATATTACAATATATGGTATTTCGTTCATTTACAGTTAAGAAATGAGTCGCTCAAATGGGAAACGGACTGTTGTAAGCTACGCACTAACGGCGTCGTAGTGCAGTAATGGACATGACTTTACGGTCGAGCGCTCCCAATGGTCAGCGTACGCAAGCCCTGAGTACAAATGCATATATTTGTTCACGCGCAACAAGGTAAAGCGCGGCGTTAAGTCCCGCCACTCGCTCAACACGCAATACCTCAAGTACTGCGAAAAGTGGGTAACGAAATGGAGTGGCACTTTACCTAAAATACTATCTTCATTTTTATCTCACGGTGTAATTTTATATTTAATCGTAGAGGTATTGAAAACTTATTTAATATTAGTACAATAATTAAGAATATTATATTAGTTATAAATTAAAATAATTTATGCAAATTAGTAATTTTTGATGTAAACATCGTTTTAAGTACCAATAATAAAATTATACTCTTATTTTTTTAATTTAGGCTTTATAATTATTAATTACGTGTACGTACTTAGAACGTTACGTAACCGTTCGGCGGAAAGTGGACAACGGAAGTGTTTTAACAGAAACGGAGTGTCACTAGGTTCCTAAGTTCCCTTTGCATACCCTGCCATGTGTAGGGTACTCGTACGCTTATGAGTGCGATTGAATCAGAAGTAGTAGAGACTTCTTACGTTAAGCATATTAATATCGAATATAAGTATAGATACCATTCGTATCTATTCTCATAAATATGTAAACACGTCTAACTGTAATTCGAGTTTTTTTTTCTAAAAACGTGATGTTTATTTAGTTTACGAACTTTGTAAGATTACATATTAAACTATGAATTTAAAAATATTTGTGTTTCTTTCGTTCGCATTGTTTCCTTATCTCTTCAAATCACGAACATACTAAAGCACTAGGTTATAAAATTAAAACAAAATTGTGTAAATGTATAAGATGGGTTCCAAGGAAAAAATACAAAATTGTCGCACTCAACTGCAGCAACAACTAAGTAACTGAAATATAGATTTTATTAAGCAACGAATAGAACGCAACGGTAACTTGTGTTTTAAAAATAAAATTAGAAGTAAATTTTATAAAAATGTTGAAATTTGACAAATCGATAATAGCGTTTAACGTTCCGATTATTACAAAAAAAATATAATTTTACACCAAATTTGTAATGGATTAAGAAATCAAGAACGACATAAATCATCATTATTACAATGTCAACGGAATTGGGCATATCGAGAATTATATCATATTAACGGTTCACATGCTTCAATTGGCACGAAATATGGGTAACGTAATGTCACGATTATTTGCTGAAGACATTGTATGTTGTGACAGACATCACCGCGTAATGTCTCAAACATGTGAATTACTAATAAAACGAAAAAAACTTCAATATAAACATAGGCCGAATGGATGTGTATTCATATAATGGCGTTGACCATTTGAAAGAATTCCAAGTATTGATGAATTGACACATACCGTATTGTAAAGCTCAGTTCATTCTTATAACAATGTTAAAAAAAACGTTATACGAGGGGATATTTACAAAATGTGCCAAAAAAAACTACAAACGAGTAATAAGATTCTACAGTGTCTTTATACACTTCACTTTATGTATAGGTTACAACGTAAGACTTATGCGGATTATATTTCTACTGAACAAGTAATTTCTGTGGGAACTATTGTTTTTTTGTGAAGAACATCGTCATTGATGAGTGACGACTTCTCGGCGGAAAGTACTAACTTAGGACAGACTTAGCACGATTTACTTTGAATTCTTAATTCTATTTTACCAGATATTTTTAATAACAATGTTATTTATTTTTATATGTTTTAAAATTTAATATTTTTCTTTCCTAAGTGTAGAATAATATTTTATAAATAGTAAAAATATTCAATAAATAATATTTTCTCTTGCTACACGATAATTCTAACGAATTGTCTTTAAGTAGCGGAAATTTGAACGTAATTTGATGAGAACGTATAGCTTAGGTTAGAGTGAGACTTAGACGGTTTCTAAGAGGCGGTTCAAATACTGCTACGTTAATTTTTTTAAAATCGTTTCACCTGAACCTGATCCACCGACAACATGTCACCAGCTGTGGCACGATCTCATTACAAAAAAAAATGTTAAAATAATAATGACTATCGTAGCAAAATTTTCCAAATAATAACAAAAATGATTTAAGGGAGAAAAATTATAATATTGGATATTTTCATTCAGAAACGTCCCCGGTCATCACTCAACGTGAGAAATTGAGAGCTCTGAATAAATCTAAGTCAGTATAAAAGAACGTGATCTATTTGACGTTAAAGCACCGCATTCATACATTAATATTTGATATCGTGCTAGAAAAAGCTTTTTATTTCGTATATTTTTCTATAAATGTACAACAGGTCACATCATATGTGTCGAGATGAACAATCTCTAGGGCATACAGTTTGTATTATAGATATACCTATTTGTATACATTTACACGCATTACATGCATATTTATAGTATTACAGATAAAGTATCGTTAGTTATTTTTTATGTACACTTATTAAAATTTTCACTTTGAATATGTTCATTCAACATGCAAAAATGGTTCTCCAGAACTTTGTAATCTTTTTACCCTTTATATTTTTAAAAATATTCAAAATCAATTGATTTCTGTTACAGTAATTTATTAATGCGCATTAATCCGGCTTGTTAGGATCGATTTCACTTGTCTGAGAATCAGTAAAGAATGACATAATAGATAGAGTTGCAAATACAATGCTCGTGGGAATATTACTATTAAGACAATCGTATTTTTTTATTATTTAATTTATAATTTCTTTAAAGAAAGAATAAATATACGTTAAATATTTGATAGGTAAATGTGCACTTTTACGGAATATCCCATTAATATAATGTGTCTAAATACGTAGATGTATTTTTTGTAAGTACATAATGAATCTACCTAAATATTCTAATTATAAAAAATCTTCAAATTATACATTGTTTAGTTCATAACATTATTTTCAAATAAAACAAGAGGATGAATGTAATTAAAAATAAATTATTTTGCCATATATTTAGTTCATTCATAAGCGTAGCACATCCGCAATTCGTTTTTTTTTATCTCTTGTAAAGGCCAAAACTCAAAGAGATCATCTAAAAAATAACAGTTAATACAATATATCATATGCCATTCCTATAATTATGAATACTAATTATAATATAAAAGTATTTTTAAAATAAGTCATAATATTTTAAAAATCGCTAATGATGATAATATTTTATAATTTTCTATGATATTTTGTGTATTATGGAACTAACCTTATTTTGAGGAATGTAGTCGATCAATCCCAATTCGTATATGGGTCCCGAGGTCCGCAGTAGTTAAAATTGCCGCATTCCACTACAGCCAGGCGCGAGGCAGACGCAGCCTCCCTATCTCAACCGGTTGTTTACCCGCGCGCGGTTCATCCACGTTAGCCTATGTTCATCACTTAAACAAATATTGAAACACAATACTCATACTGAAGCTATCAAAATCATGGCTGCACGGCAGTTAATTATAAAGATCGTTCGATTACTGCATCAAAAGGCGAAGTGACGATAAATAGGTATATCTTAAACAGCGACGCGCACTCGACTAACGCGACGTCGACGCCAGCGCCCTCGCGTGAGCCCGCGCAGGCGCGAGTTCGCACGCCCACTCGGAAAAGCCGACTCCAACTCATCTACACATATATTCGATATGAATTTACCATGTAACAAGCTCCTAAAATTTTAATGAATGCAAATACACCAATGGAAACTGTTACTGATACAGCCAAAAACTATGGTATTGTAATATTGTGTCAAATTTCGTTAGGTTTATGTAGGCTTTGTATGTTAAACTTTTTTCCTTAATATTTTTTATATAAGGTTAAAGGTTAAAAATAGACATAACGTGACAATTTCTTATGTTACTTGTAATCTGGTGTATCTAATAGGCACAATCTGAGAATTTAAAATTATTTAACACTACGTTTCCTTCCAAATTTATACATTTCAAGTACAAGAATATTTTATCATTATAAATTACATACATTTTCATATTATACAGTACGACTTTCATACACAGCCACAGGTTTGACCTACTTGGATCTACATCTACACAAATATTTGAGTGAGTTTGGGAGTGGCACCTTCTCTCCCTAAAAGCGTGACGTCCATCCAACTACGACGTATCCGACATGTTACTCAACCCTCTTTTATACATCCCACAAACATATGTATGTACGAAGCCGATAATATCTTTAATAAAGCTCTTTTCTAAAAATCACAGCTTTTTTATTATAAAAATAATGCTATTTACTCTGTTTTTTCTACATATTATACTAAAAATATATTATAAACGGACAACAAAAAAATAGCTTTTTGGTAAACAGGTTTTAGCATTTATTTCAAATGTGTTATTTAGCACAAGCAGGAATTAAAGTCATGACCTTTGAATCACAAAGAATATTTTATAAGCGGAAAGAAAAACTGTAAAACAGACTATTTACGTTTTTTACGTTCAGGTGTAAATAATTATATTAAAATATTTTTTAATTTTTATGACGCCGACGTGACCCGGTTTAAACTTATGATTAAACGCAATGGAAGTTCTAATGTAATAAAAAATACTAATAGTTAAACTAGCATTTGGAAGTGACATATAAAATAGTTTTTGAAAAGATTTCTATTACATTTTGTTAAAAAAATAATATAAAATATTTACTTATATTAAAATACAGTTTTATTTATACAATAATTAACTAATTGCCGTAAATAAGTGAGTTATTTTATGGAGCGGATGTAAATTACCGACCAAAAGTATTCAAACATCCAAATAACAATAATTATGTAGCTTTTCGGATAGTTACTTAATTGTCTTATATTTTTACATTTTTTTAACCCACTGTGTACACCGCACATAGCATTGTACGCAGAGAGAACTTCAGAACCTAGTTTAAGGACACTTCGTTTCCATGAAGATTCTACCGTTCCCCACTTTACCTCGAAGTCTTAAGGCATTGCGTGTTGAGTGGCGGAACTCAGCGCGGCGCTATGCCTTGTTACCAAAGATTTTTTTTTTCCAGTACTAGTCGAATCCACTCCCGCCGCATACAAAACTGAATAAATTTAAATTATGTAATTTATGCATAAATTAAACTTATAGTAACACTATATTAAGTTTACTTAACGCCGTCAAGAAAAATGTAACAACGCGTATAGATATTGTCTGAAGTGATAATATTATTAGCACGAAGAAAGTATTTGAAATAAGTTCATAAAATAGTGTAATTCGAGCGAGCTAAGTCTCGGGCGGGTAGCTATTTAATTACTAAAAACATAAATCTGTTATAAATAATATTAAAATTTTATTCAACAGTAATATTTACTTACTAATAATAACCTTAAAATCTACAACCAACCAAAATTATAAACAGCCTGCTGTAAATTATAAATATGTCCTTATATTTCTGCTTAAGAATCTCGATAGTTGAAAATAAAATAAAATATTAGACCACAGAAGATTTCTTTTCTATTGCTTTAGATATTTCTGTAATAAGATCTTTATAAATAATTGGATTTATATTTTTACCCAATAAGTAGAGAATAAACCAATCACCGAAACCAAAATGCTTTGTTATTCTTGAAACAATATGCCTCTTAACATAACGGAGCTGGCCCATAATCATAAACGTTCGAAGTGGGCGTAATGAAAATACTAATAGCCTAAAACACACTGCAAATGTTGTAATAAAAGCAAGAAATACGAGCCAAAACCATAAAATCACAAAAATCTTCTCATTTACAATATTTAGTGGCAAAACACACAATCTATCCTTAAGCTGTATTGAACCAGACGGGCCATAGTTCCGGAACCAACATTTAGTAAGTTTTGGGAAGTATTGATCCATAGGATTTACAGAATCGAAATCCAAAAAATCTGATGGTACTCGAGGTATATGTGAAAATGCCGCTACAGCCGCACCGTAGTTACGAAATGCACCACCCAAGAACATATCGAGAATAAATATTTGGCTTATCTGAAAAATATAAAAAATATAAATATAATATCTATATAATTGCTTTTAATATTACATGAAAGTCAGTTTTCAATCACTAACCACATTAATTAAATTTAACAGTTCACAAAAAGCAAAACGCAGTGCATATGTGTTATGAGTATATACGTTGGTATATTTTAAATATGATACCAATTCTTCACGTCTATATTCTGCCCAATCTTTTGTAACCATAGGATTAGCTAAAACAAAACAATTTATATTAAAAATGTTTATTTTACTTAAGTTAATGAGTAATTATTTAATGTACTATTGATAGCTTATTTTTTTCATCTCTTAATGTTATTTTTATATTGGCTAGCACCAACTACTAAAAATAATGGATTTAAAATAATAAATAGGTATGTAAGTCTCAACATTTGTAATGGCAAATTTGTGATTATAAAAAAATCATAGCTGATCAGTCTGCACATGGAGGTTATATAAAAAAATCTTATACGTATACGTACGAGCACGAGCAAGTATCAGAAAAGGGTAACCAGATTTAAACAGATGCTGTTTTCACGTGAGTTGCCCTCAACATTGAGTGTTGGTTTTATTTTAATCGGTTAATAAAAAAACAAACATATTTTTTTAATAATAAAGTTGAAATTCCAGGTTTCAATCTATAGATATCTTAAGAGTGATAATGTTTTTAGAACATAATAGTAATTGAGCTTAGTAAATAAAATAGTGTAAATCAAACGGGGAAGCGGATCGCTAGCCCTAAATATAAATTAAATAAAATATTACTTAGTATACATATTTTTCATATTTGTTTATTTTTACAATAATTAAAACTTGTTTTTCGTAAATTAATGTTTACACATTGTACAAGTTGATGTGACAGATACAATGACACACTATCTAATTCAAGTCAGCTACGTGCCAAAATGATTTGATAGTAAGCTAATAGCCCCGTATAATGTAACATAGACGAAACACATAGTTCCTAGAAAATGTAAGGCTTCCTATGATTTTCATAAAATTCCATAATCAGATCCTGATTTAGCGAAAATGGGACCAAAGCGAAAGTACGCTCTTGCAAATAAAAAATCAGAATCGGATCGAAAAATTTTTAAAATCGGTCGACAAACGAAGGAGAAATTGACGGAAAAACATAAAAAAGGAACGAATTGTTAACGATACTAATGAAGGCATGAACATTCTCTCTTTCCGAATAAATTAGGGTCTATAAATAAAACGTTATCTACTTACTTATTAAGTTTTAAAGTGCATATAAAATTACTATACTAAACTGCAGAACCCTTGTAGTTTGTAGTTAAGATTTTAGTGTGTACAAATGACACCACTACTACAGATTTGGTAGGAAATTTAATACCTTAAAAATAATTAACTTAACTCGTACTTGAAGACCATATATGTAGGTCATTGGCGTTAGTAAAGAAAGGCAATTGCATGTTTATGCTGAGATATTGAAATTAATTTACCTAAATCTGATGCTAATGCCTTCAATCTGCCACCTTCCCAAAGTTTCCAGAGATAACGTGGAGTATAAAACATAACAGCCTGACCTAGCAGAACAAAGCATACCCATTGGTAATATGAATGTTTTATTTGTTCATCGTTAATGCTGATCGGCCCCACACCTGGATAAGCATTGTGTTTTCCTCCAACACCTGAACACGGTATACTAATATTAATTACTTATAATTATCGTAAATGTAATAGGTAGCTACTTTTAGATCAATATCTTCATTTTTAATTACAAATAATTCTTTTTCTTTATTGGAATTGGTAAATTGACAACTACATATTTCACTTACCAACAAGTCGACTTTTCAGGGTATATGTTCCGTAAATCCAGCAATAACTATTAATAGCATCTTTATCAACATCTTTTTCACTATCATTCATACAATGTATAGGATCGCCAAAAAATTGTTTTGATGTAACTAGTAATGTAAACACTAGCAAAACTATTACCGTGAATTTGTAATGCATCCGAAAAACATTATTATCAATAGAAATATTCTCAAATTTTAAGAAAGATCGGAAGGGCATAAACAAATCAATCATTTTGAATACTTAATCACCTTAAAGAAAATCACAATGCGATAATAATCTACCCACTAATTGCTCGCAATGAAATAGGTTAAAATTAAATTAATTATTTTCTTGATTTACAAATAAATTGTCGCTTCATTAATGTCATTAAATAAAAATGTCATGTACATTACTTTTTAATTCAAATGGTTGTAAAAAAAAACAATAAAATATAAAAATGTTGTAATTTTTCGTCTATTTTGATTTAAAACTGTAGTAACTTATTACAGAAGATATAATTCATTTTACCCTTTTTTTAATTTCCAATATGTGTTTATATTATACCTTACGGTACCTTTGTCGTAACAAAACACAGACACATTTGTACATATAGGTACAAATATAAAATGTTTGAATAAATCTTAAAATATGAACATAACATATATAAATGCTATTCAAATATATAAATCTATCAATATAAAAAAAAATGTACATATTTAAAAATAACATGTTATTACTCGTTTGTGTGACGCAATGAAGAGTACGGGTAGAGGTATATTATCTCTCACAATACCAGACTCTGTTGATTTGTTATATAGGTTTTATACTCCAAAATATTATCATTATTACAATTTAAAGTACAACAAATATAGACTTACGTTACGATAGGTATACTTACTTACGTTTTATGTGGTTTTCAATAACAATTCTGCCATATAATATTAATAAGAACCAACAAACACACAAACACACACACACATACACACTTTTGCTCAAGTAAATGCAAAAGAGTCACTCCGACAGAATCCAAAAATCATTTTATGATCGGGTATGTATCATCGGAGGATAAGCGAGTTTATGTTCCGTAGGAGGAGAAATTTATATCTCATGTCTTTCGCGTATATATATTATTAATATTTTTATATGTAATTATTTTATTGAAGTAAAGTGGACGGGACCTGATCGTTTACCTACTATACTTTAATAGTACGGATCCCTCGATAGTAGATTTCAACTCACACTAGATTTTTTGCCTGCCGCCCTCTATGTAGAAACCTGGCACCCTAGATAAAGTCAGGCGTTCAACCGTTTCAATCGTTACTTTATATAAATGAACGATAAAGCTTAAATCAAAACTGACCAAGTGCGAGTCTAACTCGCACACAAAGAATTCCGTGCCATTTTCTATAAAACGATAAAAAGTCATGTATTTGTATGGGAGTCCTTTAATATTTTATTATTTTATTTCAGTTTTTTAGTATTATTGTTGTTATAACGGTGATAAAATATATCATTTTCAACGTGCAATTAATACGTTTTATGTGACGTAATCAGGTGACAGACGGACGGACAGCGAAGTCTAAGACTTAAGACCTGATAGGGTCCCATTTTATCCTTTGGATACAGAACCCAAAAATGTATTTTCTACTAGTTTCAATAAAAAATATAATGATTGTTCATTATCATAAACGTTTGGATAAATGGGAATCTAGAGCCGTTTAGTTGGCTCCTTAACACCCCGTAGGGTAAATGTGCTCTATGCTCCTGAAGTTCTGACATGCGAGCATGACAGATGTCGATGTCTATAAAGTTTCTGGTTTTGCTTTACTTTTTATTGAAATGACAGGATGGCAATATTTCTAATATATTTTTACATTATTATTTAATTTTTTAAGTTGAATAATATATAATCATTCATCTCTCATCTCCACTCTCACTCATCAAATATTCCATATTAATAAAATAGTGGTGGAATTAACATAATTACGTTTTTTACTTATCGAAATCGATCGATCCATCGATTGAATATTATTCTTTAAATATATATTGACCTTAAAAATTACTCCACGAGCTTATAATTAAGCAAACAAAAAAGTATCTTAATAACAATATGAATACATTGGAAACTAAAACTTTAAATAAATAATTTTTTGTTATACATTTATTTTAAAACATTGGTTAGGAGTTTCTGAGTAGGCGTAAGGCACAGAAAAACACTTAAACAGACAAAAAAAATAATAGTACTATTTTAAACTCTATAACATTAATAAACGAACCCTACAATATTATTTTAATATAACTTACAGGCAGTGATTGGTTACAGGGTATTTTGATACTGAAAATCGATTTATCGAATAATAAAAAGTATTTGTGTATACAGAGTATACACCTTAATGACCGGTGTCTGTCACTTTCATAGGCTAATATTGTGTTATTATTGTTGCATATATTATTATTGCATTTAATAAAAGTACTTTTAATTTGTTTAGTTTTTCAAACGATTTGGTGTAATTTATTTGTGTAATATATGATTCTTACAAATAAGACATTATAATTATATTGTACCTTCTTATTATATTCAGCATGTCTAAGAAAAATATAGTATTTCACCCAATAATCAGTTCCATTCAAAGAATTGCATTGTATGAAACTAAAGCAGTAAGTAGTTAATTGTAAAAATATTAATCTGTACCTATCTGTATTTTCTCTTTGAAATATACTTTAGAATTTCAATATGATTTGGTAAATAAAATTAACATTAATTTAATATAAATATTTTTCAGAGGTTTTACCTTATTGGATCTAATAATACACAAACAAGGTTTCGAGTCTTAAAAATAGACAGGACAGACTCAAAAGAGCTAATACTGGTAGACGATAAAGTTGAATATAATAAACAAGAGATACATCAATTACTTAACATGATTGGATTTGGTAATAGAAGTGGAAGATCTCCTGGTTTAAATAAACTTGTATCTGCTTTTGGTATTGTAGGTTGGTATTGGATATTGTAAAACAATTTTTATATGCTTAGGTTTATGTATGATGCATTTAACAAGGAAGGCAGAGTGAACTAGTAAGCACTAAAAGTTTATCAACAATTGCTATAGAATTAAGAGTTACATCTCCAAGTTATTATTATATTATATTTTGTAATACATATAATCTTGATTTACAGACCAAAAGCTCACAAATGATGCATTGACATTATACTTACAAGATAAAATTTTAAATTACAGGATTCATTCGATTTCTAGAAGGTTACTACATTATTCTTGTTACAAAAAGAAGAAAAATAGCAGTGGTTGGTTCACATTCTATTTATAAGATAGAAGATACAGCTATGATATATATTCCAAGTGACACCAGCAAACCTCTACATCCAGATGAGCAAAGATATGTGAAAATGTTTCTAGCTATTGATTTATCTACAAATTTTTACTATAGCTATAGTTATGATGTGACACATACTTTACAAATGAATATGGCTCCTCCAAGAAAGTTAGCACCAGCTTTATTTCCGAAACCAGATACGGCTGCTGTGTATCAATCCAATTTATGTACAGATAAAGAGTGCACTTGTGAAAGTAAACAAGATGATGAAGACATATTTGAGACATGGAAAAAACAATTGCAAGAACGGCAAGATAAAACTTGGTAAATGTTAATGAGACAATCATTAAACAATTATTTATTTATTAATTTATAAGTTTCTTTACATTTTACTTATTATCATATGAGTAAAATTATATATTATAATTACACACGAGTTTATATATGAGTATTCTAATTTTAAATAAGCATATAAAATTTTATGTTTAAAAATTCATTATTTTTTCTATTTTTAAAATGTTATTACACTTAGAAAAATTTGGGATTTAAGCCTCTTGGAATCTGATTAAGAGTTGTGTTCACTTAGCCATAAGTTCTCATCGAAATTCTTATATTACAAGTTATTTATGTTGTTAATATCTCTGCAAGAAGGTTTTTACAAATCTCTGTTATTCAAAGATAATTCCTTGGAATTACCATATGGCAAGAGAAATACTACATTTTTAATTAAACATTTTTACTGTTTTTATAGTGTCAAATAAGTATTTTTTTATATTTTTTTGCAAAGATAGATAGTAACAAAAAAATATTCTATATAAAATTCTATTATGTATAATAATAATAAGTCAATTCACATTTTGAGTTTCTGCAACTATAATTTTTTAAATATGTTTTACTTATGAACTTAGTATATACAATACTTGGGCATATATTTATTATGACACTCTGAAGACTGAATTATTTTCATTTCCTTACTCGGCCTGTCGTGGCGCAGCGGCACAAGCGTGTGACTGTAACCGACATTTTGTTGGTTCGATCCCCACTCTAGAAAATGAAATATTTAATATTTTCAATTTATATATTTAATGTTTTCATTTCTTCGCTCTGGTACAAGGTAAAACGCGGCATTGAGTTCCGCCACTCAATTCGCATTGCCTCTAATTCGGTGGAAGGAAGTTAAGTGGGTAACGGAAGTGGAACACATACAGCGTCGAAACTCTAGTTTAGGTTCCCAAGTTCCCTCTGCCTACCCTGCCATGTGCAGGATACAGCGTGAAGCTGAGTGAGTGTGTCCTTACTCGGGTAACAAGACAATGAGTGATGTTGTGCATCAATACAAGCAATGTCTTTAAATTTGGCTTTGGAGGAAATGAGTAAGTGTGTTAGGTTCTCTCTGTCTGTATGTTAAATCGAGCGAAGTAAATAAATACATAATTTTTTTAAATAGTCAACCAGAAGCAAAATTGGCATTTGGAGTGAGAACTGTTCCTGAGTGGAGATTTGTTTGGAACAGCCATTTATTATCAGTTGTGCATTCCCAATTGCATCCTGATTGGATTCTTTATATAATACACGGTTTTATAGAACAGAGTAATTTAAATATATTTGGACGACCAATATATTTAACCCTTATTGCTAGACGAAGCAATAGATATGCTGGGACTAGATTTTTAAAAAGAGGTGCTAATATGCATGGTGATGTTGCTAATGAAGTGGAAACAGAACAAATTGTTCATGATGCAATGATATCTTCCTTCACTAGTGGCAGGTATGGTTTGGTTTTCTATAAATAGTGATTTCTTGTTTTTTAGCTTTACACTGTATTCCGCAACAAGGCAGGGTAGGCAGAGGGAACCCGGGAATCTAGTGTTAAGACACTCCATTCCACTTCTGTTCCCCATTCTCTGCTGAATTTGAGGCATTGTGTGTTGAGTGGCGGAATTCAACGCCGCGGTTTGCCTTATTACCAGAGCGAAGAAATGAAACATTAAATATTTAAATTGAAAATATTAAATATTTCATTTCCGCGACTGGGGATCGAACCCAGAATCTGTAAGTTTTAGTCACACCCTTGTGCAGCAGCGCCACGACAGGCCTCTATAAATAGTTGATAGTAAATATTACACAAAGACAAGTCAAAATATTATTTTACAGATTCAGTTCTTTTGTCCAGATGAGAGGTTCAATACCATGTTTCTGGTCACAGGACATTTCTAAAATGGTGCCAAAACCAGCTATCATGATAGATCGCAGTGATCCATACTCAGAGATTCCCGCAAAACATATTAATAATTTAATGCAAAGATATGGATCACCGATTATGATACTCAATTTGGTAAAGAAAAGGGAAAAGAAAAAACATGAATCTCTCTTAACAGATGTGATAAGCACTGCTGTGAAATATCTTAACCAATTCTTGCCACCGGAGAATGCTATTCAATATTTTCATCTGGATATGGCCAGAATGAATAAAGGTGCAGACGCTAAAGTACTAGACAAGTATGTTAGTTAATTTTTCATTTCATATTTATTTATTTCCAGTTATCTTATGTATTTTAACTATGTATGACAGAGGCTAAATTATTAAAAAATATATAGATAACTTAAATAAAAATTTCTTTTTTTTACAAATGATCTTTTAGACTAAATTATGCATCTTTTATAATACATTACATAGAAATAGACGTATTTTTTATATTTAAATTTTATATACAGACTATCAGCAATAGCTCGAACAGTTGTAAGAAGAACTGGTATATTTCTCAGTGGAAAAAATTATGGTGAAGAAATGGGTGTGGAAGGTCATCAGGGGGGGAGGCTTCAGACTGGACTGGTGAGGGTCAACTGTGTTGATTGTCTTGATAGAACTAATACAGCACAATTTGCTATTGGAAAATGTGTTTTAGCCCATCAGGTAAGTGTTTCACAATAAGTTGATCTTCTCAAATTTACTTGCATGATGTATTTTTTTTTATTCAAATTCAAAATATCCTTTATTCAAGTAGATTTTTGCAAGCACTTTTGAATATAATAGTATTCTGCAATGTATATAGAATTTGCCACTGGAGAAATCTAAAGTAAATGTTAATGCAATGTTAACTAAGAAAGCTTACTTACTACATTGTCCAAGAATATTTGAACATTAAAATGTATTTAATTAAGATTATTTGAATTTCATGCAGGATAGTCCTCATTGTATTGAACAATGAGATTGTAACATTATTCAATATTGAAAAGAGCAACTGTTAAGTTTCTTGCCGGCTCTTCACAGCATAACCGCATTCCGAGCCGGTGGTAATTTTTTGTGTTTGTGACGATTCAAAAGTGATTGCAAAAGTTTATTTGAAGAAATAATATTTTAAATTTGAATTTACTTATTGGAGGCGATAACTAGGCGTCACAAGTTTGTTCTTGTTTCTCGTCCCTAACGTATGTCTATCACTGTTACCACAACTGTATGTCACTGTGATATATTATTTTTATATACTCTTTCTATCAAATAGTAAAGTTTCGAGAGAATAATTAATATTGAAGAGTTACATTTCTTTTTAACATAACTGTAAACTTTATAAAGAAATCTAATAATGTCATTTAGTTAGAAAAATAAATATATATTATTATAATTACAGCTGTACGCACTGGGACTTATTGAAGAGCCTGTGATTGAGTTTGATTCAGACTGTGCGAGACTCTTAGAGGGTTTGTATGAAGACCACGGCGACACATTAGCATTGCAATATGGCGGGTCACAATTAGTGCACAGGTATGTATGTTACAGGCCTATAGTGGCGCAGGAGCACAAGTGTGTGACTAAACGCGACAGGTTGTGGGTGCGAACCCCGAAGAAATGAAATATTACATATTTACAAATTAAATATTTATTATCTTCATTTATTCGATCTGGTACCACATTGAGTCGACACGCAATGCCTTTTATTCGGCGGAAAGTGGAGAACGGAACGGAGTGTCTTAATACTAGGTTCCCAGGTTCCCTGCCATTCACGGAAAACAGTGTGAAGATGAAAAAAAAGTACATTATGAATTAATTAGTTCATAAATATAGAAATTTCTGAAATTAGGCAAATTTGAGAACAGTAAATTTTTTTATGCTATGCTCAAATTTGAGTCAGTTTATTTTTTTTTATGCTACGTTCCACTTACAGAAAGGTAAGCAGTGTAACCTAGTGTTAAGACACTCTGCTCGTCACTTTAACGCCACCCCCGCGTGTCAAGTAGCGAAACTCATTGATGTCTAATGAACAAGTTAAATATTTAATTCCCCCATTGGTAATCGAACTAGTGGCACCGGAGTTGTACTAGTTGATACAGAAACACTATTTTAAAATGTAATTGTAAAACTGAGGTTTGTTGTGGCGCAGCGGCACAAGCGTGAGTGTTACCGACAGATTGTGGGTTCGATCCCCAATCGAGAAAAGAAATATATAATATTTTCAATTTAAATATTTAAAGTTTTCTTCGTTCTGCTAAAACGGAGAAGCGCGGCGTTGAATTCCGCCACTCATCACGCAATGCTTTAAATGCGGCGGAAAGTGGAGAACGGAACCGGAACGGAGTGTCTTAACACTAGGTTCCCAAGTTCCCTGCCGTGTGCGGATACAGCGTGAAGCTCAGTGAGAGAATTTTAAACATTTCAACTTAGAAATAAAGCGCACATTGACTTGTTTTTAATCTCATCATGTTACTTATATTACTTAAAAGACAGTGCACAGACAGAAATATGAAAAAGCATGTTTCCTAATTAATTTCATGTATTTTTTCACAGAATTAAAACATATAGAAAAACAGCGCCGTGGTCATCTCACGGCAATGATATTATGCAAACGCTGAGTCGGTACTACTCCAACACATTTTCTGATGCCGAGAAACAGAACACAATGAATCTATTTCTTGGACATTTTGTACCACGTCCCTCCAAACCGGCCATTTGGGAATATCCCACTGATTATTACTTACATCACCCAGAGACTATGGTGTATATTCCAAATAAAAGGTATTATAATTGTTTATAAGTAAGTAAATTACACTTTTTAGAAAACATATTAATAATTTAATGTAACGGGAATTCAACTCGCGCCTCTTGGAAACTGTGTAAGCGCTCTGACCAACTAAATTTTTATATGCTTTTTTACAACTTATTTATGTTGTTAGCATGGTGTAGGAAGATTTTCACATATTTCTTTCTTCTTGTTGTCGTTTCGTACATAAATCTGGTTACGTATTTTTTTTAATACGTTTTCTGAAAAGTATTTTTCTTTCCTTAACATAAAATGTCACAATATTTAATAAGTCGGATTCGTTAACTATAGATAGCAAACACTGACACTGACCTATATTTTGTTTCATAAACAATTTACACAGTGCCCGTGATGGACTCAGTGATGGGCTCGTTATTTATAGGTCCTTAACAAAGTGGTGGGACGATGAGGTGCTGCAGCACTTGCCGCGGCCCACCAACGAGATGCGGAAGCTGTGCTGCGAGATCATCGGCATGCAGGGCGACGGCGCGCTCGAGATGATCGACCCCTACCACGAGCACACGCGCCCCTTCGAGTACACTGTCTTCACTGACTGCTTCGAGTTCAAGGTGATTTGTGCCAGTACTATTTCTACCAGTAATATAGAACACTGCAGATGATCGACCCCTACCACGAGCACATGCGCTGCTACGAGTAATTTTCACTGTCATCTGATGTGTAGTTAAAAAGAATTATTCCGTTCTGTTCATGAACTACATTGTGTCCACAATATTTCTTTTTTTTTCACCTTAATCACTTTTTCCATTTGAATTTGTACAATGATAGTACCAATTTTATCTTTTATTTTTAATAAAATATTAAGTATTGAATATTTTTTTTAAATTAAATATTTAAATTGCTGCTATCAATAGTGTAGGTAGGCTATCGAAAAGCAGTATAAACTACATTAAACCAATTATTATAGGAATGCGTATATATGAACACTCACACAGATACAAAGCTCAGCTTAGACCTCGCGGACTTTATGACTATATTAATGTTGAAATATTTTATTTCAACAGATGTTCCATACATTACGGGACCTCACACCGAATTCTTACGAAAGTTTAAGTCCGTTTGTGGTTCGCGGTCGCACTGTGGGACAAATAAAAGGGCCAAACTCCAAGAACCCAGTCATAAGCGGAAGATCGAGCACTACCTCTAATAATTCTAGCGAGTACGTCACATGGATTTATATATTTTTGTTTATTATTATATGGAATATGATCTTGACGCCATCCTGGTGGAGTGTAATGCGTTGGTTGTGGGTTCGACTCACATTCAGGGGAATGATAAGTGCAATGTTTATTGCTTTCACTGAACTCTATCTTTTTATAAAGCGTGAATGTCTAGCTATGATTTTTTTAATTAAATATTTTTGATATTTTATATGTAAATTGTTGTAGTATTATAAAAACGACAGTGAAATTAAAACTAAAAATTGATTTAAAATTGTTCAATTAATTTTTTTGTATTTTTTATTGTATTATGTTTCCTTATTAACTAAATATAATGGGAGACAGAATAAATATTTATTTATGTTGTAATTTACACTAGATACAGCATATATTAGGGTAGGCAGACGGAACAGAGTGCTAAATTACTCTGTCCTCCACTTCTTTTCTGACACATTGCGTAATTCATAGGGGATATAAACGCAGCGCTTTGTTCTCGTTATAATAACAAATAAATAAAAATAATCTAACCGTTGCGCAACAACGGTATCTATAAATATATTTATTTCAGTTCAAACAGTGATTCCACGTCGGACGACGATCTAACAACCTCAACGCCTAGTTCACGACAGTCGGCCATTTCTCCTATAACTTTAGTAAAGAAATTGCTTGAAAAAAACGAAACTGAGGAAAGCCTTCCATTTCCAGCTATAAAACGATATAATTGTATAAAAGTAAAGGAACCCAGCAATCGTGATATGCTATTGTAAGTTGAAATAAAGATTATTGTTAGTCAAAATAATTTATAATTACGTTTTTGTGTCAACCAAGTGTATTTATTTTATTTTATAATTATCTTGATATTTTTGAACTTCCACTTTTTTATGCAATTTACAGAATATTATACATATAATAAGTAATAATAATACATTTTTTTTAAATGTTCCAATCCACTCTTGGGAAAGAAAAATACTTTTTTAGAAATATTAAAATTTGAACGAATTAGAGGAATTTGACCACTAAGCCATACATTCCCGTCAAGCTACATCGAAATTCTTATAGGCTTTTTACAACTTATTTATTAATAGTTTGCAACGTATTTTACAACTTATTATAAAATAAGTAGGTCTATATATACCATAGCTTAATCTATGTTAGGAAACTTTTCTTTTCAACTTTCATGTAATTTTATATAGTTACACTTCATGTAATGATTTCTATGTGTATAATAAGTTATTTATTTCCAGATACAAGCGTTACGTTAACTTCGAGCGTCGATCCAACCCGCGGTACAAAACTGATATACACATTGTAATGACAGTCAGTAGCGCCTTCGCTATAGACAGTTCCATAGAAGTCATCCCACCGACAGTCAGTAAAGCTTCCAAAGAAATATACAATGAATATGTACAACGCACCACTGGGAAGATAACTGTGCCGCCATCTTCTATAGCCTTATATGAGAAATATGTTAATTTTACTTTGTAATTACATTTTTTTAGCTTCTAAATTTAGTACGAGGCCGATATTATTATGAGGCCTATGAAATAATTAATATTTTCAATTTCAATATTTAATGTTTTCATTTTTCGCTCTGGTAACAAGGCAACGCGGGGTCACGACCTCTTCGCTACAAAAACTTGTTTGCTACACACTCTTACTCACTTGAATAGAATGAACTTGAGTGCTTTCTAATGCTTTATAGTTTCTTTTTGAATTAAAAATATTATTTTTAGATAAATCCTATATTGTACTATATAATCGAAATGTATATAATATAGAATCGAAAATTGGCGACCTGAAACATAGGGTATTCTAAATCAGGCGCCAGTCTTTATTCCTTTTAATGTTATTGTCGTCAAGCTATAATATTTTGTTATTTTTATTTAATTCTTTTTTGTTACACATTTTTGTAAATAACAAAAATGTGTTTTTGATTACTTACAATTTTTTGTTATATTTACTGATTTTTTTGTTGCTAAATAAATTATTATAATTACTATTATAAAATTTGGGTCGAAAGTGGGAAACAGAGTGTCTTAACACTAGGTTCCTTCTTGCTTCCCTGCTAAATATGTTACGGAAATGTAATCAATGTCTGTTAATTTATTAAACTTACATGTTGTTTGTGAAATATAATATTATTTAATTATACATTTTACAATTACTAACCATTGAAAATTTTATTCAATGGTTGATAATTGTAAAAGGCCCACCCGCTTGGATTATAATTTAATTTAATAATGTCTTTGATTTTCGCGATTGTTATACATTTTAAATGAAACACTTTTAAACGGATTAATCGCGTATATTGAATGGTAAACATTTTTGGAAACCCGACGTTTCGAACACTTAGACATAGTCTACCCGTGACCACGGACTACTGTAAAGTGTCTCAATTACTTTTTTGTCTAATAAAGTTATCACTTTTAAACCAAAATTTCACAAATATAAATTAGTTATGCTATACCTTTTTTATTTTGTGTGTATAGCTAAGTCTTATAAAATTTCATTGAATTAATTAATAATATTCGGCGGAAAGTGGAGAACTGAACGGATCGTCTTAACACTGGGTTCTCGAGTCCCTTTGCCGTACTGTGCGGGATACAGCGTGAAGCTCAAAGAAAGGTAGAATTAGTTTTATTTCTTTTTTGGTCTTATGAATTTCTATATTATGTAAGTCACTTCCTGTAGGGAAAAAATACAATTCGTTAATCATAAGATTTTAACTAATAATATGGCAAAATAAAATCAAATATAGACTAAACAAAACTGAAAACTATCCCTTAAATAATTTTATTAAGTTACCATATCTAATTGCACGTAATTATGAAGAAATATATTGATTATACTTTATTGGTATAATTTGCAAAAAACAAATCACAAAATCTGTCAATGTTCTGAAACGATGAAGCCATGGTTCCTGTTGGTTCTTAGGTATTTCTCGGTATCACTATTAACTCTAAATTAAAAGGAAGTGGGGAATGCAAAGAATTGAAACGAAACAGAGTGCCCTAACATAAGGTTACCAAGTTCACTTTATCGCACATGGCAGAGAAGGAAGAAGGAACTTGGGAATCTTGTATTATTCTTTGTTCCGTTTTCCATTTTCCGCTGAATTTCAGGTGCGCTTTGTTTTTTTTCCAGTGAAAAACGAAATCATTAAATATTTTATTTTCTCGGGTGGGGATCGAACCCACAACCCGTCGCGTTTAGAGTAGCACGCTTGTAACCTTGTGCTCTAACGCCCGGCATTGAGTCCCGCCATTCAATGCGCAAAGTCTCCAGAATTCAGTTAACAGTAGAGAACAAAAGTGTGAGATACAGTGTGAAGATGTCATTGTTCATTTGTGAACAAGAATTATATAATGGTAGTAATGTAATATATTACAAACATTATTTGATTGATTAATTTTGAGAGACTTCTTTTTATTCTTTTATTTACCAGAAGTAAATGTGGAACATTGGTTAGTATAGTAAAGGTTTAAATTTATAAATAGCAATAAAAACTTTTGTATTTATAGAATTTTAATTAATGAAGGTAAAGAGACACGTTAAAGAAAAGACTAGAGTATAGATAAGAAATACGGGCTAATAGAAACAAGAACATTTATATAGAAACGAGTCTAAGGTCATGGTATACAGAAAAACAGTTATTAAAAATTTATTAATATATATTTCAACTACTGTTTCTTTTTTTTAAATATACTAAGTATTTTTTATTTACAAATTCGTAAATATATTTGTATTATTTGTAATTTGTAAAATATAAATTCTTTAAGAGAAAAGGATGCATTTGCCTTTTACATAAAAGTGTTTAAGAAAAACAAGCATGAATAACAGTATGATTTTTATGTAACTTTAGCGTTTTATGTAGCCGATAATCAATATCTAAAAGACTAGAAGCTAATTAATTTTTTTCATAGAAAAACGCTAAACTGACATTGATGACATTTAGGCTGCAGTTGTATAGGTTGGTGCTTACACTCAATCTAATTATCTATTAGATTTTCTAAATAATTTTATTTGGGGGCGGATGAGTGTGTTTGAGCGTTAAAGAAGGGCAGCCACAATGGCTATGTCTAAAGGATTTAAAGTTCTTGAAAAGTCTTCCCCACCGAACCCATACAGTATAATTTTACAACATAGAAATAAAGATACAGCATTATTATTCGAATCTCAAGCGGTAGTGTCTTTATCGTCCCAAGAAACAGAAACGCTGCGTAAGCAATATCATAAAGTAGCTGATGCCTATGGGTGTCTTGGGGTATTGCAATTAAATTCTGGTGAAAGTTGCTTGCTGTATCTCGTTCTTGTTACGGGTTGCTGCTCAGTTGGCAAGGTGAGCGATATTGAAGTTTTCAAAATAACTCAGACTCAATTTTTGCCTCTTTTTCATCAATCACAAGGTGAAGACAAAGTTTCTGAAGTGAGAAAATTGCTTAATTCAGGAACATTTTATTTCTCTTGGAACTCAGGCAAATCTAGTGATAATTTGTTTGATCTTACACTGTGTGCTCAAAGAAAAAGTAAAGGGGCCAATCCAGACAACAGATTTTTCTGGAACAGAACCTTATTTATTCATTTAATAAGATATGGCATTGATTGTGATGATTGGCTTACTAGAGCAATGTGTGGATCAGTGGAAATTAGAACAATCTATGTAGGACATAGACAAGCGAGAGCAGTGTTAATATCTAGACTGAGCTGTGAAAGAGCAGGCACAAGATTTAATGTAAGAGGATGTAATGATGATGGAAATGTTGCCAACTTTGTGGAGACAGAGCAAGCAATATACATAGATGATTCTGTGGCATCTTATATTCAAACTAGAGGATCAGTTCCATTGTTTTGGGAACAACCAGGTATTCAAGTAGGATCTCATAAAGTTAAAATGTCGAGAGGATATGATGCCTCAACAAGTGCATGTGATAGACATTTCTCACAATTGAAACGTAATTATGGATCAGTCATTGTTGTTAATTTATTAGGGTCAAGTTTAATTGGTGGCAGTGAGGGTGAAGCAACTCTAAGTAATGCTTTTCAAAGACATCTTAACGAGTCGGCTCATAATGATATAGCTCAGATTATATTTGACTACCATCAAGAAGTAAAAGCTGGATCTATAGACACAGCCCTATCTAAATTCAAAAAAATAGTTGAACAGTATTATGATAATATAAGTATTTTCAGTGCTAAAAGTGTTGACATTTACAATATACAAAAAGGTGTTATACGAACAAACTGTTTGGATTGCTTGGACCGAACTAACGGTATTCAAACTTTTATTGGCTTAGAAATGCTTGCTATACAATTAATGTTGTTGCAATGTATCGATAAAAAACAAAATGTTAACAGATTTGAGGAGGTTTTTAAGCAAATGTGGGTGAATAATGGAAATGAAGTTTCCAAAATTTATGCAGGTACAGGAGCTATACAGGGTGGCTCTAAATTGATAGATGGGGCTAGATCAGCCGCTCGAACTATACAAAACAACTTATTGGATAACTCTAAGCAAGAAGCTATAGACATACTCTTATTGGGGTCCACTCTTAATTCAGAACTTTCTGACCGTACAAGAATTCTATTACCATCAAATATTTTGCATACTTCCACTCCTGTACTTAGAGAAATGTGCAGAAGAGCTAATGAATTTACTCAACCTTCCAGTATTCGTATAACAATTGGTACATACAATGTAAATGGTGGCAAACATTTTAGAAGTCTTGCATACAAGGATGTGTCCCTTGCTGATTGGTTATTAGATTGCTCTAACTCTGCTTTGGTAAATACTGTCAACATAAAAGACCATCCATCTGATATCTTTGCAATTGGTTTTCAAGAAATAGTGGACTTGAATGCTAGCAACATTATGGCTGCAAGTTCTGATAATGCTAAAGCTTGGAGTGAGGAATTAGATAAAGTACTAGGTCGAGATGCGTCCTACACGCTTTTATCAAGTCACCAGTTAGTTGGTGTTTGTTTGTTTGTTTTTGCAAGAAAAGATTTAATACCACATATAAGAGATGTGGCTCTTGATTCTGTTAAGACGGGGCTTGGTGGCGCTACTGGTAATAAAGGCGCTGTAGCCATACGCTTAGTTATTTACGGAACTTCTCTTTGCTTCGTATGCGCTCATTTTGCTGCTGGCCAGTCTCAAGTTACAGAGCGCAATGCTGATTATACTGAAATCACTCGAAAGATAGCATTTCCTATGGGAAGATCCTTATACTCTCATGATTATGTTTTTTGGTGTGGAGATTTTAACTATCGTATCGATCTAGATAAAGAGGAAACACGTTTGTTGGCCGCGCAAAACAATCTTCAGCGACTTTTGGAACAAGATCAATTACTGAGACAGAAATCACAAGACTTAGTTTTCAAAAACTGTTTTGAAGGGGAAATAACTTTCCTTCCAACATACAAATATGATTTATTTAGTGATGACTATGACACCAGCGAGAAATGCCGAGCGCCTGCGTGGACTGATCGTGTCTTGTGGAGAAGCCGTAAGCACACCATTGATCCAGAAACCACTTCTGAATTAGCTGTGGGTAAACTATTGCATTATGGGAGAGCAGAACTTAAGCAAAGTGACCATCGCCCAGTGATTGCTATTTTAGAAATAGAGGTTCTACAAGTCAGCTACACAAAATGTATGGAAGTCTTCTATGAAGTAGTCAAGGACTTGGGGCCTCCTGACGCCAGCATTATAGTGCAGCCTATGGAAGAATACGATACCGAAGAATCGATTTTCGATGACAATGTGATGGCAGCTGTGCTGCAAGAATTATCCAGTATTGGCGAAGTAACATTAGTACGTTTTGTTGACGACCATACACTAAGTATTACTTTTAGAGACGGTCAGCACGCATTAACTGCGGCGTTAAAGCGAAAAATCTCAGCTTGCGCTATTCCTATGTTTATTTCACTGAAGTCGCCCGATTGGATTGATATAGTGAAATCAGAGATAAGTCTTTGTTCAAACAACACTGTTCCATTGTTCGGTGAGCTGCCAACAGAACGCCCTTTACGTTCTGCACCGCCCACACCTCGTAGACAGCAGCCAGGTAGACCACCGGCTCCTTCGCCGACACCTTTAATCCCTTCAAGAGCTCCGGCGGCAAGTCCGGCCCGACCACCGCCGCCCCGACCCGCACCCATTCAAAACGACACAATGACAGGAAGTGTAAGTGCGCCTACGTTGACATCCCCTCCTGCCGATTGTGTTCCTCCCCCCACGTGCGCACCGCCTCCCTTACCCACAAGTAACACTCCACCCCCGATGGGCCCGCCTCCAGTTCCGGCGAGACAGGGCGCACCTCCCCCCTTACCGGCGCGCCCTCGACCAGTAACATAGAATTCTATTACAGTACTTATTTGAGATTATTAAATAATGTTCTTTGCATTATGAGCTGTTAAAACATGTTATAATTGTTTATTCATATATTTATAATCGCTAAAATTTGAAGCTTTGAAGTAGTCGCTAATGGTAAAAGAAATACAATAGTATTGTTGTACGCAATCTTTGTGCAAGATTAATTTCGATAGACTGTGATAATTGGGTTAAAATCTCTCAGTATTCAATTCAAAATTATGTGAATTTCTTTGGTTAATATTGTTAACAAATAACTTTATGAGATTATTTCAGAACAAAAATCTGAATAAATTTAAAATTTTGAATTTGAATTTTTACTCAAATTGCAAAATATACGTAGTAATTAATAAGTGTTCAGACTTTGTTAATGTTGACAAGAGATTTATGATTCGTATCAAGCTTATAATTCCATGGGTTCCTATGTTTTTAATATTATGAAAATTTTTGTTTATATGAATAAATGTAGCCAGTAAATATGTTTAATTAGTTTAATCAAACTTGTATGTTATTTAATATTATAAAAACACACATCGAACAATAGAACACGATTGAGTCTTTATTATTTGGAGATTTTATTAAAGAGTTACAAAATAAAGCAAATTAATAAGGAAAAAATAATTGGTTGAGAATTAAAAATGCTTATCGAGAGGTGATTAATATAGGATACCTCAGTGAATGTTCTTAAAAAAAATGTATTGTAAGCTTTTGTAACTACATACTGTATGCAATAATCATAATTAGGCAAGCTATCTTTAAATTATCTATTACCGATAAAAAAAATGTTTGTGGAGCGATAGTCGATACCATTAAATTATAATAATCAACGTTTGTGTGATAGAAAGTGATTAATTAGAACAGTTTTCAATGATTCAATTTCACTACATTTTGTTTTATTGGGTTCATCAAAACCTTAGGTTAGGTTAATTTTTGTTAATACATAGGTATAGTAACCATATTAATCTGGCCCTGAAACTAGTTCTTTGTTTCTTATTCTCTTTAAATTTCTACAGTACAATTACCAATTTAGTACCTATTTCCATATACGTATCTTATAAATTAACTGAAATTTATTTACAGACCTTTAAAATGACAAATATAATAGGTACGTTAAGTACATTTAGATTTGTTTAACATTAATTTTTATATTTAAATTCAATTCAAATACTAAAAATTGTGAGAAAACCTATATAAGTACACAATATTGATATATGAAAATGTAATGTTATACCTTCACAGATGCTTTTTTAAATATATATTTACACGTTGATCATAATTTATTTATTCGATTGTTGCAGCTAACAATTCGTATTTAATAATTTATTTATACTCTTAATCTTTCTATTGAATTGGACATTCAGTTGACTACTATATCTTATTGCGTTAAAGTATAATGTACCTGATTTGCATTTACTTATATAACTATCGTTTGTATTTTTTTATGTTGAAATAATATATTTAAGAAAATTTTATAGAAAGTATAATTCAATGTGGTCAATCTAAAGCATTGTTGGGACAGTAATTATCAATTAGTTAGCGATTTACGTAGTGCTTTATAAATGTATTTAAAGTGTGAATACGAAGCATGATGTAGCTACATATTATACATACATACATAGTAAATGGTTACTTAACACTGGCTAAATAAAATGTATTTGATTTCAACATATCTTTTATTTCCTGTTTTTCTTATAAAGCCGTTGATGTGTTTTATTTATGATATAAACACCGGTTACTGCAATACGTTTAGAAAAGGGACCTTTAACAACCCATCATTAATTCCTACGAGCCTAAATTTATACTTTAAGTATATATTATAACTTTATAAGTAATCCGATTTTTATTATAGACAAACTAACATCTCATTCTTATTAAGTCATATCTCATATCATCGTGTCCAAAAGATAAAATTAGTTTAATTTAATATAATTTTGAATCAACGATTTAATATAATTTTAAACGGTTTAACTTTAGTTCTATAAATTCAAGGTTCAAATACAAATATTTTTATTCAAAATAAGAAGTTCTAAGCTTCGTTTTTTGAACGTCTAACAATTTACCGCCAGTTCACTAAAGCTACTGCCTCAGACCTGAGAAGAACTGGCGAAGAAACTTAGCGGGACATGTCTTGCGTTTAATCAAAACTTTACATCATATAATAATTATGGGACAATGATACATTTGAAATAGCCTGGAGCGAGCATTTTATTCCCAAGGCGTGTTATCATTTATAAAATCGTTAATACGGCAATAATCTTTAACAAAATGTGAAATAGAAAATTCTCGGATGTTTTCTGGGATCCTATTGTAAAAGCGTACACCCTGTCCCATAAAAGAATTACGGACTCGATTTAAGGATATATCGGTTTAAAAATATTTCTAGTATTAATATTATGTACATCACTGATTTTAGTAAACTTATTAATATTTTTCTTGACATACATAACATTTTCAAAAATGTATTGACATGCAACGGTCAATATGTTAATCTTTTTAAACGTTTTATGTAAAGAATCTTTAGGGCTTAGTTATAAATGTGCGAATAGCTCGCTTCTGCAAGACAAATATTGACTTAATACCGGCTACATTACCTCAAAGAAAGATGCCGTAAGACTTAATACTACGGAAGAAGCTAAAGTAAACAAGGTGAGCCGTTTCCTCATCAGTTTATAATCATTTTTTTTTAACAGCGAAAGCTGAAGAACTCAGTCTATTCGCCAACATATAGGTCCCCACTGTAATTTGGAGTCAATGGTGATACCGAGAAATACCGTAGAATCAACAGGCTCTACGGCTTCACCATTCAAAAGTAGGTACATAGGCTTTTACAATTTACGTTTGAGGTGTTCTTCATTATTAAATAGAAAAAGACCAAGAATAGGACCAAGAATAGACCCCTGTGGGAACCTCATACTGATTAGTGATCCAGGAGATTTCTTGCCATTTACATCAACCTTCTGAACCCGAGCTTGAGGCATTTAGTGGCGGAATTCAACGCCGCTCTTTGCTTTTACCAAAGTATAACATATTTTAGTTCCTCGAGTGGGAATAAAAACTACAACCTGTTGCATTTACAGCCATCTTGTCTTTCATCTTCCAGCTAGTGTGCATGTATGTTAAAAATAAAAGATAGTATTTTATTTTTAACATGCTAACACATATTTCATCTCATAACTAACCTATACAACATTGCAAGTCACCACTGTCAATTAATTAATAATACAAAATGGGCTAAGTGAGGATAGTATCCACAATAATCAGACAGCTTCACTGCACTGCAATAGCTTTTGTTACACAATCTTATTGCATAGTTCATTAAAGAATTGTAGCAGTATATTTTGTTTGTTTATTAATTTTAAAGTTTTTTTTTTAAACCATTTTTTATTACTCACTTCTGCCATATTTTTTATAGAAGAAATAATAATAATAATACCTGATGGAACTCAGGATCACTACAACCGTAATACATGTTATATTGTTTAAAAAGAAAATTTAAGATTGTTTTTTACTGCAAGGCTGAAATAATTATTTTCATGTTCAATTTATATTTATTCATAAACATATAAAATGGTTCACAAATTATTCTATGATTACAAACTTTTGTTTCTAGTATATCCATAACATTCCATTCTATTAAGAAAAAGACAACATAATTTAGTTTGTATTTACTTTATTTTCATTAATAGATTACTATAAACAGAGGAGTCTAATACATAATTAAGGAATAAATCTATTTCAGATTTTATTGTTTAGGTACAGCATGGATGTAGACAGTATGTCCAATACCAACTAGACCCACAACACAAAGAAACATGGTGAGACGGTACAAGACAGCATCAAATGGACCACCTTTTAGGAATACAGGCACATCATTTTCTTTCTGAAATAAGTAAAAAATGTTCATAATTTATTTTGTCTTGAGGCCTCTTTTGCCATCACTTGGGCACAATCATGTGACTGTAAACATGATGGGTTGTGGGCTAGATTCTTACTTGAGGATATATTTATTATTTTCAAACTGATTATTTAATGTTTTCATTCCTTTGCTCTGGTATCAAGGCAAAGCGTGGGATTGAATTTTGCCACTCAAAAAGTAGTACATTAAATTTGGCAAAAAGTGGGGATGAAAATGGAGTGTTCTAACACTAGGTTTCCAACTTCCCTCTGCCTGCTAAGCCTTGTGTACGAGGTAGAACAGCCTGAAGGTGAAAAGAAAAAAAATCTTATATTCTCAATTTAACTCAGCTGGATAACACACTTACGAAAGAAGAGACATGGACATTTTTCTAAAATTTAAAACATTGCTTGTATAGCATGAAAAACATACCTGGAAGAGTTGCTGGCGTTTCTTTAAATTTTCGTTAAGAGGTGCGTATGGTACGTTCATGCCAGGGATGAGCTTCTTGGGACCAGGTGCTGGGCAAGCCTCGCTCACACTTGACATTTGAGCCGTATTGTATTGGATAGACGGAGGCTCTACTCGTTGCAAGGCAATCGGCGCCTAAAGATGTATTATTATGTATAACAGTAATAAGTGTTATAATTTTCCTTAAAGTACTTAAGTTAAGATTAATAGAATTAGTATCATTTAGGGTACTTACAATTGGGAGCAGCGGGCTTTGAAGATTAGCAGAGGCGACAAGCCTGCCAGTAATTTTGCCTAGTTGGTGATACATTGTGCAAATGTGAAGAGATTTGCTTTTATAAAATGAGGCTTAAAATTCAACCTGTTACGAAACAAGTACTTATCCCAATCAATAAAGTTCGGAAACCAGTTATCAATTTTGACATCTGTATGGTTGTTGAGAAACTTTAAATAGAAAAGAGGAATGATTTCAATAACTAATATTGTATGTAATATGACAATAATACATGTATTTCACTGTAATATTTAAAGCTTGATATAAAACAATTTGGACTATTTTTGAAAAATTTTGAATAAATTAATTTCAATGAAAAATAAATTATTTTGATTCATCATGTCGATGATAACTCATTCAAAACATTTCTATTATCGTTTTAGTAAGTTTTATATATAATGAAAATAGCTATTGAATTAAATGCTCATATTTATTATCTGTCTATAAAGGTATTGTTGTACGCCATTTTCCTATGACATTCTTTTAGGTGCAAGTTTGACAATTGTTCGAGCACATTCGGAGAAGGTTAGTTATTTAAATAATTCTAAATTATTGTTTTATAATATATTGTTTCTAATAACTATGTAAATAGTCTAGATATTTGACTGAGTTTCTATTTTGACAATTTTGCCTTTCAATTGTTTCCCCATATTCCATATTTGAATCACCGCGTGGCGATTCATTTTGACAAGGATCTCTGTATTTTGTTTTTCTTCATTAGGTAGCAACCAATCTAAATCTCAGTATTTAATAAGCTTCTTTTATTATATTACAGTCTCACAATGCAAATTTTCGTCAAAACCCTTACGGGTAAAACCATTACCCTTGAGGTGGAAGCCTCTGATACTATCGAAAATGTAAAAGCTAAGATTCAAGATAAGGAAGGTATTCCGCCAGACCAGCAACGATTGATCTTTGCTGGTAAACAGCTTGAAGATGGACGTACATTGTCCGACTATAACATTCAAAAGGAGTCCACATTGCATCTTGTGCTCAGACTTCGCGGAGGTAAGCATTTATACCTAAATTAGTGTACCTTATTATTTTAAATTGACGGCTCATCGCTCTTATGCGATGGAAGAAAACCTAGTATTAGTACACTTTGTTCCCCATTTGATTAGTTGAACTGATCGCCGGGCCTCATTTCTTTGTCTTGTTGAAGATTAAGGAACACATTCATCATGGTAACAGTTAGGTGTGGTACTGTCGTGGCAGTCTCAATATCATTTATGATAAACTTTAATTTTCAGGTACCATTGAACCCTCACTTCACATCTTGGCCTGCAAGTACAATTGTGAAAAAATGATCTGCCGTAAGTGCTATGCTCGTCTCCACCCTCGTGCAACCAACTGCCGCAAGAAGAAATGTGGACACACCAATAACCTCCGCCCCAAGAAGAAGATCAAGAATTAAATATTATTCACATACTTTTTATTAATTGCAGTTCAAGGCTTTCAATAATTAAAAAATAATAAAAAACAGTAAAAGCATTTAGATTTTTATTTGTTTTAATTTTATTTCAATAACATTAACTATTTTATATCTTTGACTGTACTGTAAGGATTAGCTATATTACATTGCAGTGAGCTGAATATACAATCTATTGTTAGGAATGGATAATTTTCCAGCTTTGAATAGAAAGGGTTATCAAGAACTCTACCACAAATTGTTATGCCTCAGACAAAGAAATTTAATTATAACTGCTGTTTGAATTTGTGTTTCTTAGTTTTTTAATACATGTCAAATTCCATTTGACCTGAAAAAAAATAGCAGTTATATGTATAACTACTACTTTATATGTATAACTACTACTTTATATGTATAACTACTACTACTAAATTTAGTTAAAAAGTTGTTATATGTATATAATAGGGATCAGGTCAAAACTGAATTATTAAAACTATTGTCCTACTTATCATGGTGCCAGGGTACAAGTTTTTCACATTAACCTCATGTTTTTGTTTGTTCGATCTGCACTTGAGAATATAAAATATTTAATATTTTCGATTTAAATATGTAATGTTTTTGTTTCTTCACACTGGTAACAAGTCAAAACGCTGCGATGAGTCTCGCCAATCAACACGCAATGCTTCAAATTCGGCAGAAAATGGGGAATGAAACGGAAGTGTCTTAACACTAGTTTTTTAAGTTTTATCAACCCTGCCATGTGCAGAATACAGGTAGCTTCATGCTGCTCGCTTTCTTGACATCTTAAAAAAATAAATCCCTGTGTACATGCATGTATATATATATAATTAAGTCCGTTAATAAATTAATGGTAAAGAAGCATTGGGAAAGTCACGTCGTTAACAATGGTAACACGTATGGGTACATTCACGGTACTCTAGATCGGCGTTAAATAGTGACTTGTCACTGCGTTTTGCATTAGGTAAAGCCAGGCTCCGCGAACCTTCAGCTTTTCCTGGAATATGACTACCCCAGGAAGGTACCAGCATCTCTGATGCTGGAGGATCCCTCCCTGAGTTTACTAATTCAAGTCGTCCGTCAAATTTTGAGGAGGGCGCAGTACCGCGCAATGGACTAGGGAAACGAGACGTACGCTCTACGGCAGCCACTACCAAACTTACTCTGGACTTTTCGAACATCACTCTCTCTAATCTAATCACCATCAACAAGACGGCACGGCCGGCGTTGTCATTTCTGACAGACACCTAGATTGCCCGACCGAGCGACACAGCCTACCTTCAATACAAAGGAAGAATAAAGTTTCATCGTCCTATTACGCTGCTCTTGACGATATAACGAAACAATTCATTATTAACACAAACGACAAACGATGCTTCAAACGAGAGTGAAAATTATGAAGATGTCGCGTTGATCTCTAATAATAATTTTATTTTTAAATGCTTTTTTATGGATCTGATAAGCAGAAGGGAACTTGGGAATCTAGTGTCAAGACATTTTATTACGTTCCCCACTTTCCGCTGACATTTTTGTTACCAGAAGGAAAAACCGAAAACATAAAATAAACAACTTTATGATACTTAATACGATTTTATTTCCTCGAGTGGGGAACGAAGCCACAATATGTCACGTTTACGGTCACATGCGTGTGCCCCTGTGGCACGAGGGGTTTTTATTAAATGATTTTTATTTATTTTTTGTTGAAATGATTACTTTAAGATTTTTACTATTTCTTAAGTATTATTTCACACTTAGAAAAGAAAAATATTAAATTTAAAAACGTATAAAATATGAACAAATTAAAAAGCCAATTATTACGTATTAAGCCATTTGCGCAAAGAGGCGGTTCAAATCCTACTTCGTTAAAATATTTTTACGTTTTTAAATTTTGTACTTTAAGATTTTCAGTCTATTGTCATCACCCTGTTCCAGATAAGCCTTAATATGACACAAAAGTGAATAAGAATTCAAGTTAACTGTAATACTGTTTGTTATTTCAAATATTAACAAGGAAGAATTTACACATTATATTAAATTAAATAAGCTTTGTAGTGAAAATATATATTTATTAATTACGTCTTATAATTAGTTACATATGAATATAAATAGTACCTATAAAAAGTGGATAATAATTACTCTTATAAACAACGGAAGCCCTCACCTCATTTCAGTCAAGTATAAATGCAAAATCAAAATCAATTAATATATAATATATTGTTGTACATATCTTTTATTCATATAAATTCACAACCAATACTACTTATTTAAATTACAATACTGTAGCACCTTCAAAGTTTGCCTTACGAAAAAATATGTAATAATGTTATAATAAGATAAGGGTTTTTACTGAGTCAATATACTTACCTATAGAAGTATAAAAAACAAAATTAATTAGAGGTAGTTATGGCATACAAAAACGAAAACTTTAACAGATTCATTCAGAAAAGTATGTCATTTTAATATTAAAAATTTAATATAAAAAATTTAAATATTAAAAATAACAACTTGGACGGATTGTCTAAAAGTATTCTAATGCATGCATTTAACTCTACACCATTCCAAAATGAACAATTTTTATTTTTGGTGGCTTCGGAACTGCGTTCTCTGTAAAAAATAGATTTCAAAATACATTTTAAATTATTGGAAGGCAGAAGAAAAAAGTAAAATCTACCTACTAGCACTCAGTCATATGTTCCAATTGTAAAATCTAATAAACAAAGGTGTTAATATACACATATGCACTACATATATAACTTTATCATAAATATACACTATATGTATAAATTCAAAATAACTGTTTTATCATGTATGAAGACATTTACATGGTACTAAAACACAAACAAACTATTTTAAGGCTTTCTATCTGTCTCTTTGTCCGTCCAGGCTACTTTTGATTCTCCGGATCAGCTGAATACTGGTACTGCCATTGGAAGATAGAAGGTTATGGAGCTACATATAGGTTACTTTCCCGTAATTCTTGAGAGATTTTCTTCGTACATGGCAGGATAGACAGAGAGAACTCGAGAACTAGTTGCTATATTAATATCTTCTCAATTTTATATTCTAGCGATGATACCTTGGTTGAACGATCATGTACACATACACAAAGGAACTTATAGAAGTTTTAAAATGTAAAATGTTATAATTTATAACGTTAGATCTATAAACGTTTCTGTTTGTTTTTTCCTTCAGATGGGGATCGAACCTGCAAGCTGTCGCGCCACGACAGCCGTCACCTTAGAGTACATTTACTAAAGTTCTTTAAAAAGTCATTCGTCATTTAAAATATCATAGATCATAGATTTTTTGTACTTATTTTATATCTCGAAGCAGTCATAAGGTATACGTATGGAATGTTACATGCAAAGTGCAGATTACATGCTTCTGGTGCGCTTCTAGTTAAACACATAGTGCACTATTATATTTTCATGCCAATGCATGTTTTTTAAAGTTTGAAATCAAACTTAGTGTTACAAAAATAAATAGTTTCTTATATCATCCGAGGGTGGTCCGAAAATTTTCCGACCTTGACCTGAAGATGACAGCACTCGTAAATAAAAGCTACTGAATTTCGTTTGTTTATGTGTTGCCAGTTATTCACCAAAATTTCCGCCATTTTGAACGCGCAGTTCTTATGTAACAGTCGTTTGCAAAAGTTGATTAGTTTTTTTTTTTTTTTTTAAAAATTGGCAAAATCGAGTATCGAGCTATCTCTAGATGACTAGTCATATATATATATAGATGATTATCATTTATTATAATGAAATTTTAGGCTGCTGAATTTAAACACAGTAAGAGCTTGGGAGACAATGAACGTTCGGGACGCCCAAAAAATGCAACTACCGAAGGTAACATCATCAAAATTCAGGAAATCGTCGGCCAGAGGATAGGCTAGTCGACTGAATCAAAGTAAGGGAGATAGCAGAGCTTATGAACATGTCAATAGAACGTATTTATCACATTAGACCAACATTTAGCCATGAGAAAGCTGTCCGCGCGATAGGTGCCACGTTTGTTTACGTTAGACCAAAAACGTGTTCCAATGAACATTTCCACCGCTCTTTTGGCGCAGTTTAGGCGAAATAAATCGGTTTTGGCGCTGATTAATTACTGTAGAGGAAACTTCGGTACACCATTAAACCCCCGGAAATAAAAAGACAGTCTAAACAATGGAATGCAAAGGGGGACTGGCACCAAAAAAAAACAAAAACTGTTCGGCTGGGAAAGTGATGGCGACTGGTTGACTGGCGATTTTTTTTTAAGTCATGGCGTTATTTTACTCGGTTATCTTCAAAAAGTAAAAAACCATTACAGGAGCTTACTATGCATCATTACTTAACAAGCTGAAGGTAAAACTTGCGAGAAAACAGCCACATTTGCTGAAAGACGATTCACTTTCACAAAGACACCTCGGCGGTTGCCATGACGAAAATTCACGAATTACGGTTTGAACTGTTTGTTTGGGAGATGATCAGTGTGTAGAGTTGCAAGGAGACTAGGTAGAAAAATTAAAAAAACTGAAAAACATTATGGTACCATTGTTAGGTCGGAACCAGACCACCCTCGTAATTTATTTTAATAACAAATAATTTAATACTATTGTTAAAGTGTTAATTCATACTTAGAAGAGACAAATATCTACGAAGTAGGATATTAAATTTATGCCTCTTGGAAACCGTCCAAAACGCAGTTCTACTGGCCTCTTGGACGGTTTTCAAAAAGCGCGGATTCGAGCCCCGCTACTTTCAATTTTTTATACGTTTTCTGAATAAGTAAATATGAAATTTATTTTTAACATATTTTGAAAAGTGTTTTATTCCACGGATAGAAAAATATTTTATAAAAATATATAAAAATTAGGACGTAACCATACGTTTTTAATAATGGTCAAAGCGGTTGGACAGTTTCCAAGAGAGGTTCGAATCCCGCTACGTTAAAATTTTAATACATTTTTTAAAATATATTTCTAACAAATTCACATTTTATAAAAACATTGTTAGCGTCAATGCACGACCTTCTATTATACTACTACAGATACTTCTACCTAAATGCAAAAGAAACGTTTATTACGCCAGACAGTAAAAACTGCTTTAAAATTGATGAAAAATGCATGCACTTAGAAGGTCTTGCATGGACTATTATAGACCATACGAGCTACCACCTATACTCAAGTAGTATGTAAAACACACACATGAAGACATGCATCGTCGAGTGCCGCAATATTTATTATAATGTATATCCATATAAATAAGAATGAACATTAAAACGCACATTGGTTTGCTAATTGCTTATCGCAATACAACAAATGAAAGATGTGCTTGGATGAGACATATATATAAATATAGCACAAGCACATCTTTTATTTGTTTGCGATTTAGACACGCTAACACTATATTACTACAAAAGAAACAGAGATTAATTACAGTGAATACATACAACACGGTGAAGAGGGAAGTGGAAAGTGAAAATTTGGGGTGGATTATAAGAAGTTAAGTGCGTGCGTCGCATGCATGGAGCAATTCCATAAAGGTTTTCATTCAAGTACATATTAGCATGTGTCACATTCTAGGAAAATAAAGGGTACCACCAGGTGGTGGAAAAGGGGAAGGGGAGCGGGGAGATTGGGCTTAAGAGGGCAATACAAGTATATATGAGCATGCGTTACACTTCGACATAGTCGAGGGTAGTACCGGGCGCGGGCGGCGCGGGGGGCGCGGCGGGGGAGGCGGGGGCGGCGGGGGGCGCGGGAGGCGTGAACGCCGACAGGTACTTGTGTGGGGGAGACAGCGGCAGACTGTCCGCCAGCTCGTGCGCGGGGTCCAGAGTTGCGGGCTCCTGTTAGATTAAATAAAATCCTGATAAACTAAATATTACTAATAAATATTATTTTAGAAGCTTATGCTTAAGCTATTGTAGTATCTCCACTTTCCACCAGAATTTATGGCGAATTTTTATTTATGTGAAGTGTCGGAGCTCAACCATGCTTTGTCGTAACCACAACTATCGCTTTATAAGTCCGCTGTAATAATTTATCACATTTTTTTAATGAAAAAAAAAAAAAAAAAAACTTTAATTTCGAATGCTTACAAAACAAAAAAAAATACATTTTTAGTCTAGAAAAAACTAAGATAATAAATCCACTCACGGTAACAACATTAACAGTGACAGTGTCGGAAAACTTGACTTTATTTCTTTCAGGCTTCGCTCCTGTCCAGTAGTTATCTTGTCTATATCTCCCATTAAAATTACAATTTGTCGATGGCACATTATTAATAAAACGTTTATTCATATCGTCCTTAATCTCATTTCTATATAAATTATTGAAATGCGACACTAATCTTTCTTGATCGCTTCTGTCGGTCGTATCGAAACCTTTAAATCCTTTACTATGTATAGGCCTTGATTTTTGTAAGTTTAAAACATTGTCCATACTATTCCACCTTATATTTTGACTATTAGTCGGCAATACTTCCCTTTTTCCAATACTAAGGTAGCTATCATCTTTGATATTTTTAGACCAAATTGTGTTCTCTCGATCTAGATATTGGTGTAAATTAGGTCGTATACTTGCAGTGGTAGTTGTACTATATGTGTCTATATGGTGTATGGGTACAGTTAGGATTGAGGGTGAGGGCAAAGGTACTCGGGGGAGTGGGGGCGGATTGGCCTTCATTTTGGGTGAAGTAGAACGTTCAGATCCGGTATACGAATGCGAACTGCATTGAGAACACGAATCCGAGCATTCAGAGTCTGCAAGAAAGAAGAAAAAAGGCATTTTAAATTGTAGACAAATGATAAATAACAATGAGATCTTGTGGAATAATATTGGAAGAAAAAAGTTTATCTGTGAATAAAATCTACATGTATTTTTAAATGCAATTATAAATATTTTTATATGGAAATGACTATTCGTTGTGTACATAATATGTGACATATTATTATTTTTTTTTTCAGCTTCACGCTGTATCCCGTACGAGACACTTCCGTTCCCCACATTCTGCCGAATTAGATGCATTGCGTGTTGAGTGGCGGAACTCAACGCCGCGCTTTGCCTTATTTCCAGAGCGAAGAAGTGAAATATTAAATTTAATATAAAATATTTAATTTGAAAATATTAAATATTTCATTTCCTTGATTGGGGATCGAACTCAGAACTTGTCGACAACTCACTCGCTTGTGCCGCTGCGCCACGACAGGCCTCGTGGTTAGGACCCTACGTTGTGTCATATTATGGTAGAAAAATAAAAAAAATCATAAAACATGATAAAACTATATATGAGAACAGACCCCCGGCGTCTCGGCTGGCGTAGTAGGCGGCGGCGGCGGCGGCCTCGTGCGCCAGCGCGGGCAGCGCGCGCCGCGCCGCCGCGTGCCGCGCGTCCGCGCACACGTCCCACGCGCGCAGGTCCACCGCCAGCGACATGGCCTTCTCCACGCGCCCGCGCCTGTGAAGGAGACTTTGTCATGTTATCAGAACATCATATATTTAACAAATTTTAAGTCAGTTTACTATACCACATATATATTGTCTATAAAAAAATATTCTTAAAAAAAATTACAAGGTTTCAGAGATTCACACGGACATACGGCCGTAAACAAAATATGCCTATCATATATTCGTAATTATTATTATGTTTTGTTTGTGAACGAATTTACAAATTATGTCTGAAATAATATTCTAATATAAAAATATACAATAGCATAAAATAAATTGTATGTATAAGAAATAACAAATATAAAAGCTGGACCACAGTAGTCTTAATAAAAACAACCATTAGGCTCCCAAGTTACCATCATCTGTGCCCTAGAGTATCTTCTTCTTCCTGGCATTAATCCCAGCGGTCTACTATCATACTAAACTTACTCCACTTTGTACGATCTTTTACATCGTCGTCCAACCAGCACATCTTTGGGCGTTCCAGGGATCTCACTCTAGGGCCTGAGATATCAAGGCACTTGCGTCGGACATAGTTCCTAGGCCGGCGCGCAACGTGGCTATACCATCTCAAACGACGTTCTGGGAGCTTATCCGCTATGCCACGGACTCTAAGACTACCTCGAATGAATGTGTTACGTATGCGGTCAGACCGCTTTACGCCGTACATCCACCTAAGTATCTTCATTTTCGTTCGCTTCATTGATATGAAGCTTCTGAATGTCACATAAATGTCTTCTGAATGTTATGACAGTACTGGCCAGCATTCGCTGCCATATAGAAGAACCGGTCGATCAATTAACTTTTCCAACTAAACAGCTAGTTCAGTACACATATGGATAGTGCTCGAGTCCGGTCTCCCTCCCGCAAGCCATGTACTCAGTCTTCGACACATTTCGTTTAATACCACCGTTCTCAAGCGTACAATTCTAGACGTTCACTTTACGCTCTAGCATAAGTCGGTTCTCTTCAATGAGTGCTACGTCATCGGCATACATCATCAGCCACAGAGGCCGGTCTTATATGTAAGACGAGACAAGGCTTATATGTAAGGCCAAGAGCTGAGCTCTGGTGAACGCTTACTGTAATCTGGAAAGGTATGATGCCACCAACAGCAGTCCTAACCATATCTCTCATAATCTCAAAATAGGCCTCAGGGATCCCTTTCAAACGCAATGCCCATCAGATACACTGACGAATGCCTTTTGCAGATCTAAAAAAGCCACATGCAAAGCTCTCCTCTTTTCCCCTGTATGCCTCCATTAAAGTTCTAAGGGCAAATATGGCGTCCATAGTACCCGATCCTGGCTGAAATCCATATTGAGACTCAGAGACAGTACACTCTCGGCGAATCGATCGATCGATCATGCGCTCGGAGACCTTCATGGTGAGACTCGTAAGCTTAATGCCCCTACAACTACCACAATCTTGAACACTGTCCCTTCCCTTGTGTAAATGGGGGTAATGAAATTAAGCCGCAGCTGGTGTGGCATCTATCCAGTGTTCAAGATATGGTTAGAAACGTACTGACCGTACGTATGACTACACCAAGAGAGCCCAACGATTTCCACGCTTCGATCGGAATTTTGTCAGGCCCCACTGCACCGAGTTTGGTTAAAGGTTATTGGGGCAACAAGTCCGAGTTTAGACGGTGGGTTGTGATTAAGACTGCACGAATGCTGAGTATTTAGCAGCTCCTGGAAGTAGCTTCTATCTGTCCTTGAAGCGTTATTATAGAGCAACGTGCCCCGGGAATTTTTGACTCTCTCTCTCTCTCTCATTTCAGCTTCACGCTGTATCCCGCACGAGGCAGAGTAGGCAGAGGGAACTTGGGAACCTAGTGTTAAGACACTCCGTTACAACTCCGTTCCCCACTTTCCGCCGAATTTGAGGCATTGCATGTTGAGTGGCAGAACTCAAAGCTGCGCTTTGCCTTATTACCAAAGCGAAGAAATGAAACATTAAATATTTAAATTGAAAATATTAAATATTTCATTTCCTCGACTGGGGATCGAACCCAGAACGGTTCCTGACGGTTATAGTCACATGCTTGTGCCGCTGCGCCACGAATTTTTGACGCAAAGACATTTTGCGATATCTTGCGCCGCTTTATCCCGGGCACGTGCCTGTTTGTATATGAGCTTCTGACACTCCACAGGTGATAAACTTTCACTGCGGGTGGTGATTACAGCTCTTTTGCTGGTACTGTTTTTTTACTATGTATTCCAGTCTGTCTTCAGGAGAGTTGGATTGCGATTTCTTAAAGGCAGCCTTCTTTTCACGAGTCACCTCCTCCATCTTGTCATTTCACCACCATGTCTCTATGTTGATGACACGTCCTCCCTTAGCAATGCCAAGAACTCGTCTGTCCGCCACAATAATTGCCGACTGAGCTCGATCTCAAGCATCCTAAGCAGTCTTGGTGTTAGTCGTAAGATTTCGACTTTTTACGTCAGCCAGGAATTCGGTCTGCATCGGTCCATTCAGCAACCACCACTTGATCCGAGGTCTACGTTTCTCGACTACTTTCTTCTTTGGAATGACGTTAAAGTCCATGACGAGAAGACGATGTTGGGCCTTCCTTTCGCCTGGAATGATCTTGCAGTCAGTAGTCCTGTCAACAAGTACTCAATTTGAGTTGAGTGTGACCCACTCTTTTACGTGATAAGGTGCTGAGGATTTTTTTGGAAGAAGGTATTCTCGACGGCCAGATCAGATGCAATATAGGTTCTTAGAATATTTTCTCCCTATGTATTGCAAGGATTGTGTCCAAAAACACAGTATACACGTTCATACGTCTCTAAGCCCCCCCACTAGGATTATTTCGGTAGACGGTATCGCAAGTAGAACCTCTTCATACTGCTCCCAGAATTAATTTTATCCGAATCAAGCGATCGCAGTGACGGTTAACTTCGAGGAGTCCATTCTGAAGCTCTTCAGAAAGCACTACCACCACACCGTTTTTACCAGAAGGTGACCCAGTGTATATAAGCCGGTAACCCTGAACTTCCAGCGAGATTCCTGGAGGAAAGCGCACTGGACCCGGAAATTGGGGAAGGATAATTAAAAGGGAAGGACACCACTTGTAAGGACTTGATGGAGGTATGATAGTGGTGGCTCGAGGATCCAGAGTCGCGTAGCTATATGCCAAAGAAGAATATATATCGGACAGATATATGTCAAGGGCACCCTCTAGAATCGGTGCCCTGGTCTATGAGGGATAAAGTGTGAGTCTATAAATAAGTATATTTATAATAAGTATCATCTTACCTAAGCAAATGATGAAAAAACTTCCTCGCGAGATCATGTACCGCGGGTGAGTATTTAGTTGCCGAAGGGGGGACAGGGACCACTGGGGCAAGGTAAGCACCGAGGGCTAGTTGCACTCCAGTCTCCCCGCCGGCCCCCCCGTCCTCCTGCAGACGTCTACGCAGTGCATGTCGCACTATGTCCCCCATAGCTTGGAGACACTCGTCCCCCTCCTCCCCCCAGTCCATAGCGCGTAGTAACGCCACCGCGTTGTTTGTACGATTTGAGCGTATCCATGCCTGATGGTGTATGCATATTTTGTAATATCTAATTTTAGGTAAAAATAAAAATAATTCATTATTACTGGTGACAAAAGAAAATATTTAAGTTTAATTCGGGACTAGTTGACGTTTTCCTGAGGCAGACTACGCAGCGCTTCCTGTGCTATCGTCTGCATAACAATAAATCCTAGGATCCTCTAACAAATGATTGATATGCAGAAGAAGCAGCGTAGGGTACAGCAGGCAGCCTTAGGAGACGCTAGTGTTCACGGGCATTTTGCAAGCAAAAACCAATCAAATGCGACATTGATGAGAAAGCTGACGATCGTACAGTTCTTACAGAAAACAAAAAAAATTTTACAAATTAAAAAAAATAAATTAACAATAATATATAGTTTATTATTGTTTATTTAATAGTATTATTAATTGTTTACCGATAGCAGCCGAGCGTGAGTTATCCTCAATAATGCGAGGGGTCCACCAGCAAACGTAGTAAGTATTATAGGTCCACCAGTTATGGTACGAGTCGCTAAAATTTGCACTCGTTTTGGTTCACTGAAATTAAATGTAACATATTTCAACAATATCACAAAACATGGCGTAACTCATGGAAATATAGAACGGACTTGTAAGTACTAGTACCACATAACGTCAAGTAGCGTTATAGTTAAAAAATAATATTTTGAAGTATAAAGAGGTACAGAAAAACAAATTTTTCAACTTTTTTTAACAACCAATTTAAATAAAACAAACACTAAATGTTGAAGAAAACTTGCGACAATATAAAAGTGATATCTACACCTAACCTGTGGTTAGCCATTGTTGAGATTAGATTACAAAGGTGCAGACAAACGACAAAACATAAAAAAATGTCAATTTTGGCTGCTACATTAATAAATGTCCCTTATAAGATTTTTTTACAGTGAGTGCACTCACCGCGTGTAGGACGCGAGGTCGAGGCACTTGCTGTGGTGGTGCAGGAGGGCGAGCGCGCGGTCGAAGCACTGCAGGCGGCCGGCCTCCTCCGCCGCGACCACCAACTGCCCCGCCCACCGCACGTCCGTCGCTATCTGGTAATAAATCATGTTATTGTAAATACAGACACAAGCACTAAGTTCCATTCTCTCACTGTACGAATAATATCTAATGATAACACGCGTTGGGAATGAAATGCTTGCTCCAGTTTATTTCAAATGTATCATTGTCACATTATTGGATACATGATGTAAAGTTTTCATAGAAAAAAAAAGACATGTCCCGCTGACTTTCTTTCGCCAGTTCTTCTTCGGTCTGAGGCATTAACTTTAGTGAACTGTGGTGGTAAATTTGACATTCAAAAAACGAAGCTTGTAACTTCTTATTTTGAATAAAAATATTTGAATTTGATAAAAATCTCTCTGCGACGCTAACTTACCACAGAGTCTGTACTCTGAAGCAAGTTGTTTCATACAAAAAAAAAAAGAAAAGTTAAAATAGAACATACTTACAAAGCCAGCTCTTGTCGAGTGTGTCAATCCTATAGTGTGGTGTACTATATGTATAGATGCATCTATGCATGCTATAAGTAGTCTTGAGTCACATTGCGACCTTCTTGCTATTCGCGCTGGAGCTGGTAAAGACACTCGAACCGCGTTTTCACATAAAGACGATAATTTTACCACTCGGTTATTATTTTGTGGCATTTCATATCGAAACCATATTAAATTCACGCCAGACTGCAACAAAATTTTACGTTATTACTTATTTTAGAAAATATATAAAGATTTGAACATGTGCCTCATGGACCAAATAAGCCATACATTCTGATCGAGCTATGTAGAAATTGTATATTGTCAATGTTTCATACTTTTCAGATTCATGAACTTGGGAACATAGCTTTCCACTCCGTTTCCCACTGTTTGCCTAATTTGAAGCACTATGTGTTGAGTAGTTGAAGACAATGGTGCGCTTTGCTTTGTTACCAGAGCAAAGAAATTAAAATATTAAATATTTCATTTCCTCGAGTTGGGATTGAATCTACCACCTGCCGCGTTTAGTCTTAAGCTTCTGCCCCTGTGCCAAGACAGGCCATAGTTTAAAAAATACTTTTCTATTGTTAGTGAAAAATAAAATATTAACAATATATCAGTATACACACTTCTACTAAAGATTCATTAATTTTTGTACTTGAATGATTATTTTCAACTTTGCCTGTTTTACCTTGTGACAAGAGACTTGTTCTGCGATATGTACAATGTAATCTTGTTTATGTGAGATTTCTGCAAACAATACTTCATTTTCCAATTGGTGGTATGCTATTAGTGTAACTTGATGCCTGTGAATTTGAAATTATAAAGATAGTTTCCATTTTTTAAGCCCTGATGCAAAAAAGTGTATATGTTTGACCTCTATATATGCTTGTCTGTGGCAACTTAGATACTTAAAGAATGGGCCAATTTGAGTGGGGTTCTTAAAAAGGAAGCTTTGTTCAATGCAGTGGTTCTTAGATAGCACTTTAAGAATTACAAGAATTTTGTAAAGAAGTGGTACAGATTTCTTTGGGTCGCGGGCTTTTTACAATTTTGATTACCTGCACCATGTTGTATTTTACATATAACCCTTCAGGCAGACAGAAACTAATGTTAGGACACTTCTCACACACTGTTCAAATTTTGAGACATTTTGACTTGAACAGCTCAATATTAATTGATGAAATAATAAAATTCATATGAACTATCTTGTACAAATAATTTGTTTTTCTATATTTATGTTAAACCTTTGTTGTGTCTATACAGTTTGTTTCAAGCACTCAAAATCAATGTCAAAACATTCAGTAAATATGACATGTACTAATTATGTTACTTACCCAATTATTTGGTATATATGTAAATTTGCATGATCTTCCGGTATAGGGCTCCAAGGAGCTGGTTCTGATACAGTCATACCCCATACCAATATTCTAATATAATTAGGGTTTTCACACCATGACACATGCCTTTCAGCTCTACGAGAATTACCACCAAGTTCTATAATCTAATAAAATAATCAAACTTTAATTATTATACTTAGAAAAGAAATAAAAAAAATACTGTAGTGAGATTTCATTAGTGGGATTTCGGAAATCATCCACATGTGCTCTGGCCACAATCTGACCAGCAATATATTGTTTGTGCATCATGACAGGTCACAATGTAACAATATAAAATAATAATTAGAGAAATGCAAATTTATAATTTAAACTCTAAGGTCCACTCATTGCAGTGATATCACACAATGCAATGCATTAAATAAGTTTAAATTAAATTAGTTGACTAGGAAAATGGAAAATAATCAATAAAAATATAATCAAAGTAGTAGGCCCCATTACACCACAATTAAATATATAACTAAATGTCTAAGAAATTAAAATAATATAAGACTAAATGTCTAACAAAGATGAATGTCTAAGAAATTAAAATAATATAAGAATAATCACTCTGTCAAAACCATTGCAGCCAGATGTCTTGCTTCACAACTATGGCTTCATTGCTTAATTAATAAAATATATTTGTAATTAATGACTTACTTGTAGATGTGGTTCCCTATCAGATATTTGATAAGGTATATTGTTTTCAGTGTTTTTGCCAAAAGTAATAAGTGTAGCTGTCTTTTCTGGATGTATGAATAACATAAGCTTTTTACATAAAGCAACTGAAATCACAGCAAAACAAAAGATTATAATAACAAATATTGTATAACAATATAAGGTTAATAATATTTTAAATATAATATATTATACTCAACACGCAATGCTTCAAATTCTGTAGAAAGTGGGCAACAGAAATGGAAGGGAGTGTCTTAACATGAGGTTGCTAAGTTCCTGCCTACCCTATGTGCGGGATATAGCGTGAAGCTGAGTAATTTATTGTTTTAAAAGGATATTACTTTTGTAATAATTTAAAATTAGTTACACACACCTGCTGTTACAGTCTGTCCATTTAATTTTCCAATACAGTATCTATCAAATAATATCTGTGTTATATCTAGTGTATTTAATTTAAATGTAATATAAACTATAACCCCAGTAGAAAATACAATGGTAACTAAAGAATCATGGACCCATTCGCATAAAATTATATTTTTATCGTGAAGCTTAGATTCTAGTTGTCGTAATTGTCGGGGCTTAGGAGATCGCCAAAGTCCTCCGCGACGCTCACAGAAAGTTCGTTTTGCAACATCATGTAAAGTTTCTTCATATTTTTTCTTGTTCTCGTATCTAAAAATCATTATTTTCATATAATATTTTAATGTAATAAGTAATATCAATATGTACTGGTGACTTACTTAAAACTTTTAAAGTCGCTTGTTTTTAAATATAGAGATTCATCATTTGTATAAAACTTCAGATCATAGCTAAACATTTTTAAAATATAAAAATGAATATTGTTTTTGCTATTATTTACTTCATTTTCAAACATGCACTTAAAATTAAGAAATAAAAATAATGTAAACTTTGTGAACTTTATTTTATTTTTGTCAATGTTGCTATGTACGTAGTGAAACAAACTTTGACATATAGTGTAATGCTGTCCACATTAAAAATGTTCTATATAAGAATTAACGTATTAAATAAATATTATCAAAAAAATATTATAAATAGCTGTCAAATAATTTCAAACGACGCGAAATCTTAAAATATAAATTATGAAATTTTTAATTTATTTTTAAATGAAATTCTTTTTTTAAATAAGCTTATTGTAATTAATTGAGGCCTGTCGTGGCGCAGCGGCACAAGAGTGTGACTGTAACCGACAGGTTCTGGGTTCGATCCCCAGTCGTGGAAATGAAATATTTAATATTTTCAATTTAAAATATTTCATGTTTCATTTCTTCTTTCTGGTAATAAGGCAAAGTACGGCGTTGAGTTCCGCCACTCAACACGCAATGCCTCAACTTCTACGTAACACTAGTTTCCGGATTCCCTCTGCCTACCCTGCCTCGTGCGGGATACAGTGTGAAGCCAAGTAAGTAAGTAAGTATCGTAATTAATCTGTCAATATATTCGACTACGAGAACTTCAATTTGTTAAAATAAAATAAAATTTTGAATTAAATTACTTTCTGTAAAACAATTGTTATCTACATTAAATAACAAAATGTGATGAAACTATTTATTTGTATAAGGATTTATTCCCAATACTATAAATATGCATTGTAAATATAATATGTAATTTAAATGTTTCGTTACGGCATAATTCTAGTTATATTAGCTTTCACGTAGAATATAAACCTATGCTATTACGGACTTTTAGTTTGGCAAACAATTTCACCATACATTATTTTCTGTAACGGTTTAAGCAGCGCACACCGACATAGCCACCAATCAGCATAGGTTTTTCAACCTCTTCGATAAATACTGTCATTACTTTAGATAACTATTTGTGGAATAATCTTTATGTTTTATACACAATAACCTTGCTCTTGAAGCCAGATCAGAAGCTACTAATAGCAACTGCTAATAAAATTGATGATAATTTTATAATACAATCTTATAAGCATAGGATTGGATTTGCGTCTTTACTTTTTTGTGACGTCACAGATATCAATGCAATTTAATTAGGTGGGGTGAGGAGCACTATAGCAGTAACTTTTAAAAGCTTTGTAATAAGAGTGAGAGAATCGTAATCATCTGGTAATTTTAATTAAAAAAATACGCCAATAAATTTATAAATGATATTCCGCCAACATTGCAAATATAAAGGTTGCTTAACACTTAATTATATTAATATATAAAATGTTTTTATTGTTTTATATTAATGAAATGGAAGGTTTTAGCAAGAATGTATTTGAAAAATTAATGTTACGGTGGCATATACTTATCTTTAATAAAAAAAAAATATTTTACGAAAACATTCACTAATATAACTTTGTTTTCGTTAAAGAAGTTAATTAACTAACTGTAACTCTTAAATCGTATTTGCTTATACTTATACATACATATATAATTCTGTACTTGTAATAAATCTATAATAGATCAATGTTTGTACATGGACGATATATTAAAAACATACATTAGTGTAACAGGGCCTAAAAAAGTGCTTTTTAAAATATTATAGGTACCTATAATATTTGTTTGTTTATTTACTTATCTGTACGCTTGTACGTGTATTTTCCAATATTAGGTAACTATCTCTCGATACTTAGTGATAGTTTTATTTAAATAGGTAAATAACTAAAAAGGTTACAACAATTGTAAACATTTAATTCTACGAAATGTATTGTTTTAAAAATGATTATGTTATTAAATCAAGAAAGTAATTGAAGTTAGTGAATAAAAAAGTGTAATTCAAGTGGGCGGGTTGCTAATATACTCACTATAAAATTCTGCGATATACGTCAAATTTGATATTGTATTTAAGCTAGAGTTTGTCATAAATTTTATTTGAATACATTTTTATGCTACAGCTTAACATAATATTTTGTCCAGAAAAATTACAACAAAATTATAATCGTATTATTACAATTTAATCTCAATTAATCGTTACACTCTCCCAGCGAGACTAATATTTTGTATTTGCAAAATATGTAGTTGATAGTTTATTTATATCAATGATAACAGAAATTCTTAGAGTCTATGTTAGAAACAAAGTATGCAATATAAGTAATATAAGCCGTAAAATGCGCAGACCTTTCATTATATTACTTTAACGTATGTGTACAAATTATTGGAAATTATTTTAACAATAAACAAAATCTCTTTTTTTGTAAGGTCGAACACATTTAACCGAATTAATAAACGAAAAACTAAAGGATTAATACGTTTTTTTTAATTTACCAGAAGAGAGAAGACACGAAAGTAAATATAATATAATACACCAGAAAAGTATAAGGCACCTGTAATAAAAACCGCCGCCGTGTCCAAAATAACTTCTAAAATGTCTAAAACGTTTCCAGTAATTGCTTTTATCTCCCAGATACCTGCGATTCATTAAGTTGATTGGTAGTAAATTCGTTTCCATGACAACTTGGATGAATATCTGATAGGTAGAGCATTAAAAGTAAGCTTCCAATCTTTATATAAAGCACTACATACTTATAGATTAGTTTTATATCAGTATTCAAGAACACTCCTTTATTTAATTAAGTAGTTTTGTATTTAAATTTAACAAGATAAAAATGAAGTGTTAAAAAATATTTTATTTGAAATGTTAATTGTATTAGATATAAGAAAAGAGGTAATAGTAGTTGCTTCGTAAACTGAAAAGAAAATGAGGCTAGATAAAAAAAATTATAGGATTGATTTTCGATGCTCTGAGACCCTTTTTATTTGGATTTTCGTTAAGTGTAAACGTACCTATTAAACAAAAATACGACGGCTATATTTTATATCAAATTAATAAGGAAATAAGCATACATTATTGGCTGAGATCAGCATGATTTAGATAGAGAGATCATGATAATTTTTATATCTATCAATACATAAGAATATAATTGAATTTTCTGTCTGTGACTTCTAAATAACGTTATTTCCAGAGGATGTATGTTGTATGTATGCAGTTTTTCAAACGATGTTAAAGCTCTAACTAACAATTTTAACTAATTTTATTTATCTGTCAGCCTAATTTTAGAAACTTATTAATAGATTTAATTGAAGGATGGATTTTGGAACGACACATTCGCGATTTACACAAGAAAAATAGCTTTTGTTGTCTATGACCGTAAGTATAGCCTACTTAGCTTCACGCTGTTTCCCGCACATGGCAGGATAAGCACAGGGAACAGGGAACCTAGTGTTAAGGACACTCTGTTCCGTCTTCCACTTTCGCTGAATTTGAGGCATTGTGTGTTGAGTGGCGAAAATCAAGCGCGTTCAGTGCACTCAGCGCTTTGCCTTATTATCAGAGCGCAGAAAATTAAAACATTAAATATTTAATTTGAAAATATTAAATATTTCACTTAATCGAGTGGAGATCAAACCCTCAAGCGTTAACAATCACACCCTGGCCCCTGCGCCAAATAATCAGCCGATTTTAGTTAAGCACCCTTAAATAATACACGTCACGTCTACGATGGAAGGCTTGCTCACAGCGAACCCTGCCAGCTTTCTAGATGGCTGCTATACGGTTACGTTTTGTTACGCTGGTGTGATTATTAAAGACGAATGCGACGTTGGGCACCGCCACCCAGCACGCCATATCTCGAACGGCCGGGAAGTGGAAGACGGAGCTAGAAATAGCTGTATAGAATGTAAAAGGAAGGATGGAAGAATTATTAGATGTGCTGGATGGCAGAGATCTGGATGTTATTTTTGTGACTGATACTAAGCGAAAAGGCAATGACACAACCGATTTACCGGACAACCGGGTTTTTCTAGGTCGGTGTAGAGAGTGCTACGCAAGTAAGGTGATAAGAGAATGAATGAGGCTGAAAAGCTTATATTGGAAATTTGCAAGGAAAGGAATTTATTTTAACTAATTCACATGTACACATGAGAGTGAACGGAAGAGAAAAGTATGATTGATCTATTCCTAGTGGACCAGCGTATTTGAAGACAAGTTTTGGACACCCGAGAAGTGTGTGGGAGAAGTGAAGTGAATAATTCCTGGAGTTGCTCGCTAACGTGTAGAACGAAAGGGATACTTTCGGAAGACGGTGATCTTTTAATAGAACAACCACAGGTTTTGCAGGGATGGGCAAAATTTTATAAGGAGTTCATACATCTTGTTATAAAAGTATTGAGGCATAGATGTCATCACATTCATATGTGATGACATCTCTGCCTCAAGTAACAGCGAAATAATGATAAGAGTAATGATAAGAGTGCAATATAAAGTTAAAAATGTGGTAAGGCAGCGAGTGCAGATAGAGTTACTGCCGAGATGACCAAATATGGAGGGCCACGCGTCTTGGACCTTTTCTGGTTTTTGTGCCATTTATGCTGGAAATGGGGTTTTTTTCCAGCTTCACGCTGTATCCTGCACGAGGCAGGGTAGGCAGAGGGAACCAGGGAACCTAGTGTCTCTCTGTCAGACACTCCGTTCCACTCCCTTTCCCCACTTTCTGCCAAATTTGAAGCATTGTGTGTTGAGTGGCGGAACTCAACGCCACGATTTGCTTTATTACCATTTATAAAAAATAATATGCAGAATTGAATATTTGTTAGTCAGCTAGCAAATTACTAGTTTTTTAACATTTCTATTATCTTTTTTTTATTTCATTGCATAATATCGCCATTAGTATATAATCTTAAGATTAGCCGAATATATAATATATATTAGAATATCAATACCATAGTATTATACCGGTTATAAACGAGTGCTAAAATAATGTAGTCTAGAATCTAAATGACATTTACATTTGTTTAAATTCTTTTTTTAATATTATTATTTTACACCACTGTTATTATACTTTTGTGTCGTTTATTTGAAGATTTTTATACTTCTGTACAATATAATTCATGTACGAAGGTTCTTGGCATCTTAAATGATAAATGTAGCAAGCAACAAAATATATGTACGGATTAGTGATGAACGAATTTCGCATTCGCAAATAATCGCCTTTGCAAAACGAAAAATAAAAGTGATAGTCGTAATAATGAAGATAATAGTTCTAATAATGATCCGTACCTCTTGGAAACCGTCCAAGCGCTCTGACCAACTAAATCATATATAAAAATTTCCCTACAGAGATGTTAAGAACATAAATTACTAGTAATTGTAACAATCGTTTAAAAATTTCGACGTAGATAAGGCCTTAGTTTGTAAAATTTTTATACGATTCCTAAAAAGTATTTTTCTTTCCTTAATGTGGAGAATATCTTAAAAAAAATAATTTAAAAAACGATCTCTCTTTACAAATAGTAATTCTAAACAATTGTCTTTGGATACCGGAAATTTCTCTTATAAAGATACTAACAGTATGAAGGACTTGTGACAATCACAAAAAAAAATTATTAATGGTTATTTAAAGTGAAATTATTATTGGTTCTTTGATTACAGCGTTCCGAGCGTGTCAATTTAGCACATATGATTTCGCCGTTGTCACGTTGAATGGAGAAGTCAAGTCAAGTCTAGTCAAGGAAATGAAATATTTAATATTTTCAATTCAAATATTTAATGTTTTCGTTTCTTCGCTCTGGTAATAAGGCAAAGCGCGGCATTGAGTTCCGCCACTCAACACGCAATGCCTCAAATTCGGAGGAGAGTGGGGAACGGAATTGGAACGGAGTGTCTTAACACTAGGTTCCCGGGTTTCCTCTGCCTACCCTGCCTCGTGCGGGATACAGCGTAAAGCTAAAAAATAAAGAAGTAAAACTTATTGGATTTCAAGAATATTTACAGAGTAAAAGTGTTAGTGATATATTGAATGTTATGCAGGATAGCTATTTATGTAACAATCAAATTGTACCATTAAAATTGAAAAGAGCAACTGTTGAATTTCTCACCAGCTCTTCCAAGCGGAACTGCCTACCGAGCCGCTGATAGCTTTATATTTATTCGACGACTTAAAAGTGCTTGAAATAATAAATTGATAAAAAAATATTTTTAATTAAAATTTGCATTTGTTATTTTATCAAAATTCCCATTAATTAATTCCTTATTTGCATTATACAAGATAATGATAATAGAGTGATAACAATTTTATGCGAATCAGGAAATTATGATATTTTTATCACGTACAATTAACGTCCATAACTCGTCTTTACGAAAAATCAGCTTTTTATTATTTGAAATAGTTAGGTACTTTTGGTAATATTAGAAATCATACACTAATCATGTGATATTTACTATACTTAGCATTTTTTATCCCTAACTGCTCTCCCATGGTGATACGTAGAGAGGTTTAAGACTAAACGGTACCTCCCCATACCTATCTTATACAGTATACACCCCCCCCCCCCCCCATCCCTTGTAATAATTCGTGAAGTCGCCAAACCCCTCTAACCCCTTTTCAATCCTCATATGATAAATGGATGGCCTTAAGGGGGCCGTTATCTTTTCTTACTTACGTCTGGTTTATATTAATTTATTTCGGTTTTATATTTTCTTACTATTCCTATTGAAGACGACAATATGTGTCTTGCTCACAGGTGTCAAGCTAACAAAATTCGTTTATCTATACATATAATAGAAAAACATTGTTAATAGAACAGTGTAAAACTAATGTTACGTAGAGTTACGTAGCGTCCACTTGTCAGAAGTATAACTCACAGATTATTTGGACTAGATATATGTATTTTTTAGGATGGTGTATCTCCTTTACATGTAAAGATGTTGAGTTGTGTGTTTTCTTAAAAAAAGTAAAGTAATGTAAAGTAGAATTATAAAATAGAAAATAAAAAGTGTAGTATCCCGCACATTTCAGGGTAGGCAGAGGGAACTTGGGAACCTAGTGTTAAGCCACTCCGTTCTACTTCCGTTCCCCACTTTATGCCGAATTTGAGGCATTGCGTGTTGAGTGGCAGAACTCAACGCCACGTTTTGCCTTGTACCAGAGGGAAGAAATAAAAACATTAAATATTTAAATTGAAAATATTAAATATTTCATTTTCTCGAGTGGGGATCGAACCCAGAACCTGTCAGTTACAGTTACACGCTAGTGCCGTTGCGCCACGACTGTTAATAGATCTTTTATGGTCATGTATATATATTATCCTGGCCAATATCAGGTTTTTGAAATCAAATGTAACCTACATTTGAGTTCAAAGACCTAAACCTTTTATAAAAACATAGTCGTCAAGATAAACTATAAGAAATAATATATATTCTTCTTAAAATTATATTCATTTACGCAGTCTTAGTACATAAACAAAATATTACAAAAATGTTTTCTCTCTGACTGTATTTCTTTTGATTCGGACTAATCCCCCGAAACAGCTGAAAAGATATTTACGAAACTTGTAATTCGACTTATGGAATTTCCGCCGGATCGGGACAAACCAAATTTTCTGTGCACAAGTATCTACCGATGGATACAATGACATAACCACACGTTTTATAATCGTATATAATTCAAGCGGGCGAAGTCACGGAAAGGTCGCTTATTTATGAATAATACCAAATATATATTATTTCTTAAATTATTACAGTAGAAAAATAAATAATAGTAAAATACATTTAATGTGCGATTGTATTTACAGACAAAGTGAATAATGGTGATGAATTAAAAAGGTACTTAAAAATATACATACATTTTAGGTTAAGTATTACATTGAGTGATGTAATACATCTTTTATTGGTACACGAGAAGAGAAGGCTAAAATTCTGAGTATTCGTGAAACTCTTAAATAAAGTTAATTTATTGAAATAATTAAGCATCACAGAGTAGAAATAAATATGTCAATACTTCTTTATGTCTATCCGTGATTTATAAATATTTAATTGCGTATAATTATTGATTGATTTTATGTAGACCAACCTTGTTATGTTGAAATTGTTCTTTTACAACAAGAACAAGTTTAATAGATTGGTTAACAATATGAAAAAACTGTAATTTTACATTCATCTTTATTTTAAAACCGTTACCGATCTCATTTGTTTGTAACCTGCGAAACGCAAAAATAAATACTGTAGATTATCCTTAGGAGAGAGACATTAGTTGGATTTTTTAGAACTTTTAGGGGAGAAGTTTCCATTATATATGATTTACTTTTGTGAACTTCAACCGTTTAGATAGCGCACCCCGGAAAGCTCTAGTTGTCCTGTACTTAAAATCTTTTTGTTAAACCAATTTTATTGGTCATTTTTTATTTTTTAAAATTAATTCAGTATCTCCGAAAATTTGTGAAACCAAATCGTCTTTATAATGCTAATAAGTATACAGTACTTACTAGCATTATAAATACGGAGGCAGAAATACCTATACTTTTAAACAAAATTACTGCTTTTTTTCAAGTGCATATATTTAAACGATCAACTAAGAATATTACATAATATTAATACTCAAAAGAAGCGGACAAAGCCGCGCCTTTAGTATTAAATGAATAATCTATTTAATATAAAATAATATAGTTCAGGCGAGCGATGCCATGGATAAGTTAGTTAGGTCGCTAGTAACATATTAAAATATATTAATGTATGGAAGTTTAAACTATAATTACTTGAAGTGCACGTTAAAAATGTTAAAATAATATTTAATATTATTTTATTTTTAAAAATTCAAAGGTAACACTTAGCCCCTAAACATGTAAGACTTACATTCTTTCAGCTATACGAGTACGTTGATAAATTACTTAATGACAATAACAAGTTATTGAATTTTGTGTTTAAAGTTCTAAGTTTAAATATAAAGTTCACGTATCACGAGTTCACGAGTTTTGTCTGCACTTAAGATTCAGTTATTTGCTATAAAGATTTTATAAGATAATTTTATTTAAATTCCTAAATATAAGTACTAAGTAACGATGGTCGTTTGGCTTGTAGGTTACAATATGGCTACCCGGATCATAGCGATTCCGTCTATTACTTTCAGGTACATTTATTTTTGAGGAGATTTATTTTTATTAGCTTATTAGCTAGTACGATTTTCGTCTCGTTCTCTCGGCGTTTGTAAATTATGTTTAATTTTCTAAATTACTAATTAGAAATATTGAAATTAATTTTCAAATTGTTAAAGTATATTAATATTGTAGATTTAATATAACTAAAAATTAGATTAAATTTAGATTTATGAAGGATAAGCGAGTGTTAAGAGAGCGAGAGGGAGACCTCGGTTGAGTTTCGAAAACACAATGTCGACGATACTGGAGGAAGGTCACGTAAAAAGTATGAGGACCCCCCCGGAGGGCATGTATGAAGAGGTTGATAGCAGTGAACGAGACGAAAGAGGTAAGCTAAAACCGTAGCGTTTGGCGCTCCGTTTCCTCTGCCTACCCCGCTAGGGATATAGCGTGAGGCTAAGTAAGTAATAAAACTAGCTAAAAAGTTAGTTTATAAAATTTTCAAAAGAGCGCATTTAAAGGACTTACTCAGTAATTTTCTTTATTTATTGTTTTAAACGTAATAGGAATTATACAATTGAATACTATGAAAAGTCATAATTGATGATGTACCACTAATATAATCTGATATTTTTAGAATACGGTATATAAAGTAAATCTCAAAAAAAAAATACATGAGACTTTGAGGCTCGTCGAGAAGCAGGAGTAAAGTCGTAATTTTAATTCGAAATAATCGGAGTTCTAAAGCGTAATTTTGGTTGATATCTATAGGTAGAAAATTAATATTATACATATTTTGTATGAATGCTCTTATTGTTATTAATATAAGACTGTTTTGAAGTCCGTTTTGAATTTTTGACGTGATAGCGTCTTATTAATCGATAACCGCCGGCTGTAGGCACGAAAAAGCATGTCTCTTTTTTAAATTTCGCCTGTGCGAGCGTTTAAATGTTATCATTGGGCAAGCACAGGCGCGATCGGCTTAAAGGTATATGTGTATGTGTATTAATTGAAAAAAAAAACATTATATTATACAAAACAACTATCCATTAGTGATAATAATTTAATTCAATCCATAAAGGTATGCAAATTTTTGTCTATATTTTCTTGCTAAGTTATCATGTAAATTTAGTCGGTCGTAGTCGATTTTACATAGATTATTTTTTTTTAAATAATTTCTCATAAAATATTCTTTGTTAACGTTATTTATTTATTGACATATAATTTACATCATATAAAAACATTAAACAGGTTTAAAAATAATACGATATTTAATTTTTTACCTAATAACTAACACTTTGTTACCGAATACCAAAAGGCATTTTTGTGGCAACAACATCGAAATATAATCGAAGTTAACACGCGTTTGCGCGTAGACCATGTAATAATAGTAAAAATGAAATGCCTCGATAATTCAAATGAAAGAAAAGAGAAAGAAACGAAAAAAACGAAAAAAAACGCTTTTTTTCCACGTTACGCATCTCGTACATATATTATACCTTACGTCATTTTAAATGAGTTAAGTAGTAATTGAATGGCGGAACCCAACGTCTCATTTTGCCTTTTTAAATTATATGGGTAAAATAAAAAAAATAGCCAAATAAAATAATTTATATTTCAAAGAAGGTTCTTCTTAGTATCTTCTTGTCAGTGAGGAATTTTTCGTTGGGCTTAAGCAGTCACAGTTAAATAATGTTATTAAAAAATACGAGTATCATAGTCTGTATCCGTATCCAGATGGTACGATAAAAATTGACAATTTTTGTAGACAAATAATAATAATAATAATCTTTATTTTCAAAAAACTTGTTACATAACTATAAAAAACTGAAGTCGGTAATAATGCAGTTATTAGTATAAAACTGTGTCGCGTTTATTAACATTCCCCAGGCGCCGCTAATAAAGTATTGTACAATATAATAATTTCACATATCTAGAAATGAGCTATAAAATATTTAACATAAATTTTAAAAAGGATAAAATAATTAATAAAAAGTAAGTGTTACAATTAAATAAATTAATTATAATACAAAAATAACAAAAACAAAAAACATGAGAACTAAAATTACGTTTTTTTTTTTAATATTTTTTAGTAAATGTGGGTGTAAATGTATGCATGGTTTGGTTTTACAACTGGTTTTTTGCAGCAACCACAATTTGCGGGCATTTTTTTATAGACATCAATGTCATATTACGTAGAGAAACAATTAAATTTTAAACCGCTGACATTAGGCTGCGGCCAAGGGACGAATGGCACCCTGAACTTTTTCCGTTTCTTAGGTATATTTCTTTCTAATAAAACACATATATTTTTATAAATATAAGTGAACGCAATTGTTCAACAATAAATAACTAATTACATTTTAATTAAAAATACTTGCAGTCAAATTGAGATGGCCACCTTTGCGTACCTGCATTTGTTTTCTTATAAATATCGATAAAAAATATATTTTATTAATCAAATATATGAACGTATAAATTGCGCAGTCGGATCTTAGACCATATGAATTTTTGATTGCGTGGCGAATTTCATAAAAATTGCACCAAAAAGGATGTGTAAATAAAAATATAATAAAAAACTTTCGTATCTTTTGATTGTGTTTATTTTGTGCTGCAAAGTAAGCCCTCAAAAAAGCTAAATCGATTTACTGTAACTGTTACAAGTTCCTGTTACTACTTTGAGGTTCTCACCCCGCAACGCACAAATGTTTCTTTTTGTTCGAAATAAGCATAATTAATTGTAATGTTATGAAACTAAAATACGTTGATGATCTACTTATTTATATTTTAGTCCCTAAAAAAATATCATCGGATGTCGAAATTCCGAACGATCTAATAGTACTAATACTTCTATAAACTTACCAAAATAGATTGTTTTTCTATTAATATTCTCTATATGAATGTCGGAATATTTGAGTTGTTTGCGTGACTGCGCACATATCGACGTCCTCGAGGTTGTATAAAAAGATTGCCAATTTCTTTCACGACATCTAAGGTAGGGGCATTCTTAGCTTATGATAAACTTAACAGTCTACGCACAATATTATTTCTACTTAAGGTAATTACAATATTATTTTTCCTTTACTTACCTTTTACCATGGCAACACGATAAGAGGAAATCAAATATAACATAGAATTATAATTTATGATCTCAATCTACAGGGATAATTGGGTGAGGTGCTCTTAAAATCAGATTTATATGTTACTTTTTCGTTAACGTAAACATCTTTTATTACTCACACATGTGTGATCTTGTCAACATCAAATTCAAATAAAATGTAAAATTTTTTATTAATTTATTATTTAGAATAATATAATTATTTAGAATAAGAAATCAGAAGCTTAATTTATTGAATGTCAAATAATTTACCTCAACAGTTAAATGTGTGAAATTAGCTTAGCTTTCTGAGTGAGTATCAATAGCATTTATTCGCTTTTCTTATCATGATAATATTCTTGAATTAAATAATAACTTAGCCCAACAATATATATCAAGCCAAGTTCAGGCCAAATGTGTGGAAAAAAATAGTAGGTATGGTACGATACATCCTGCTTTTATTTTTTAATAACTCAAAAAATACGAAACCAATAGCCATACAGTTTTATTGAATATCATTATCACTTGCTGACTATCACTTGCCGACTGTTTGTAAAGAAATAATCGGCAGAAATTTAATTGAATGCCAAGTGGTGCTTAATGGTAATCGTGAAATTACCAATAAGTACCACTGAACATGTAAATAATAAAAATAAATCGAAATTCATAGTGTCACATGGATTTTTTTTACCGAAACAAAATATTTAGAAGTAGAGAGTACTTACTTATTAATTAAGTAGAGAGTACTTACTTCACTTATTTTTACTTCTCTTATTTTCTCAACTTCACGCTGTATCCCGCACACAGCAGGGTGGGCAGAACAAACTTGGGAACCTAGTGTTTAGACACTCCGTTCCACTTGCGTTTCCCACTTTCCGCTAAATTGGAGGCATTGTGTGTTAAGTGGCGCCGCGCATTGGCAACTCAACGCCGCCTTTAAGAAATAAAACATTAAATATTTAATGAAAAAACAAAATCATTTCTTAGAGTGGGAAGTTTTTTTAGGAAATACAGGAGTAACTCGTTTAATAACACTGGGAATAGGTACAAAGGAAGCCAAATAAGAGATAAAAAGTATCTTACTGATTATTAGAAGATTAAAACTGCACTTAAAGTCACTTAAAGTGTTAAAATGGCGAGTAAACATTTTTTAAGAATCACAACATTTTTTAAATGATTTTTATCTTAAGATCCGAATTTGATAACCATATTTATAATTATATATTTTTTTATTTCGCTACACAAGATATTATGTCAGGCCAGTCCTTGTAATTGCTCAATTCATTTTTGTTACACACACTTGGATTCTATTTATAATCAAAGACTACATTCAACGTATTGTATAAAATTACAATATTTTAGTGTTTTTGTTAAAGAAAAAAAAACTATATACATCGACTACCGTCTAATATTGAAAGAAGTAATAATTGCTAACTATAACAAATAATGATATTTTAACAAAGTTTACAGCATTCGTATTATCAATTTAGATATATACGCCACTGTATAGAAATAAATCTCAAAAGCATTAATTCGAAAGTCGTTTACATTCGTTGAGTCGTATTTCACCGCAGCGTAACATGGCGTGTGATTGATGTACAACTGTGTGCTAGTTAATTAATGTGCTTTTGGGCACATCACTATTTGCCTTCTTTAAATGATATATAATCAACGAGTACAAATATAAAAAGAATTAACATATTCAACTGGCGAGTTTCCTATTCCATGTGAATACTATTTTTTTATTGTTTAAACTAGGTGAGACAGTAAATATTTATTACTTACCGAATTAATTGACGATTTTGATATTTATCTTATATTTATTATGAGAGTAGTGTTTACGTCTCTAAGCCTAAATAAAACAAAAGTTTATAACTGATTTCACGCCACATTATTTTAAACTTGTTTCTCTGCTGCTACTGCTCATCCCAATCTGCTGACTTGTAGTACCAGATGCGGTGAGTTGCTGATGTTCTGCGGCTGCCGCGTTTAATAGTCACAACAATTAGTGCCAGGCAGTGGTCTGAAGACCCTAGAGGGGCATCAACGGCAATCTGGTACAGTTCCGGATGTAAAGTCAGCAGTATGTCCAATAAGGAGGCGGTGTGTTGGTCCACGTCCGGGATTCACGTAGGCGACACAATCAATCATCTATTCGCCGTAGCAAGGCTAAATACAGCTACAGCCTCCCCACGTGGTGCTTAAGCCGTGCGTGGTGCGTGGCACATTAAAATCGCCAAGTGTTACGATCTCCCCGGAGGGGACCTGTGAGAGCACATTGTCGATAGCCGAAGTGGTTACAAGGCAGGCCGTGCCGTCTCAAGATGGTGGTGGACAGCATTTAGATTAGAATGTAGGCCCCAGATGTTGTAAAAGTTCACGTTAGAGAAGGGGCTGCCGTGGAACGTACGCCTCGTTTACCTTGAGTAATACGCGATACTGTGCCCTCCCCAGAATTCAACGGGCTGCCTGAGTTTGAAGACTCAGGGAGGGTTTCTCCAGTATTGGAGACGCTGGTACCCTCCTGGGGTAGTTTCTCTCACAGTGCCCCTTTCATATTCCAGGGAGGGGTTGAGAATGGGCATCGGAGCCCGGCATTGTACTATGCGAATAGAAGCGACCAAAGCCACTACTTAACGCCGCTTTTAAATACCGGGTCATAATTCGGTCGAGTCTGCCCATGCGTGTTAAAATCAAAATCAAAATCAAAGTCTCTCCCACACGTACTTTAGTCACCTCTTAAGACACCATCAGTACCAGGGTGATGCTATTTTAAGCCGGAATAACACGCATTACTTGTGTATATAAACAAAATTCTAATTAGTTATAATAATAAGATAATTAAAAAGGTACGGTACAAATGCCTGTAGTAGTTAATTATATTAAATTAACTAC